>JBCFYV010011172.1:76215217-76391210 GCA_039000515.1 Timema cristinae
CAAAATAAATCAAATATTTATTCTATAGAATCATAGAGTTTAGTTTTCTGCATATGCTAATCTCAACAGTGGTTGAATATTTGTCATGAGCATGGCAGCATTTGGTGACAAACTTTTTAAATAAAGAGAAAAGTTTGTCACCAAATGCTGCCATGCTCATGACTGATATTCAACAACTGTTGAGATTAGCATGTGCAGAAAACTAAACTCTATGATTCTATAGAAGAAATATTTGATTTATTTTGTCTAAAAAATGTTTGTGCTATAAAAACTGCAAAAATACTGCCCTAAACTCGCGCTCAGTAGCACTCCACCTTAAGGAATCTATATTGTACTACAAAAATAAAGAAAGAATTAAAGAAAAAAGGACTCATTATATTAAATTTTATCGATAATATCAAGTGGAAATAGGGGGTGCTGCAGTTCGGCAGTGCCTATACACAAGCCGCCACTGTGTACTAGCAGTTTGACCCGCAGAAGCAAAACTATATTGAATTAAAACGTTCGAAAGCCAGCTGACCACTTTTTGATAGTTTCTCGTTGTACTATTTTAACTATGGCAATCACAAACAAATCATGGTAATTAATAATTATTTATTATTAGGTGTTCTGTCTTATGACAGGTCCAATCCTTTCGTCAGGAAACTTAGAACGCCAATGCCTCATCCTTCAGTTCCAATAATTTTATTATTTTCTTCAGGTCATCTAATATTTGAATCCTCCTTCTTCCTGAGCTCTTCTTTCCCTAAACCTTTCCCTCTATGACATCGTGCAGAACACAGTTCCTTCTAGGGATGTGTCCGATCCAGGTGCTTTGTACCGAAGAATCACATCCAAAATGGTTCTCTTCTTACCCACTCTTCTTATGAATTCTTCATTTGTCACCCTGTCTCTCCACCTAATATTTTCAAATCTTCTCAAGCACCACATTTCAAATTTATCAAAGTATTTCTTTTCCATCTTCCTAAGAGTCAAAATTTCTGCTCCCTGGAGCACGATGCACCAAATGTAGCCTTTCCTAAGTTTTTTCTTCAGTATCAAATTCAACTTGCTGGTCAGCAGTAACCTCTTCCTGTTGAAAGCTTCCTTCTTGGCCAAGGTGATCTTTGACCTAATTTCCTTGGTTCAGTAGACATCCTTTGTCAGAAGAATTTCCAGATAATTTAACTGCTCTATATTTTCCATCTCCTGGCTTAAATTTTGATTCTCAGTGGCTATTCGTTTTTTTAAATCCCCATCACTTTTGACTTTTGAAAGTTGATCTCCATGTCATATCTTCTCCGTACCTCCACCACACTTCTTTATTTTTGGCCAGCAATGCTAGTTCATCCGCGTATTTTATTGTGTTGATGACGCGTCCCCCTATCCTAAAATTGCCACGTTCCTCTCTAGGGCTTCCCTGATTAGCCATTCTCCATACAGGTTGAAAAGACTGGGTGACAAACAGCATTCTTGTCTCATTACTCTTCCTATCTCTACGCTGTAGGTCTCTTCATCATTTAATCTCCCCTTCACTCACTGTCTCAGGTACAGGTCTGTAATCAGCCTTATGTCCCTCCAGTTAATGCTAATATTCTTGAGTATTTCCATCAGTTTTTTCCATTTCAACATATCGAAGGCCTACTGCGTAGTTAATAGATTAAAATGAATTAAATACTTAAGACAAAATATTAACCTGTTCATAAGCTGAGTGTACAAACAAACGCAATCCATTAACAAAACAATCTTTACCTAAACACGAATATAAAATAATTTAAAAAAACTAATAGATATTGTTACAGAAATATATTGGAAAAAATACTATCACATATCACCGAAGAACAAATATAAATAATATTACACTTTGTTACAGGAACATACTGAATATTATCTCATCCAAACACACAAAACCCAGTACTTAAGATTTTATCCAACCAAGGTTGAATACATTTAATAAGATGGGGGTGAGGGTGGAGGTGGGAAGAGACTGATTATTTGCCAAAAAAAGCCAACTTCTCATTATGACAATGACTACCTTCAGGCTGATTACATCTATAAATACGTGAATTTAAACATTTTTGCTAAGAAACCTATTAACATCATGGTTTTCCAAAGAGTAATGTCACCAGAATGTGTTTATTTTATTCATTGTTAAGTCTCTGCCAGGTAGGCAATCATTTATCCTTTGCTTTTTAGCTATGTGCATTCTAATATTATCCTCCCATCTGCGTCTAGGTCTTGCCAATGGTCTTTTCCCATTGAGTTTGCCAGTCAGTACCTTGAACAATGTTCTAGAATCTCCCATTTGCACTGAATGTCCTACCTACTGTAATCTATTAGACTTGATTATTCTAACAATGTATTGTGATGAGTACAGGGTATGTAGCTTATCATTATGTAACCTACCTTCTCCCTTTTTGGACCAAATAACTTCCTAAGTACCTTGTTTTCAAACGCCCTAAATTTGTTTTTGTCAATTAAGATAAGAGACCACATTTCAAACCCATAAATAAAAAATTGTAAAATTATTGTTTTGTACATTCTGAGTTTTATATTCCTGAATAGCAGGCGAGATGACAAAATCTTACTGACAGTAGTAGCGTGCATTTCCCGGCACTAATACTTTCCTAATTTTCAATCTAATATCGTTATTTCTAGTTAAATATTGTTCCTAAATATTTTAACTCATTAACCCTAACAAATGATATGTTGTTCACAGTAATATCTAAATTATTTTTCCCAATCTGTGTTCTCCGTGTGATCATATATGTAGTCTTTTCAGCGTTCACTTCTAGACATATTTCCTTACTAGCCTCTACTAGTCTGTATTTCTTCACGTAATGTGAAAGTTTTCACCTGAAACGTTAAGCTAACTGCATCGTGATGGCTTAAATTTAAAAGACCTAGGATAACTTTTACGTTACTTGGTCGTTAAGTTGATAGTTCGGTACTAAAACTGCAGTGCCCTTCCCAACTTGAGTCGTGGGGGTGATCTAAGAAAGTCCGTGACCTTCACAACACAGTTTCTTTTCAAAAGTATCTACAAAAAACTTTGCCAAGGCTATCTCTGGTTCCTCCATATTTTAGCAAAAAATAGTGCTCAATACACAATATATAGCCTATAGGAATCCTTGAAAACCAGCTATTTCAAAGTAGGTAACCCATTTTTTTACGGGACTATAAAACAACCAGTGACGCGGTGAAAAAATACAGTAAACGTGATACTGACGTCTTAGACCTGTCAATCTATTATTTATTAGTCCGGTTTGAAAGCAAAAGATAGAGATATTTTCCAAGTAGGACGTAAGCTCTATAAATGTGGGTAGTACTATAGTAAGTATATTTTGTTATGTTTAAGCCATAGTCTTTGTTTGGAAGAAATAAAAAAAAACTAAATATAAATAAGCTTCCGTTGACAAAAAGCTCAGCCATCGGTCAAAAATCGAAGAAAATAGAACTCAAGATTAATTTTAAAAAGGCAGATAGCTTTAAATGCTATTAAAGGTGTGTTTTTTAGTTAATATGTTTTACAACAAGAGCTATTCGGTGGATTAATTATTCTATAGGTTAAGGATGAGAACGGTAATTTAGAGGACGTGCACTTGCATTAGCGTGGAGAAAGGATGAACCACATATGGATAAAAATTCAGTGCACCCAGGCAAGATTTGAACCTCAATACCTCTGTCACCAGTACGCCACTACATTTCGTCTAGCTCGTCTAGTCTAATTTGCTGGTGACTAGAAGAATGAGGCTAGATTTCCAGCGCTATCTACAAACTGAGGGTGTTTTTCCTAAACGAGCTTCCAATCAGCCTTCACGTAAATGATGGTACATTCCCCCTATATTATACCTCTCTTATCCCTATGGACGTTGTGTGGTTAAATGCGGATAGACCGGTCTGCTACTAAGACGCGGTGAAAAAATAAATACAGTAAATGTGATACCGACGTGTTAGACCACGTGACCACCGTTGAGAGTTTCTGTATTGTTAATGAAGTGTTTGGTAAGGTCCTTTCCATTGTAATCAGACTATACATGACGCGTACATTCTAATACTGCTACTATCAAATCTGTACATTAGAAGAAAAAAAGTAGATTCTAAAAACGATGGAGGGGAGGACACAATCATGTCAACATTTATTAAGATAGTTTTTATTTTAGCGCAATTTTAATAATGTGAGTGCAAAAATGATACATTAATAAAAACAAAAGGTAGGTCACTTTAACATAGGCCAATTTTAATAATAATAACTTTAATCAAATATTACAAAAGTCAAAATAAGGAATAACTATAGTTGTATTAAAATAAGTAGCACTAATATTGGCAGCCTTAAAACAATAATAATAAAATTCGAAACAGTAAAATTGTTTGATATTTAGTTTGACTACTAAAATACTTTTAACAGAATACATACGAACCTAAAATAGATTGTATATGGAACGACAAAAATCTAAACTACTTGTGTTTATATACATAGTTATAGAAACAAAAGTAGTATATATAATAATAAATGTTACTGTGCACCGCAGACTTTCTCTTATATCTTAAAATAGAGATATTTAATAAAGTCCGTAAGATTTGTGAAACTAAATAACATAAATTGTTGCAGAAACACTCCTCCAAAGAGTACATAAATGAAATAGTATACACTCTTATGGCAATAGTAAGAAAAGAGGACTATCTCTGTATACCAAAGAACCTAATAATCAATTTCTGTTTTCAAAAAAGCTGAAAAAAAATTGAATAATGTTTAGTTATAGCTAAGAAACTATTGGTTTTATAAAATAATATTCCAATTAAAATATTTATATTTTTAACAGCATTACAACTTTACTATGAGAAGTTATTTCGTATCGTAAATAGTTGTACAGATATGATCAAAATCGGAAATTTCCTCTTATGTATGGCTCTCTTAAGGTAAATTTCCTTGTAAAATAAGAAGTTTCCATTTTGTTTGTTATGTTAAACAATGCGTGTATACAAAATTTAATCAAAATAATAAGTGGATTTTGAGGAAATCAATTTTTTACTCTTTTTATCCTTTAGTAAATTACCCTTTATTTTAGGGTTGGATATCTAATTCCAAAGAACCCTGGGGGGAACTTATAAAAACCCTAGATACAAAGTCTTAGCCCAATTGGTAAAATACATTAGGCTCTAGGCCAAGATAAAGACAGACGGCATCGTGAAAACCAATTTATCAGTTTCAGGACTTCATGAAAAGTCGACATAATCTCGAGTTCGATTTGTTTTGGTGCTAACAATAATTTTCTCTCCGAGGAGTCGAGTGGCAGTAAAAAAAACCGGGTGTTTAGTTAACAAGTGGTGATGCGAGCGTATAAATAAGCCATTCAAGGGCACCCATATGGCTTTTCCAAATGGGGGGCAGACTGGAGTCCCATCTTCCAGAGATGTGGCACCCCCCCCCCCCCCCCATCCTCGAGAAAAAGTTTCAGGAATTTAACTTTGTGGGAAGACATTTTAGATCATCTGAACATAATTCTGAGCTAATTGTACGAGATTCAAGAGCCACTTTTAGAAACAAAGAATAAGTTTCTGAAAAATTAACAAAAAATTAAATTTAGTTGTATCTGAGCCCATTGAAAAGAAATAGATTTTTTACGAGTTTATAAAATAGAACAAAATTAAAAGAAAACTGTTGAAGAAGAAATAGGAAGAAATCTACATTTGATCAGTTTTATATTTTTGTCAAATTGGATATTGATGACCCAAAGTTATTGGTAGCAAATTGCAGACAAATATCAAATACACTATTTTATTTTTTACTTAAAAATTAGGAAAAAAAAAAAAGAGGTAAATATTACAAAGTGATAAGGGGGCCCACAGTCCCCATCATCACCTATTTAAGGGTCCTCATGAAGCCATTATATAATATTCAAAGTCAATCTCTACATAAACAGAAATATATGAACCCATCGGGATCCAAACCAAACCAAAGTTAAATGGGGTAAACAGGATTTCAAATTCATTAAAATAAAAGTTAATTTGACTTGCTTTTTTTAAATTATTGATAGTTAAAATGTAAATTTTAATATCTAGACGGGAAAATAAGAATAAGCAATTTTGATACGTCCAAAAGATTATGACCTGCTTCAGTGGCTGCATGGTCTAAGGCGTCACTCTCATGTTAGACTAGACTTCCGGTGACAGGGAGATCGGGATTCAATTTCCAGTTGGGTGTACTAAGGATGTTTTTTCAAAACAGCGTTCTACCCTCCCGCCACGCAAATGCGGGTACACTTCCTCTAATTCAACCTTAATCTTAAATAGTGTGATTATCACATATGCATGTAGCCTAAAAGGGTAGTAATGCGTGGTGCTAAAAAATAAAGTACGGTTGGTAACTCTACTGCAACCGCACAGTGGCGGTGTCTTCATCTGAGGAACGAGATCATCACATGCCAATCAACTTTGAGAAACAGTCGGCTAGAAATCGTAGCTTTACACAAACACTATTGCAAGTCAATCATTTCTGACTAAACATTAATCTATATAAAGAGTTAATTTGAGCTCCTAATACAGAACTTTGTTGAAATATTAAATTATATTTGTAAATCAACTTCATTGAAAAGGCTGTTTTTGTACATTTTAGAATGGCTTCACAGCTAAGAATTGTGCGCAAATATTTATTCTATCTTAAAAACTAGGCTACAGTATACACTAGTAAAAGACTACAGCGACTACAGAATATATGCATTCGATTTATTTATGATCTTAAGTACCAAGACCACATCTCTAAATACTTTGACAAACTGAAGTGGTCACGACTAAATGAACGGCGGACACTTCACACCCTCAGTCTCCTATACAAGACATTACAGACTTTCTCACCCCATTACTTAGCAACCAATTTTAAATATATCCAAAAATCAGCATCAGCTTAACACACATGCTAAAATCTTTACCCTTACAAGCATCCCTATTCACAAATATGAATCTAAGGGCCAGTTTTAAATTCAGATTTAGTACGCCTCAAGTGTAGTGCTACACTAAATACAAGATGACACCGTGTCGAGTGCTGTCGCACGCGGCTGGTTTTTTGTATTGCCTTTTATGGTACGAAATCCACTTCGTGGTGCGGCTAAGCTTAGGAACACAAGCGTCAGAGCTGTCGCGCGCGGCTATAAAAGTAACGACCTTCAACCTGCCGAGCTTAGTGACGCTGCAGGTCACACGCGGGAGCCGCAGCTGTATATGATTTACGTGTATTTGAGATGGCAATTGCCGAGAAATATTTTGACACAGAGTTGTTCATTATGGAAATTGAACAACGACCAGCCTTATGAAGGAATATATTGATAAAAATGTGATAAAATCTTGTGGGAAGAAATAATGGAGAGGAACACGAAGGGCAAGAAAAGAAACAGCTTGGTAAGTAGTTACAAACTATTTATATAGGTATTTTCAGGTATATGTACGTGGATTTCTACATGCAGATTAGTTAAATGTATCTATTTTGCCATGAGACCTGGACTTAACCAACGAAATACTGTGCAAACATATCTCGACAAGATACTGGACGTCTTGTAATTATTAATTATTGTGTGATCTCGTGACGTTACATGTACTGTTGGAAAAGAATGCAAAGTGTCTTTATATCTGATGCCATCTCTGGAGCTAACAAAGTTATCTAAAACACAACATGTCTTCACTATATCGATGGCAAAATCAACATCTACGTTCAATGGGCGATGGAAAATGCACCACTTATTAGCTAAAATGTCGAAAGTACACTCAATATACCTTAGAGCTCGGCTTAGCCTATAGTTGAAGATTTTCTTCTCGAGGCTTAAATTGTTTCCAGGATAAGGACGCATCAGGTTTTCCTAGAGAGGGGATGCCTCGTCCTCAATAAATACAGAGGTATAGGTGTAGTATTAGTTGTGGATATAGGACAATTATCTGGGATGTGCAGTTCCTTGTTTATAAGCTTGTAATGGATAGCGGAATCTTTTAAAATGGGAGAATCGCTACACACGTATGCTCCAACATCAATGCTGATGAACTTATAATCTGCATCACAGATTGCAAGTAATACAATAGAAAAAACCTCTTGTAGTTATAATACAACGAGGTGGCCGATTCATTCTGATTTGTTTCCCGTCAACAGCACCTACGCAGTTCGAAAACTGTGCTTGCTTTTCGAACCTTTCTGCAATAGTTTTCCATTCCTCCTCCGTAAGTTCCCGTAAACATACTTCTTTCACCTTGGTTCATATGGCAGAACAAACCTTTCTTATTTATGGGAAAATTCAGCAAAACTGCATCCCATGGCTAGATACCTGAAAATAAATAAAATAATTTATTTGTTATTTTCAGGTGTACAGCTACGAAAGAAATGGAAAAAACTCAAAGACAGCTATTTTAAAGAATTAAGACGGTTGAAGAATAAACGAAGTGGTGCCACAGCCCCCAAAAAGAATTCATACATATATTTTCACCAACTTCACTTTCTGAAGGTTGTAGCAGAAAGTTGTCCAATGGCATCCAATATTGAGCATCCTACTGAGCCGGAGGCAGCAGAAACGCTGGATACTCCATCGTCCCAAACATACTGCCCCTTACAAAGAAAACACGCACTAGAGATTACGTTGTTTTGGAAATGGTTAATGTTCTAAAATCAAGTTTTCAAGCTAGACAACAAAGCGAATACCATGCCTCCGATAAATTATTTTTTTGTCACTTCTGAATGACTTCAAAAAATACCAGACTACCCCAGAAGTTTGGCGAAAATCAAAATGATCAAATTTATTCAGAGTTATCACCCTCAACCTGTTTTCTACGCATATCATTCACACAGTGAGAACTATCCCAATTCACGAACTGCATTCAACAATTCTGCTACCCCCACCTCATCGCAACATGCACAACGTGGTTATTATTCTACCTCCTATCCGGACAGGCCGTTGATACCAGACCACTCCTTCGAACATTCTGCTGTATCTCCGGAAACTCTGTCACAGGTTTCAGACTATGTGGAGTTATTTAAATAAATAATTAACAATTGATGAATAATAATTGAAATAAATTTTGTATACCTTAAAGTGACCATGAGTTTTTCTTCATGAGATATGTTCTGGTGTAAATTTGTATCCGTTCCTTTTATTTCCTCCTTGATCAGTTGTAACAGTTGATCGAACGATTTCACACTCATTCTTGTGTGTTGAAAAATTTTCGTCATGTTTGCGTAAATCATCGTACAGCATATGGAAAGCTCCTTTTGTGGAACGTTCCAAGAACATGAGATGTACCCAGTATGGTCGGTTTTTCTTTTTCTTCAACCTCGATTTAGATACTGATAAATGCTTGCCGAGCATAGTCGTCTTGTGAAAGTCACGAGTTAAAAAACCGCCAGTGGGTCCCTAGCCTAAGAGGCTTGACTGGGTTGGCTGCTTTCAAAACGGCAGTTAAACGGAATATTATTTCTAGGAGAATCTAGCGGTTCGTGTTTTTGAAAACATTATCAAAGAAAACTGTTTATAAATAAATACTGGAATAATTGTAGAATGAAGGAATGAATGAAAGTGTAACAACTTACATTGTAACAACACTCACCAACTCGGACAGACAACTGGGACAGCGATGTAACGACTTACATGGTAACAACACTCGCCAACTGGGACAGCCAACTGAGTCAACACGCGGCACTAGCTTGACCGGCGACCTACGCTCTCGCCAAATACATCGGACTGACTGAAGGCGTGTCCGCGCCTGCCGGCAACGAGGCTCGACCACGTGTTCGGCCAGCAGAGAAGATGGATAGAAGAGTTCCGTTTCCGCCTTCGCCGAGCTTCGAGAAGGTGCTAGGTGTTCGATATGAGTCTCGAACTTCCCCTCCCCCCTTGTTTGTAATGTTCTCCAACCTTCCTTTCCTTCGATCCGCCCCCCTCCTCTGAGAATTATATTTCGTATAAATACTAGCGGTACCGGGATCTCAGGTCACTTACTACCCCACCGGCTCGAGGATAAGAGGTGAGGGCAGCGACTGGGTTTCGGGGGATATTACTTTCCTACCAAAATTACTATTTCGGCGTCATGGGGGGAACTCTTTCTAAATTACTATTTGGACTTTGGTATTAACTTATGTTTATTTGAATATTGACTATGCTACGCGCTTATCGCTGCTGGGAGTTAGACCGTCGCTTTCGCCACCGCTTATATCCAGGGTCTGGGCCCTATTCAAATGTATTTCATACATTTGCCAATATTAGCTTTTAACCTGAGATTGTCAGGTCCTGGGTTCGAAACCCGGCTTATGTTATTTTCGAGTATAGCTGTTTCTGGACTCATCTTTGTTCGCCAAGTTAAACGCCTAGGGTTGTTAAGTTATTATTACCTTGTGGCCTTGTTTGATTGCTATGACGTCACGTTTGCTACGGGCGTCTGTAAGAAAGATATATATTTATACTAGGGTGGATAACTTAAACGCTAGAGTAACCAGTTTAGGAACTAATCAATTTAACGAAGTAACCAAAGACCATGTCACTGAGATCCCGGACCGTTTCCTTTGATGGGTTTGATGTAACTTTGTTTTGAGGAGGTAACGTTTATGTTTACCTTTGATGTAATTGATTTCCGCGGTGGACGGAAAAGCGCGCTTCACGCGGTGTTGATTGTTTGCTCAGCTTGTTATTGTTCTTTTTTGACTAAATAAAATTGTTATGTTCATTCAGGTAACTCTTTACCTAATTTACTGCCTCTCTCACCTTATAGATATTAAGGGGGGGGGTTGCAAAATGGTAGCAGAGCGTAGTTAATGTGGTTAATGTGGTTAATGTGGTTAACGTGGTTACATGGTTACGTGGTTACATGGTTACGTGGTTACATGGTTACATGGTTACATGGTTACATGGTTACGTGGTTACATGGTTACATGGTTACATGGTTGACATGGTTAACATGGTTATTGTGGTTAACGTGGTTAACAGTGGTTACATGATTGATGGTTACTGGCTAGTAATTATTGACTTTATAATTTCGACGTTTATGTCTATATTGTGCTCTTGGTCCTTAGTTCATGCCTCGAACGACTATGGCTCTATAAAGTATGGGCTTGGAAAGATGCCGAGAAATTAAACAAAAAAGGGAAATATGCCAGAGGGTTATATTTTATGTAATACATTGTACTAATACCTATTTGTATCTTTTTTCATACTGTCATTGGCCATGGCTCCTCCGCTGAAACCAGGCGACAAGCCATCAACCAAACTGACGAGATCTGATGTCTACAGACTGAACCGTGAACAACTCATCGCCGAGCTCCAAAATTGGTCCACCCCTACTCCACCCAACGCAACGGTGGGTGAGTTAAGGTCTATTTTATGCGAACTTGTGAGTGAGGTTGGGGAATCTCCAGCAGATTTTGGCATGGACACAGTTGCGAGTGGTGAACAACCGATGATGCCCTCCCCTCCCCCCGTCCTCCAAACGCCAGCGGTATCTGTTAAATGTCACAGTAAGGTCCTATTGGAAATATTAGGTCGCATTCCTGTGTGTAGTGGTCAGAACTACACGGAGTTATTTAACTTCTTGGTTGAAATTAGCCGGGCATCCCGCCTTAAACTCGTTAGTGAGCCCGAGTTTTTGACATTGTGTTTGTCCAAAACGTCGGGATTCTTAACCGAATTATTTTCCGGGGGTATTCAGGCAGGTTTATCAGTTAAGGCAGTAACTGACCAGATTCTTCATACGTTGTTACCTAGTAGAGTTAGACAGAAGTTATGCAGGGAGGTTGTACATAGATTTCAGTTTCCTTGTGAAACTTTTAGGAACTTTGTTCTATCTATCACGGAGGCAGCTCGCGTACTCAATGCCGATCTTAAGGAGCCTGAACTTGTAAATATTATTTTGGAGAATGTGTCGCCGCTTACCAGGCGCCATTTTGTGTTCTCAAGTAAACCAACTTGTATACTTGATCTCTATGCCTTGGCTTCGCACGTTGAAGAGACTCTTCTCTCAGAAGAGGAGTATCTCAATGCGCATGCGCCTGAGGTTGTAAACCACGCGCGGTCGGGTTCAAATCCCGGAGCAAGTTCTCCTGTGCCGCTTATCGGCGCTCGTCCGCTCGGGAACCGTTCTAGGTACTTGGGGGGTAGTAACCCTGTGGGTGCTAACCAAGGGGGCCGCGGGCCTCGTGACATTTCTAGAGTTAGATGTTTCCGCTGCAATAGATTGGGGCACGTTCAGAGGGAGTGCAGGCAGGTAAACTATTAAGGCGCGCTCGCGACCGTGGTACGGCCGCGTCTGTAAGTTTTATGCCGCGGATTTTGAATCCCATGGTTAATGTTTGTATTGGTCATGTGGGATGTTTAGGGTTATTTGATACTGGGGCGAGCAACTCCTTCATTAGTGAGAAACTTCTTGGTATTATTGGGGGCAAAGTTAATATTATGTGTGAAGATATTGGCCCGAAATCGTACACTGTTGCGAATGGGCAATGTTTATTGGTAGACCATAAGGTACGTCTCTCCATTAAAATTGACAGGTTTTCTTGGAAACGTTCCTTTTACGTAGTGTCCACCCTCCCGTTTGACATGATTTTGGGGAACGATTTTTTGTTTGAAACCAACGCTAGGTTGGATATGGGAAAACGTATAATCTCCTTTAGTTTTGCGCCAGGGGAATTTGTCTCGTTTGCGACCGAGAAAACGCCGCTATGCTTGTTTCCTTTGGATAGGGATAAAGGGGCCATTCAAAGGGTAGTTAACCGGTTTTCTGATGTAATCACAGATAGGTGGGGGAAATGCGACATTCTCCCTTACGACATTGTTGCTCTTGACAACATCCCCGTACGGTCAGGGCCATACTCATGCGCTCCTCCCAAAATGGAGATTTTTAGAGATCTGATTTTCGACTTAGAAAAAAAAGGAGTCATTCGCCCGTCTAAATCACCGTATGCCAGCCCATACTACCCCTCCCCCAACCACGTTGAGCGTTTTAATAGGAATTTAAATGTGGCGCTAACTATTTTCCACCACCAGGACCACTCTCATTGGGACAAGGACCTCGACTTTCTGAACGTCGCGTTCAACTCTGCGTACCACGAGTCAGTCGGAGCCACTCCTGCCTCGGTCTTCTTGAATAGGGATTTAAACCACCCCCTCTTAACTACGTGGGACGTTGACCCGCTCTTATCTGACGCCCATGACCGCCCCTTTGAAGAGAAGTGTGGACTCGCCAATAAAAATTTGTTAAAGTCTAGAAGGAAAGTAGCTGCTTCTTACAATCGGGGACGTCTCCCCGTCCCGTTTAATGTGGGTGACAAAGTAGTTTGTAAATGCTTCCCCTTGAGCTCGGCGATGGACAAGACGTCGGCTAAGCTGGCATTCAAATGGAGTGGGCCATGGCACATCGACAAGTTCCTAACGCCCGTCTCAGTCCTACTAGTGGACATTGCGGACCCTTCTGTAACCCGCCGCGCCCACGTTAGCCACCTCAAGGCGGTGACGTAGTGAGTCCACGTCCTGTGCAAGAAAGCAGGACGTGTTATTGGTTAAGAATTATTTATGTGTATATGGAGTAAAATTTAGGAATTATCATAGGTTATTTAGGTATATAGTGTAAAGTTTAGGATTTATCGTAGGTTATGCTTATTTGTTATATTGGACATTGATTCAAATCTTAGGGGTAGGCCTACCCGAACTTCTATATATATCTAATGGTTAGTGACTTATGTTTGAGTGTCGCTCTGGGAACTTGGAAGAATCCATACGCGTGTGTGCGCGCGTACTATATGAAAAAGGAAGATGATGCAGTGCTTGCCCTTGTAGAACACTCTTGTTCCTGTTGTGTCTACTTGGAGGCATAGCCTCATGTGGATGCGCACTAAGTGCCGTGATGAACTGGATTAGATGGACTGCGCCTGCCAGCAGCCGTGTCAGAGCATTGTAGACTGTACACTTATATTATTTTTGTAACTGTAGTTTATTTGTTCTCAGAGAGGTCTTCACCCTTCCCTCCCCTTCCCTTTTGGTTCGGGGCGAGATATCGAACGCGTCGTCTACAGAAGACGGAGGCTGGCTGGGCCGACTGATATGTGGGACGAGTCTCAGCTTCAATGGGTCGTCAGAAAGAAGGAGAGCGAGAGCGTCAGTGCCGTGCGTGTAGTACTCCGGCGTGGGCTACTCCAGGATCTGTCAGAGCGCCACTACCGGGTGGGCTTACTACTTGACCATGAGGCCGGCTATCCAAGGACTGTCATGAGGGTTCGTGTGGATCATCTCCCCATTGTCTGCCACTAACGGCAGGGAAGGTACCGCCCTGCCGTTACGCCTACTGCTGAGGACTCCTTCTGACATCCCGTCAGGGGGGGAGGATGTAACAACTTACATTGTAACAACACTCACCAACTCGGACAGACAACTGGGACAGCGATGTAACGACTTACATGGTAACAACACTCGCCAACTGGGACAGCCAACTGAGTCAACACGCGGCACTAGCTTGACCGGCGACCTACGCTCTCGCCAAATACATCGGACTGACTGAAGGCGTGTCCGCGCCTGCCGGCAACGAGGCTCGACCACGTGTTCGGCCAGCAGAGAAGATGGATAGAAGAGTTCCGTTTCCGCCTTCGCCGAGCTTCGAGAAGGTGCTAGGTGTTCGATATGAGTCTCGAACTTCCCCTCCCCCCTTGTTTGTAATGTTCTCCAACCTTCCTTTCCTTCGATCCGCCCCCCTCCTCTGAGAATTATATTTCGTATAAATACTAGCGGTACCGGGATCTCAGGTCACTTACTACCCCACCGGCTCGAGGATAAGAGGTGAGGGCAGCGACTGGGTTTCGGGGGATATTACTTTCCTACCAAAATTACTATTTCGGCGTCATGGGGGGAACTCTTTCTAAATTACTATTTGGACTTTGGTATTAACTTATGTTTATTTGAATATTGACTATGCTACGCGCTTATCGCTGCTGGGAGTTAGACCGTCGCTTTCGCCACCGCTTATATCCAGGGTCTGGGCCCTATTCAAATGTATTTCATACATTTGCCAATATTAGCTTTTAACCTGAGATTGTCAGGTCCTGGGTTCGAAACCCGGCTTATGTTATTTTCGAGTATAGCTGTTTCTGGACTCATCTTTGTTCGCCAAGTTAAACGCCTAGGGTTGTTAAGTTATTATTACCTTGTGGCCTTGTTTGATTGCTATGACGTCACGTTTGCTACGGGCGTCTGTAAGAAAGATATATATTTATACTAGGGTGGATAACTTAAACGCTAGAGTAACCAGTTTAGGAACTAATCAATTTAACGAAGTAACCAAAGACCATGTCACTGAGATCCCGGACCGTTTCCTTTGATGGGTTTGATGTAACTTTGTTTTGAGGAGGTAACGTTTATGTTTACCTTTGATGTAATTGATTTCCGCGGTGGACGGAAAAGCGCGCTTCACGCGGTGTTGATTGTTTGCTCAGCTTGTTATTGTTCTTTTTTGACTAAATAAAATTGTTATGTTCATTCAGGTAACTCTTTACCTAATTTACTGCCTCTCTCACCTTATAGATATTAAGGGGGGGGTTGCAAAAGAATGGAGGTAATATAACGATTATATTTAAGTTTAGTCAATCATTTTTGTATTTACTATTGTTATTATAAGCTTGTTAGTTTAGTTGGTTAAATGTAAAACAAGGCAAACAAACTAGCCTTAACCTCACCAAAAATTTCAAAATAAAGACAATAAATTAGTTAATTAATTAATTGGGACATACTGTAGTTATTAACAAGAAACTGTATTGCTTTGTCCCCCA
This sequence comes from Timema cristinae, assembly GCA_039000515.1. Taxonomy (NCBI): domain Eukaryota; kingdom Metazoa; phylum Arthropoda; class Insecta; order Phasmatodea; family Timematidae; genus Timema; species Timema cristinae. The sequence continues at coordinate 76,230,969 of JBCFYV010011172.1, forward strand.
TCGACCTCACGGAAAATTTCGAATAATCATTCAAATACGAATGCACTGCACACATTTCTGCCCTAGCTTTGTCCTCTATTTTCCAAATCTCGCGCTAGCCGGGGATTGATTTGGGCCTGTGAGCTCGGTGCTACAAACTGTTGACCCTGCGATCTCGACTATGTCACACACATGAGTGCTACGTGGGTTGCGTCAAGGCACTGCACTACGGAGGTTAACTTTCTCCCTCCATTATTTTATAATTATTATTCGTTCATCCTAACCTGAGACCGGAAGTAAACAAACATTTCCATAACACTTCAAGAAGGACATACATGATTGGTGGAACACCAGTGAGATATTTTAAATAGGCGCGACCGTGTATAGTCAGTATCATAGAAAAATAGGTCACTATGAATTTTTATATTTTTTAATACTTTTAGATTTCCTGTCTTATGTTTAACAAAACTCGAGCCAACCTCAGCAAACGTCCTAAATATACAGGAATCACTCAACAATCACAAACGTCACTTAACACTGCCAAGTTGAACTGTCGACTGACCGTTGCTGAATTGACGTGTGATAAGGACTGTACCATGGCATGGGGTTCCTCAATGTGGAGTCAGGAATTTGTTGGTATTCGAATAGCACTTGCAAAACTTAAAGTAGAATTTATAAATCAAATGAAGGGATAATTTTAGTCATAATTATTTTATAATGTTATTTTAAAACCAATTTAATACAAAACAAAGGAGAAACTATTTAGTGAAAGGATACCATTGAAGTCCGTTCAGTAGCTAATCAGAGCATAGACTTCCACGTGACTTTGTTTACATCAGGTCTCAGCTTAGGGTGAATCAATAATAGTTTATTATCTTGGTTTTTTTAATAAGTTGTTTCCATTGATTGAAAATGTAGTTTAAATTCGCCAGTTTATCCATCTATTGTAAGTTTTTAGAAAATACTAATAGACAAAGAGTGAAAATAAACGATTCTGCTACTTCAAATCAGCGCTGATCCAAGGATGTATCGAAGGGAGGGGGATATTTTGGGAGTCAATCCCCATTTTTCCTAAGAAAGTATTATAAATATTGTATTTTTGTATTCCTCCTCTTAATGCCTAGACTAGTGGTTTTGTTAGTCTTACAAGGCTCATACAATACTTACAACGCTAATTATGTTTTAAAGCACTTTAAATAAGTGGTATTCCACCTTTTTTGTTCTCTTACACTTAGATAGAATTTCTCTTCAACTTTCTACCCCCAAAGTTGTTGGATACATAAGCTATATCTAAAACAAAATAATTTACATCCAAAGTAATGTATTACACAAATAAGTTTTAAATTATATATATATAAATAAATAAGTTTTAAATTATATATATATATAAATAAATAAGTTTTAAATTATATATATATATATATATATATAAATAAGTTTTAAATTATATATATATATATATAAATAAATAAGTTTTAAATTATATATATATATATATATATATATATATATTATATCTATATATATATATATATATATATTATATATATATATTATATATATATATATATATTATATCTATATATATATATTATATATATTATATATATATATATATATATTATATATATATATTATATATATATATATTATATATATATATATATGTGTGTGTGTGTGTGTGTGTGTGTGTGTGTATGAATTGGTTAATTTCAAAACTGTCCTTATCCACACTGTCATTTTTGGTAATTTAAAAAAATTGAAGCTTCAAAAGTTGTCCTGGTGTAAAGTGCTCGCCTCAGGACCCGAATTTTGTGAGTTCAAACCCAGCCATAGTCAATGGATTTTTCTTGAGTGGAAAAAACCGTAGCCCAACTTCCTTAAAACGGGGAAGTAAGGTCCCATGTCGATTGTGGCATGTAAGCGAACCTTGGAAGGTATTATAAATACCTTTACCGGCAAAATTGGCAGGCCCTTTCGTTCTAGCTCATAGACATTCTCTTGTGCTGATGTAATCAGTTGGTTCAGAAAGTGCACGTTAAATACATAAAATAAAATAAAATACACACCAGATTGAATATTACTGCTCTAAACAGCGCTTCAAGAGGGATTTAATGTTTAAAAAATATCCTCACCATTTCCTGTTAGGGGACTTCAACCCGTACAGTTAACTTCTCTTCCAAATAGATTTCTAGATACAGCCCTGGTTTCTACTTTGTTCAACTATGTAGTGATCATAATCAAAAGCTTATTATGTCGATACGTATTAATTAGAGTAAACTCAATCTTCCACAGTGCTCGCTGGATCTAATCACTCTCATCATTTTGTGTCCTACCTCTATGGAACCAAAGAGAACCTAACTTGTCTCATACGAAAACAAAAGAAACCAATTAGTTCTCTCAATTACTTCAATTGCGACTCATATAAATAAATGTCAACCAAATGTGTTTGTTGCTTACTTAAGATTTTACAGTGACTATTCGAATGATGGTGAGTACCTCTTAGTAGTCTCTTATAATCAACGTGGATGAGTATTGTTGATCGTAACATGCATGCACTTTATAAACGCGAGACTACACCCAACACACGAATTTAAAAACTCAACATAGAACCACGACAGCTAACACTAAACACCACCTGGATAGTATATATATGTAATAGGATGGACACTTGGATATATATTTAATAAGTTATTCAGTAGGATTACGCCTTCCCACCGTGAATAAATGGTTAGAGTCGTTGACCACAATTCTATAGGACTCTGGTTCGACTCAGGTTGGTACTGACGAAGATATTTACTATCTATAAACGGGTTCATCCTCAACACCTTAGTAAATATCTAGTACTTGGTATTGGGTGTAATTAGGGTAATTTAGCTTGTAATTCATGTGCTAATTTAATATGTGTGTTTAGAAGGTGCACGTTAAATACCTAAAATAAAAACACGGATCAAATGCGGATATAAAGAACTTAAGGGATGCCCAAATATTGAGGTAAGTGTAGACCTAGATGTTTGTTCTTTAGGCCTAGTGCGTGGTTAAATTCCTGACTATAGTATCTGAGGTGTTAATCTTATATATGACACATCTCTGTGTTTAAAAAGTACACGTTTATTAACCTGAATATTTACTAATCAACTTCTAGTACAGTCCGACCAATGCTCATTGATATTGTTTACAACAGGATCTAACAACACAATACGATCGATATTGAGTCACCTGGTGGAGGTCTATATCGATCGCTCGGCCACCCCCATCTGTGTAGAGTGAGAACACACTTTTTCCCCTTCTTACCTGACAACACACACCTGTGCGCATGTGCGCTTCTCACAGACTCTAATACTCTGACGACGGTCGGCGTTATTTGAGTGTCGGACCTTGCGACGTATTGTTGTACCTGTGTCGTTTAAGCGAGCTTTTCAACCAAACGAAGTTGTTTGTTTTTTTGTTTGTGGGGGAAGGGCCTATATCTATATTTTGTTCGAGAACTAATGAAGACCAATTCATCAATCGATATTTGAGCGTTTCTATTGTAATTCTTCGTTCGTCTCCTCTGAGGTTGGTTTGTAGGACATCCCGCCAAGCGAGAGAGAGCCCGTATGAATGTTGTTTTTGTGATGTGGGGAGTAGCCGAAACTGTATGGTTCCCACGGGACAGGGTCGTCACTTCCTGAAGACTCCCTGGATACTTCCTGTTGGACACCAGGTAAGACTGAACTAATGGATTAGGCCCAGTGATTCTCAAAGTGGGGTACGCAATGAAGCGGTGGAATTATTGTTCAAGTAGTTACCAGAATGTACAGTAAGCAACACTGCTAGTAACTGAGGGGTGAAGCGCGATGATATTGATAATATTGATAATTTTGTTAGATTTGTTCACTCAATTGTGTCATTTTTGTATCTATTAATATATGTAGTTGTGTAAGGTAAACTGTAAATATACACAAATAAATATAGAGGTTTTATTGTATACCCATTATTATACTTAAATATGTTATATCTTTACAAGGGGTACGCCAGTTATATAAATACTAGCTTTTACCAGTCGTGGCTTCACCCGCAATAATTGATAAAATCTTTTTAATTTTTAACTAACCTTAAAAAAAATTGATAACTTAAATAATATATATTTCTTTTACTACTAAATAATATATATGATATTATATAATATTATATATGATATACAATATATAATATAATACATTCAGGTGGGATGACACACTTGGGAATAGTTCACAGGGAATCAATTCATTTATATAGCTCAAACATCCACTAGTTCATTGCCTACAGCTTGTAGCTCAGTTGGATATTTTTCCCCATTGCGTCTTAATAGCTTACCGGACAATACTCATTTTAATAAAATCACACTAATGAGGTAAGGATGAGGAATATAGAATTTAGAGGAAATGTATCCACACTTTTGTGGTGGGAGAGTGGGAAACCATTTAGGAAATTAAAAAAAAAAATCTGTACACCCGTATGGAATTTGGACTCCGACCTCTCCATTACCGGCAAACCAGACTAGAGGAGTTTGACGTTTATTCCACGTGTTCACCGATTAGTGTGTTTAGTTTAGTCAATCACTTTTCACAGCATAAAATTTGGCATTCAATTTGAACTAGCTTACGTCAAGAAAGCAAACTAGTTCAGCTGGTTTATATAGAAGAATAGTTCAATTTAAGTTATTCGTTCGTGAGATACACATTTATAAACTTTTCTATACGGGGAGGCAGATGATGAAGGTGGCGTTTAAGGCCCTGCCTACCTTCTCTGGGGGCGTGTTGAGCTTTCAGCTATCAAAATAGATGGCGTTGCTAAAGTTATACAAACTGGTGGATTCTAGCCATCAGGTTGGCAGAATTACTGGTTTGTTTAAACAATTGGGAGACTGGCGACCGCGACCAGTAATCAGTAAAGTCAGCAAGCAAACTTTTTCCAAGAACTGAGAGAAATAAGAAGTTTAGTGCCGGACCGTAAAGTGTGTAGGCGACCAAGTTTGACTAAACGTGGGGAGACGTAACGTCAAGATACAATCACACTCTCGAGTAGAAAAATTAGCTTATTCATTCCAGCCAGCTAGACGTCCAATAACCTGTAGTACCACTTTTGAATTTAGAACCTTTTTGATGCCAAAGTTTAGTACTAGTTTTGTACCGTTTTGTACCCGTACCCGTTTTGAGTAATTAGCATATCAACGTGGTGACTCCAGGTTAATGCTGTTGTACCACTTTTGAATTTTTTTTATGCCAAAGTTTTGTATTAGTTTTGTACCATTTTGAGTAATTAGCATATCAACGTGGTGACTCCAGGTTAATGCTGTTGTATCACTTTTGAATTTTTTTTATACCAAAGTTTTGTACTAGTTTTGTACCATTTTGTACCCGTACCCATTTTGAGTAATTAGCATATCAAAGTGGTGACTCTAGGTTAATGCAGTTGTACCACTTTTGAATTTTGAACTTTTTTTGATGCCAAAGTTTTGTATCCGTACCCATTTTGAGTAATTAGCATATCAAAGTGGTGACTCCAGGTTAATGCTGTTGTACAACTTTAGAATTTTTTGATGCCAAAGTTTTGTACTAGTTTTGTACCGTTTTGTAACACAAATACGTTTTGTACCCGTACCCATTTTAAGTAATTAGCATATCATCGTGGTGACTCCAGGTTAGTGCTGTTGTGCCACTTTTGAATTTTTTGATGCCAAAGTTTTGTACTAGTTTTGTACCGTTTTGTACCACAAAGAAAAAGTTTTGTACCCGTACCCATTTTGAGTAATTAGCATATCAAAGTGGTGACTCCAGGTTAATGCTGTTGTACCACTTTTGGATTTTTTCATGCCAAAGTTTTGTACTAGTTCTGTACCGTTTTGTACCACAAAGAGAAAGTTTTGTACCCGTACCCATTTTGAGTAATTAGCATATCAAAGTGTCACGTGACTCCAGGTTAATGCTGTTGTAACACTTTTGAATTTTTTTCAAATAAATATCTGGTGAGGGTAGTGATAAATAATAATGTACACTTATTTATCAGAGAAAAATTTATTTAAGGTAAAATTAGAGATAACTTATTTTTGAAGATTTTGTCACTAACTATAATAACCTATACGAGAGAGTATGTAGCTTACGATTTTGTCGTACCATTTATTTGAGTTTATTAGTAAGCAGGTAAAATAAAAAATAACTAAAATTTAATGTGCTAAATTTGGCCACTGTGCTTTGGCTAATTTTTAAAATTTAAAGGCTAAGGAGACAATAAAATATTTTAAAAGCAGTTTCATTTCGAAGACTATAACAATTTTGACTATAAATATATCTGTTATTTTTATTACAGATATCACCACGTCATACTACCTGTTCATGTTATACGCATATATGATAATCTAATTGGGTGGTAATGAGGAAAGAAGCATTTGAGAAGTTATCTACCAGCATTTTAATTTTGGAAGATGAGGAAACAATTTAGGAAAAACTACCCTCAATAGACTTGACCAGGATTTGCACCCCAAGTGCTCCGCTATAAGCAGGTCATATTAACACTGTAGTGACCACTTAGCTACTGAAGTGGGTACCTGTTATTTAATACGGTTTTTACAGTTTTTAAGCATCTATAGGATTTACACAATTTTCCAGAAATAAATGTTTTTGGGAATAACTTTTTATCCTATTGGTAGAGTTTAACTTGAGTAATATCTCCATGGTGTCAGCCTGCAAGCAGGCTATACCGATCGAGAGGCTGCCGTATGTTGGCAAAGATAGGGCCAACATTTTCAAGCTGAGGGTGCCATGTGGTTAGCACAACGAGCCCTCCAGACTTCTATCTCAGTTTTCTAGACTGAAGCGCTACTTATTCATTCAATTATCTCCTCATTTGTCCCCCCGAGGTTGATTTTGGTTCCGTTTCAGACACACTGCTTCACAGACAGAATTAGGGGCACTGGGGATCGAACCTGGGACTTCCGTATCTAAAGCCAGTAAATCTGACCACTATACAACAGAGGCGGTCGGGTATCAAATACTTACTTACTTACTTTATGGCATAGGGAACACAAAAATTCATTAATTTTAATGGTTTTAAATATATTTTACTTATCATCGGCTTCATGTCGTGGTCAATATTGCTAAAGTGCTATGACTGAGCACTGAGTGCGTAAATTAATCAGCTCAATAACTTGACTAGTTCGATTCCCTGTTAGGTTGAAATTACTTAGATCTAGCGTGATACGAACTCGGCCAAGGCACAAGAGATTTTGAACATACAATAAGTGCGTTACAGAGTGTTAGTAACATTTACTTTCAGCTAAGAGCTTTTCTTTAAAAAAAAAGTACTTGAAATATCAGAATAATCATTGCATTGTTATATAGAAATATTTATTTGTATCTTAATTTTGATATTATTTCTACAGTAAATTAAATAGTATCGCTGCCCATCCATTGTACTTAAATTAGTAGATACAGATAGCCTAGGCGCCAGTAATATGCATACCATTAAAAAAACTTACCCTTTACTACAAGCAGTTAAATAATCAATTATATCTTTGATTTTCTTTGTGCGCCCTTTCTTCATAAACTTGTTATTCACAAGGATATAAAATAATATTTTGTAAATACTTCTCCACCTCAAAATTTATACAATCCATTGGATTTTGTTCGAAAGCAAAAAGGTCACATATTGTTCATTATATAAAAAGTAATCACCGTGGGTACTTATTGTTCGGGATTCGATACATTTCTTCCGAAACTAGCGCACAAACTGCGAGAATGCAACAAGTTCAAATTAAAAGTAATCACATTTAACACGCTAATAAAATAAAATTAACATTTTCACATCTTGACTACCAAAAACTTCGTTCATTAACTTTTTGAAAAATAACTTATTCCAAAGTCCAATGAGAGTCAAATCCTAGACCGTAAAATAAAAACTAGTATATAAAATTATACTGAGAACGTCTCCAAATTACATTTAGGTCAAATTTTATTAAAAATAACTATGTTTGATATGAGCAGGAATGTTTATTTTTATTTATTATAATAGTGGATTAAAAATTCAATGTACAGTAGTTTTCATATACTTTGAATATTAACACTTATTATTACAACGTGTAGTGCTAAAGAATGAGAAAACTCAAGAAAGAATATAAGATAAGAGTGAAGAATTTTACATGTTTTACTGTCTCAGTTAAATAAGGGCTAATGTCATAAAACTTTGTGTATGGAGAAGCATGTGGCTTTTTCTTTGAAAATAATGTATCACTAGAGTAATACTCTCATTGAAGTAAGTAGGGACCAACTATATTTATTCACACAGCAGGAAGACTTTGTGAGTATTTTAGTTACTGAATATATTAAGATGTTTAATTGTTTATATTTAATTACGCAAATTTTCATAACTAGACATTGGCCCTTCTTATCCTAACGTACATGGTATTAATGTTTCTTTGACTCAAGGTCACAGAGATTAGTTTAACCCTCCATTGCCGCCTGCATTCCGATACAGCAGGTTAGCAACGCTTGCAAAATGATACTAGCTTGTAAATGGGTAATGATCATACTAACGGCACCTATTATCAGCTATGACAACTAGTTGCAGAAGGAAAAGTTGTATTTAAAACCATGTATTTTGACTAGAGAGTCAACTTGGGAGTCGTTAGAGCTCAATATCTTCATGATTATTGAAGCTAACCCAAATTAAAAAATATGTCTAAAAAGAAAAATAAATTATTCATTAAATAGTATGTTATAAACAAACACTCTAGCTTAATTGTACAAAGAAAATAAATAAATCCATTAATAATTTTTGTTTTCCCATTTAAAATGCATTGAAATGGAAACATTTTAATGAAAATATTTCAATAACTATTTTTAGCATGGTTTGAAAATTCCATAAGAATTATGAAAGATGCCCAGATATGTTACTAAAATAAATAAAAAACAACAATGTTGAATTATTAAATATATTTTGTTCTAAATTCTTTTGTTTAGAACCGTGCATTTATGGGTAGGCAGGGCCTTAAGAGAATGCACCAGTAGCGATATCACACATTATACTGAATAGAGATTTAAACCTAGTCTCGTCTCTCAGAGTCAAGTGCGTTATTATTAGAGGGCGGATTTATAGGCACTATTTTTTTTTTAAAGGCAGGCAAATAGGCACTAAAAATTTCAAAAATATGCACATAAATAGGTATTATAAAGTAAAAATAGGCAGTAAATAGGCATTAAAAATAGGCATATAAATAAGCATAGTAATGTAAAAAAAGACACCAAAACACTAACATTTTTTATTATTCATTCTTAAAATCCAGCATACACTTTCCATAAACACAAATTAATTACTATTAGTGCTAATTACCAAATACTTCTCAAGATTTTCAGGTGTAAATTTTGTTCTGTTGTCTGACAAAATGTTTTTATAGTGTGAGAAACTTCTCTCGACTTCACATGAAGCCATCGGGCAAAACTTCAGACTAGCTATCTCAGTTGAGCCAAGCTTGACTTTGGGAATGATGTAGTTTGTCCTTCTAAGATGCCCGCAATACTTGCCATCACTTTCCACCCAAGGTTTCGCTGCAATACTCTGTTAAATTTGTCGACGATGGCTGTGCCAACTGAGCCAGAAGCCTGATTCAGGTTTTCTTCTATTGCCCGCATCATCTTCTCAGCTTTCATAAGAGGCAAATCCCTCACCTCTAAAACTGTGATTGCTCCAGAAAGATTTCCAAAATTGCTTTTTACATATGCCAGTGGTTTCATCAACAGTAGCCCATAAGTATGATTCTCCAATATCTTCTCGGATCTTTTCAACTGTCTTAAACTAAATAAAAAGTATATTTATAGTAAATAGTTTAAATCAATACAATTTAGTTAATATTTTTAATGTCAAAAAGAAAAACTGATATTGTGAAAACTTACGGATAAATAGGTTGAGCAAGTAGTGTTTCTTCAGAGTTGATTCATCTGGTATCTTCATGTTAGTATATTTGTTGAGAAAAGCGTTGAAATCTGGATTCTCCAGATTCTTCCAAGGAATATTTGCAGCTACCATCGCAGATCAAAGTCAGCAGAAAATGGTTCTTGGGTTTTATCTGCATTGTTAACTTTAGGAAAAAATTGTTTTGATCCGGTTTTCTTTCTGCAATTCTTAATATGTATTGCAGTATTTTTGTGTTGTTCTAGGTGATATTTCTTCTCGCATTTCACCTAAACATTATATATAGACATTTTCATCCAATAATATATGTGAATTCTACAAATTAACAAAGCATAATCTAACAAGAGACCTAAGATTTTTTGGGGTAAGATAGTTATGCTACGCTTTGGTAAATACTTCCACTTTGTCGTTGAAATTCTTCAATAATAAATCAAACCTAGTTTGAACGATAGCAAATAATCGTGGTCTACTTTTAACTGTAGCCAAAATATTTTATAAAAACCTTGACTTTTCAAAATTAATGATTTTCTTTCCCCTTTTGAAAAGGTAACTTACCTCTTTGGAACATGCCTGACAAAAAATATTTTGCCATCCGTTGTGAAATTCCTATCACCACCAATGCACTGTTTGAATAATACACTTTTACACAATTTGTCTTTAGGCATTTTCTACAAACTTAGTTCAATAATTTACACTGAGTCCAATACATAGAAATATTAATGAACAGATATGCACATCTAACAACAGCGTAATGTACACAACCACTGAATGAACTGACAATGTTGTGCGCCAGAAGAAAATCTTTGTCGACAGTCTGGCCGGTTTGAACCAATCTTACCGCTGGACACATGGGTTTTTCCTTCCTATCATGAGTATCCACGTGGAGTGACATAAGGAGAAGGACGGGTTTGGGGGGACCGCAAGTATTCAGAAAGAAAAAAAGGGGGTGAGAGGAAGAGAGAGATAGAACAAAGGCATTTTAAGGCTCCCATTTGTAAAATAGGCACTAAACACAGAAATAAGCATTTATAGGGGCTATAAAAGTTATCACACTATCTTCGCAATCATCGAAAATAAACTTATACCTCAAAAGCCTACTTTTCAAAGCTTAGTAATAAAAAAGGTATTTAGGGAAAAATCCACCCCCTAGCTATTATACCTGGCTCCGGGCCCGCCCCGTTATTGGTATCATGATACCAGGCCCGGAAAAAGATACAAATGTTTGTCAAGAATTGTAGTAGATAAAATAAAATATTAAATAAAACAACAATGATAAACAATATTGGTGACCTGGTGGTCTAGGGGTAAGGTGTCAGACTTCTGTGCTGGTGGTCTGGGGTTCAATCCTCGGTCCCGGCACAGATTTATCTGATTACCAAACCCTTCCTTCCCCTCTGACAATACGTGTATTAATCACAACTTGTGAATGTGGGGAACGCCAGGCCTCCACCGTGGTTCGGATCTCACATTAAACTGTAGGTCCTCCATTTCATCTCACAATCACCCTACCATTACACATTAGCGTAAGTGCGTATAACCAGAACGGGTAGTAAGACGTGGTGCTAATAATAATAATAATAATAATAATAATAATAATAATAATAATAATAAAAATAAAAATAATGATAAACAATAAAATACTCATCCATACTAAGGAACAGTACATGCCCAGCCCTACAGCTAAGATTTCCTCCGGAGGAACATACTAGCATTTTTCACAATGATATGATTGGTTCAAAACAGTCTTGTTCTTCGTTTAGAAGTGCTCGAAAGTTTCACGGAATCTTATTTTTGATTAAAATTAAATTTGGCTCGTGAAAATAGTCGGTTAATGTTTCAGGTTCAATATTGTATCGTGGGCATAACATTTCATTGTTAAGTTACGTATTAATTTGCGTAAATTTCTTTTGTTTGTAAAAATGACCAAAAATTGTTTTTTTTAAATGTACCTACCTAATTCAGAAGTGGTTGCGTAGCAAGGGGAGGGGGGACATTTCTCCCTATTAAAAGATAAACTTGGCCTACTCAATATTTATTTCACTCCCTTTGATATTCTCGAAGATTAGGCTGAAAATGACAGTGTATAAAATTACAAATAGCTTCTGAAAGCATTTAACTTTACAAAATTTGCTGGAAGAAGCCCACTATAAATAGCTTCTGTGTGCATCTAGTTTTTAAATAAATTTCAGGTGTAAACCACTCTAAATACCTTTTAGAGTATCCGATTTTAAATAATTATTGGGTGGAAGACCACTTCTAGTGACATAGATCAACAAATTTCCGGGAAAGGGTTATTCATAATACCTTCTAGAAGTATCACAATTTCACAAGTTTTATTGGGGAAGGCCACTCCAAATAGTATACAGAGGAGTATAATCTTTGAAAAATCAGACGAGGGTCATGCCAAATATCTTCTAAGGGTACCCAACTTTCCAACATTTGCTGAGTCGGGGTTCCCGAAACTCCCTATAGTTTGAGGGTCAAAGCCCTTAAAAAAAATCCTTTTACTTGCTAATCATCCACCCCCACTCTCCTAGACAAATACATTTCCGCCACCTCTGAAGTGGAGAAGTACAAATAAAGGGGTGAAGGGTGGGGGTTGCACTTTGCTCCTGGTACTAGGCCCGGTTTGAGCACCTGAAGGGACTGGCTGGCTCTATCGGTAATGAATCATAACTATTCATCACATGGAGCATAAGCACCGGTGGGTACACAGACAAATACGTCATTTTCATCTAGCCTTGTTTACTGATGACGGGAAGATCTGGATTCAAATCCTGTTTGGGTTTACCGGATGTTTTTTTTAACTAAATTATTTACCCAAGTTCCCTTCACGTGAATGCGCGTACACTACTTTTAAATTCTACTTTCCTCATCTCTACCTACCACATTGGTGTAAACACGTGAATAGCCCGGAAGGGGAATAAAAGGCCACATATAATAAAAACTGCTTTTACACATTTCAAACTCAACTCTTTTAGAGGAAACTGGTTCAGAACATGCCAGCAAGGTTTATATAGTCGTGTATGGATGAACTTCTAACCTTTCAAACTTTCAAATGAGAATAACAAACTGTTTCTGCCTAGCAGGGGAAATCAATCGCGCATATGTATATACATACATTTATATGTATTGTGAGAAGCTTGGCTCAGTAATGACGTTCTGTAGAAAATAGAAATAGTTTGTCGAGAAGGACAATATTAGTTCTCAAACAAAATTCCAGTTTGTTCAGCAGGCTAAAGGATAATAATTGATCAAAGGGCTCTTTTGTATTTGTGTACCTAATTCACGTCTTACTATCCGTGTGGGCTCTTCGCATATTCATGTTAATGGCGTAGGAATGAGGGTGGTAGCATTTTATGAAATGTGCCCAAATTTGTGTGAAGGTAGAGTCGAAACTAATTTTACCTGGCTGGTGGGATTCGTAGCCCGACCTTCCCATCACCAGCAAAACATACTTCAAGAGGTTGGCGCCTCATTCTGTGTGTCCAATGATGCTGGCATATATATGTTACTGAACCTATTTATCGTACTCTTCATGATTTCTATAGTTGCTAGATTCCAGTATTGGCCCTAGAGCTTACATCCCTAAACTTGTAGCAGAAAAACTTTTGTGAAGGTCACAGAAGCTCACCTGTCCCTGATACGATTGACGCTGTTCTCTCTCTATCTTGACTTGTGATAAATAGAACTATCCGACGAAGACACTAAAGAGCAACTAAGAAATTACCAAGGATCTCTCCCAGTACTCTAAAGCAGTGGTTCTCAAACTTATGCTTCACATACCCTCTGGTAATATTTATATAACTGGCGTAACCCTTGTAGAGATATAGCATATTTTAGTATAATAATGGGTATACAATAAAACATCTATATTTATTTGTGTATATTTACAGTTTACTTTACACAACTACATATAGTAATAGATACATAAAATGACATGATTGATTGAACAGATCTAACAAAATTATCAATATCATCGCGCTTCACCCCTCAGTTACTAGCAGTCTTACTTACTGTACATTCTGGATACTACTTGAACAATAATTCCACCGCTTCATCAGGTACCCCACTTTGAGAATCACTGCTCGAAAGGGCTAAACGCTGGAGGGTTGGAGCGATGTTGCTGTCTTACAACAGATCTCGACACAGTCAATTCAACTCCAACTTCCTCGGCAATCTTGTAAGCATCCTCTACTTGCTCTGCACCATTGCGGTGATTTATCACTCCAAGGATCCATTTGATATCCTGTGAGCATTGAAGCAGATCCAGGTTTTAGACTATCTCATTTACCTCAGGTTCAAATAAGACATAATACTTGGCTATCAGAGTGACAGCAACAATGAATATTCCCTGTTTCCTTCAATGATAGATGAGGGCTTTTACTTCTTTACAAATTTACACATTTCTGATACTCATTATTTTTTTAACCAGAAATTAGATTTTTGAGTTTGCGAACGCTAAAATGGACATATTGGGAAATTTGATTCTATATAAATGTTGATCAACTTAGAGTAAGAGAAGAGCTTATAAAGGCATACTGGTGTGGTATGTGTTGCCACATTTAAGGGATTCCAAAACCAATTATGTCTAAACTTTCCCCACGAACACTTTATTTCTGCTTTTAGTTATGTGTTTGTATTTATTTACTTGATTTAAGATGGTGGACAGCTGTCCCCCCCCCCCCCCCCCCCTCTCTCCCCTGGCTACGCTCATGTATACAGAATGTTCGGAAATTAATAGCCCAAACTGCACATACAGCTTGTTTGAACCAAAAGTAACACAAAATCCCTATACACTTACATCCGGAAAACTATGCTAATACCATTACATTGTGTTCATAGTTTAGGCGTACAGCGACGAGATATCAAAGATGTTCAAGCATGCGTGAACAACAAGTTGCATAGGAGTTAGGCGCACGTAACTATACACCTCAACATCTTGGAGCACGGCAGAAGATCATAAAACATTTAATAGTAAACAACACACCAGTCCATCTAACAATGTGAATACGTCCTGAGGGTCATCATTAACTGTCCTACATCACAGAAATGGCTTGCCATTATTTCACGTGGAGTGCTGTGCGCCTAACGCCTATGCAACATGTTTTACACAGGCTTGACAGCTTTGCTCTCCCAGTGCTGTACGCCTAAACTTTAAACATAATTTAATGGTATTATCGTAGTTTCCCGGATGTAAATGTGTCTAGGGATTTTGTATTACTTTTGTTTCAAACAAGCTATGTGTGCATTTTGGGCTATGAGTTTTCGAACATTCTGTTTAGTCCATGCCATCGTATAACCTCCTCTCCTGGGAGCTAGTGCAGTTTTATAACGGTTTTGAAAGGTCGGAGCTTACCCGAGGACATTTTAGTTTCCCTTTATTTATAATGTTCAGGCTCCTGGTACTGGATTGTTGTTAGTCACAGGGAACACTCGAGCCAAGGCCAGCGCTGTGGTTAGCACTCCTGACTCAGACCAGAGAAACTGTGGTACAATCCCGACCAATGTAGTTTGGTGTTTTTTACATCCTCTCTCCAAATAAACACCGGCAATTTCCCCCCCCATCCTGTGACCATAGATTATTTCGTGTAGGCTGTGTACAGACCGAACGGGCAGTAGAGATACATAGATTAGATTACTATAATTTTTTTTAGAAAAGCCCCTCATGAGATTACAACATTAGTCTCCTATAAGCCTCAGCGCTCTTGGCTCCAACTGGGGCTGATAAATCCCCAGATTGGGGATACGGGAGGGATACCGACCACTTGACACCCATTTTGGTATTTTAAGAGTTCCCTCCTGTATATTCTTCATTCCATTTCTTGTAAAGCTTTCCGTTTTCGTTAATTGTTACACCTTTAACACATTGGTTAGTAATGGCTTAAGTTTAATAGTAGGGATAAGGGAAGTAGTTCAGGAAATGTGCATCCGCATTATAGCAGGGAGAGAATGGCATAAGTCACAGTGACCGATCATGTATAGAAAATCACCCCCGGCAGGGAGTCTTCTCGTTGCATGTGATTTAGTTCATTGGGAGCACGACGTTTTAGATTGCGTGGCCATCACAGTTGCGGGGTTTTTGATCTCAGTGATAGTTTGTTTAATACCTACCTATGATAATTAATCAAAGTTAGGATATTTATGGCGGCATATTTTTATTCTGAACTTAGTTTTAATGTTGAACAGGATATAAATATGTGGTGAAATTCCCAAATTATAAAATATAGGATTAGCAAGGTTATATTTGGAGGAAGTTTACCCACATTTGCGTGAAAGGAGAGAGGAAAATAATTTTTGGAAAAAATACCTTCAGTACACCCGACAGAGATCCAAATCTTGATCTCCCCATCATCGGGCGTCTAATCACTGCGAGAATCACGTCTTAGAACATACGACCACAGAAGTGGATTTGAATAAAATTGCCTATTAAGAGTATTTTCAATTTAAGGACATTTTAAACCCATATTTAAAAAACATACACTAGAAAAATTTTCTAAACAAATATTTGTGATCACTAACAACAGATAAAATGACATATTTTAAATAATGTTAATGATATTAGCATGTCTTGATCAGTGTTTCCCAAACTTGTATGATCGTGACCTTAAACATAAGATTGCCCGGCCTAACGACCCAAATGTCCAGCACATTGATTATACCTTTGTTTTCTTACGGATAGACATTTAGAGAGTTGTCTAATATAGGTTTCACTGTAGCCGCAGACGTGACGAATGAGAAGTGGAATTCACCACATCATGTAAGAAGAGAAATTAGGTTGATCAATCTTACATTTAAAACAGCACCCACTGTTTGAACAAGTTTAATCAAAGTTCTACACTTTTACTACTCAGTTATAACTTCCTCAGACTCAAATGATAAAATTGGCTCAGCTTGAAAATGTAAGAAAATTTAATGATAAATTTGTCAATATTTTTGTCTGAAGTCAGAAATGGAATGAAGTGTTGGTAAAGGGAGTGGAGGAAAATATTGGACAGGAGTGTTTCGCTTACGACTCATTCAGAAAGCGGACTGCTTCCAACTATGCAGGAAATGTTAAGTTAGAACCAGCAGACGCCGTCAGGAAAGAGTTTATTTTGTTTTGCTGTGAGAGCTGGAAAATTCAAACTCGTAACACTTTTCTGGCCAATTTGCCACATGTGGAGATTGGTGGCAAGGTTGCCCACCCTGGTTTTGTAAAATATGAACATATTACTGTCGTAATCATTGATACCATTTTACTGAATTTTTTTGGTGGTATTTAACGTGAACTTTCTGAACCGATTGATTATACCAGCACACGAGAATTTCTATGAGAAAGAGTGAAAGAGCCTACCAATTTTGCCAGTAAAGGTATTTTCACATATCTTCCAGGGTTCTTTTACATGCCAAAATCATCATGGGACCAACGGCTTTACTTTCCTTATGATTAAGAAAGTTTCGCTTAGGATTTTTATCACTCAAGGAAAACCCGTCGACCCCATCTGGGTTTGAACCCATACAGATAGGGTATTGAGGCGAGCACTTTACCCCAAGACTACTTAGGTCAAATTATTATCATTATTATTAATTATTGTTATAATTTATATGTATTGATAAGATCTATCAAAAGTGGCATCTACAGATCACATGACAGTACGTATGGATAAGTGAAAGTATAATCCATTCACGGTAGGAATTACTCTCTGAAAGGTCTTTTTCCTTATCAATATCCTACTATATAATAGATTTATGGTAGGGAAAAGGCCTTTCAGAAATCAATTCCTACCGTGAACAGACTTTAGATGCATTCACGTTTTCTAGCTGTCAGATGTATCCATTAGTGAGAAAGCTATGGTGTGGTTCTTAGATCCAACCTATTTGAGGTGGGAGTGGAGGGAACATAAGTAAAGGGCAGTATTCTTGCAATTTTTATAACAAAACAAAATTTTTGGTCAAAAGAAATAAAATATTTTTTCCTGTAGAAATATAGAGTTTAATTTTCTTCTCATGATAACAGTTGATGAATATCTGTCAAGGTTGCCCTGGAATAATTGACAACTTTTTATCTTCATGTAAAAAGTTTTATCATCCAATGCCGCCGCTATGTTTGTGACAAATATTCAAGAAGTGTTGATATCAACATATTAATAAAGTTAAACTCTATATTTAAACTGGAGCAATATTTTATTTATTATGACCACAAATATGTTTTACTTTAAGAATTGCTCTTAGCTCGCGTTACCTACATACCAACCACCTTAATTTGATTAATTATTAAGAGCGTGCATCACATGCCAATCAATTTTGTGATACAGTCGGTGTAAATCGTAAATTTATAAGAACACTATTGCACGTGGATCATTTCTGATTAAACTATTTTTTTTAGATAAATCGTTAATAGAGTTTCTTAGTACTGAACTTTGTTGAAATATTAAATTAAGTTTAGATAGAAACTGCATTGAAAAGCCCGTTTTTGACCATCTATTTTAGAATGGCTTCACAGATAAACATTTTGCTTGCACAAATCTTCATTCTGTCATACTAGGGACTTACTTTAGTTATTAACAAGAAACGTTGTCCCCCAGCGTCACCACGGAAAATTTCGAGTAATCATTCAAATGTGATTGCACGGCACACATTCTGGCATATCATAGGTCTTTCCTTTTCCCTTTTAGTTTTCTACCATTGGGTCCCACACACAAACGCATATGCAAGTTGGAGAGCTGAGTTGGGCCGGCTATGATGAACGCTCTTATAAGCTCCATCCCTCGTTCACTAACATATAAGTTTTCTGGGTGTTAGCAGAATACACTTGTTTGTGTTTGCCACATTAAAATACATATTTGATACACAGCTCCTGAATTGGTTTAACAACTAAGGAAAATATAAAACGGTTAATATAGTCACAAACTCTACTTTATTTCAGTATTATTAATATCTGTTAAACCCCTGTGTGTCAACATCGGTATATACTGAACGATAAGGACGTGATCTTTCTTGGTCCCCATATTCCTGACAAAAAGAGCTTTGCAATGCTATCGCACTCATGAAAGAGACAATTTCGAGTCCTGCGTTTTTATTTCTTATCTCTTTCTGTAGTATGAAGGGAGTCAACATGCAATACACTGGGTCAGAGAATGAATGACTGGTTTATAAATCCGGTAAACACACCATGATGTATTGGAAAACGCAGGTAGTCCGTATTGTAGTAATGGTTTCGCAAGGCTATATGCTGGGCGCTTTGGAGAATCGGACTGGACCGATCTTAACGTGTGTAAGGTAGATATAAATGCTTTTTCGCACTATTTTGCCTTTGTTAGATTTTAATAATCCTTCATAATTTTTAGACTTTTTTTCTCTCGATACTTTACCGCGACTCTAGGTTTGGGACCCACTGGTCTAGATAGATAATACTTTATCAAATGTAAAAAATAGATTTTTCTTCACATCTTAGTACCACCCATATATTAACTATGCTCATAGGTTAAGTATGAGGAAGGTATAGTTTTAGAATAAATGTACCAAAAAAACTCTATATACACCCGTCAAACACTATTAAGGGAAATGGGGCATCGGAACCTTGTAGAAATAAAAAACATTTTGTTCTCAACCCAACCGATTTTGACTATGTTTTAATTTTAAAAAGTTTTTCATTTTTTTATTTGATTTAGAAGACGTTTTAACCGACAACGTTATATATTAATATTTTATAGTTTCGTTATTTATTTATTCAACTGTGTTTGACTTTTTATATTCTACATAGCTTTCTAACAATTTTTTTTTTTTACGTTTGTAATTATTTATTAATTTTCATCTCATTGTGTAAAGATTTTTTTATATATATGGTGGATTAGTTCGGAACCATTAGATGTTATATTTTTGCTTTAGATGTCCTAGTTTCTAAAATAGCTTTGAATCCATCTCGTGGTATTCCCCAGTTTTAGACGTAACTTCGCTTAAGATATTTTTGCACGGAAATATCATGCATGTCTGATTGAGTATGAAACTAGCAGAATTATCTAGTAGTTACTCAGGGACGATATTTTCATAGTTTATTCAAAACTTCATCCACAACAAGTAAACTCTTACCTTGTGAATGACCAACTACGAGTATTATGTGTTTGTATTATGGAAACTATTGACAAAACAAATACGATACATATATGTAACTACCATGGAAATTTCTGCGTAATTTGGTAGTCACGCAAATTCTAGTTTTCATCGATGTTCAGACGCATGTGCAGTAAAGATACAAGAAAGATTACACTAGCGATCTGAACAGTGATTTACTTGTTTTTCAAACCATAGTAGAAGGAGATTCTGTATATTTGTTTTGAAAATCAGTTTGCGCAAAGTGCTATTAATTAAACGCATTTGATAAAAATATTCGTTGTTTATAAAATTTACCTGTTTGTTTCAAAATGTATGGTTATTAAATTTATAATTCTTACATACACACAAATTTTCATGTAAATAAGTTAAATATATATTTTTGTAACCTTAACTATTCTCAAAACAAGGGTGAAAACAATAACTGCTTCGCGATTGAATTCATGTCATATTTTTCGTAGGAGCTTCTTTACTGGCTATTTTGTGATATTTGCCATCACAATTTGAATACAAGTTTATTTACCCAGTCAAATACATGAGATTGTCACTTATACCATTTACTCACCAAAGAGCATATATAAAAATATTATTTTAACAAGTAATAATATATATTAACTATTCATACCACTGATATATATACTAGATTTTTATACAACTTTAGCCGATGTAGTTGAATTTGAAAGATCCGTAACTATACTATTAAGAGTATATTTTACCTTCATAGTTATTAAAAATTTGCATCCATATTCCAGTTTTTTTAAAGGTATAAACATCTAAGATTTAATGATAATATTCTTTAAAATGAGTATTTTAGGAATCTGGGGTTCAAAACCCGCTGAGCGCTCTACACGCGAGATCTCGTTCCTACTCAATTCAGCACGAGCTGACAAGTACCGTGAGAACTACCTGCTGTGATGATTGCCAACAGAAACATTAGTAGCAATTATGTAAATCTGGATAGAGCTCTAGTCTTAGTACAAGAACAATGCTCTCTAGCAATGGCTCGCGTTTACAAAATTGTAGGTTGTTGTTTAATATATTTATCTCGTGTGTACAGTGGTTTAGGCTTATATGCCCGTGTGTGAAAGACCTTACACTAGGATGTACAGGGTTATATGATCGTGTATATATGGCTGTATGTGCGTGTGTGCAAGGCCTTATACTCGTATGTACACGTGTTTTAAGCGCTTAGTGCAGGGCCTTATTACACTCGCATGTACACGTGTTTTAAGCGCTTAGTGCAGGGCCCTACACTCGTATGTACACGTGTTTTAAGCGCTTAGTGCAGGGCCCTACACTCGTATGTACACACAATCTTATACCGAACTTATATGAACTGTACAGAGAAACAAAAAGAAAATTGGATAAGTTATACAAAGTCATTTATTTGATTTAAAAAAAATTAAAAACTTAAAAGCAAAATTTGGGAATGGACTATATTTTATTTCCATGATTAATATCCAATATTTTCACCAAGTCATAGACACTGATTTCGAAGATAACACATCACTGATTAATACAAGAGTTTAATACTGAGAAGTATTGTTAAAATATAATAAAATTACTGTTCAGTAACTTATTGAAACTAATATTATTTTATTACGTTATCTATGTTTAATAATATTAACTTTAACAATGTTGAAAAAGGTTTTTATAAAAGCAATTCTTGGAATCGTAACTACACATTGCGTACATTATAAAACAATATTTTCACAAAATGTACTTTGTCTGTTTTAGCTAAGTTAATCTTTCTAGTGAATTTTAGAATCCTGCCATGGAACTTTACCAATAGCCATAAAATAATAATTAACAAAACTGTATCTAATGAAATTGCATGATCTTGTGAATGGAGAAGTTGTCTCCAAATCTTCAAAACCAACCACCGGAAGATTGTGTTGAAAATCATAACCAAATATCATGACAATCCCGTGGATGGTGCTTCTGCCACTCAAGATGAACCACAAGAGGAAGAAGATGAACAATTATCTATAGATCCAGAAAAAAGGGAACAAGCTCCACCAACAAAAACTTCTAAAAAATAACAAGTTCGAGGAAAGTTTACCAAAGATGCTTCAGGAAATTAAAGAAAATGAAGACGATGAAAACCAAAAATCCTAAAATCATTATTGCCAACTTTAAGAACATTCAAAAATGTTTTTTTAACGTACTATTTTGATCTGAAGTGTTGCGTACACTTATGCGCATTGAAAATCAGGTCAATTATTTCCAGACTCCTTCCCATTATCAAAACCTTGTGCTTCCATAATTTCGATAATTGAAAACCAATACTTTACTTACCCGCAACCTAGGCAAGATATGTCTGTCCATTATCGACAAAACCAACACATTTTCCGCCCAAAACGTTAATCTTTTGATCAGAAGCCCCCACAAACTTCATCTCAGCCACAGTAATATTTTCAGCAGTCCCAACAAGTTTCACCTCGGCCACAGTCATCTTTAGATCAGCAGCCCCATAAATTTCACCTCAACTACAGTCATCTTTTGATCAGCAGCCCCCACAAGTTTCACCTCAGCCACAATCATCTTTAGATCAGCAGCCCCCACAAACTTCACCTCAGTCACAGTCATCTTTTGATCAGCAGCCCCCCAAAAGTTTCACCTCAGCCACAATCATCTTTTCAGCAGTCCCATAAATTTCACCTCAGCCACAATCATCTTTAGATCAGCAGCCCCCACAAACTTAACCTCAGTCACAGTCATCTTTTGATCAGCAGTCCTCACAAGTTTCACCTCAGCCATAGTCATCTTTTGATCAGCAGCCCCATAAATTTCACCTCAACTACAGTCATCTTTTGATCAGAAACCCCCACAAGTTTCACCTCAGCCACAATCATCTTTTCAGAAGTCCCATAAATTTCACCTCAGCCACAATCATCTTTTGAGCAGCAGCCCCCACAAACTTCACCTCAGTCACAGTCATCTTTTGATCAGCAGTCCTCACAAGTTTCACCTCAGCCATAGTCATCTTTTGATCAGCAGCCCCATAAATTTCACCTCAACTACAGTCATATTTTGATCAGAAACCCCCACAAGTTTCACCTCAGCCACAATCATCTTTTGATCAGCAGCCCCCACAAGTTTCACCTCAACTACATTCATCTTTTAGTCAGCAGCAATCAATCACAAATTTCTCCTCGGCAATCATCTCGTATCCTTCCTTGCGAATGCAGAATAAAACAGATCATTACCTTATGACACAGTTTATCCTGAGGTTCTACTTCAATATTACCCAATATGAGTAAATAACCAGTATAATGAGCATTAATAGTAATCTTTAACATTGTAATAATATTAGTAATAAAACTTTTCATTGATAATAATTGGTCTTCTTTATTTACCTTAATGTGACAGTAAGTATTGTTGTTAGAAATATAGATACACTGTTCATTTTGGAAACACATTTTTGGATTCCATCTTCCCTATGCTAATATTTCATTCTGCACTATGCTCGTGTGTACAGGACTTTAAGCTAGTGTGTACAGAACGTTATGCTCGTATGTTCTTTACACTGTAAAGGGGCTTAAAACCAATTCACACAGAACGCTAAGCTATGCTATGCTGTGCCAAGATTTTGTCAGTTTGGTTTCACACTCATTGCTAAGCTAAGTTGTGGTTACTCTTTGCCTTTTCTGGTCTGCTCCAGTGAAGTTAAGCTATGTCAATCTCCAAAATGTCTTGTTTGAGCTCAGATAATAGTACTGGGGAAGATAAGTTGCTGCTATTAGGAGATGTTTTGGAAGAGGAAGAAAATGTAGGAGAGATAGAGGACGGATCTGGGCCCACGAAATAAACCTGCAAGGGGAGACTTTCGGCAAATTTCACCAACTAATTCAGCGAGACTTGGACGTGGACAAGAACAAATCTAAAACTACTTTATATTCTAAATAGAAATGAGTGTTATGAACTGTTAATCCTGATTAAAGACGACATCGTAAATATGCATACCAATTGGATACACGTGAAACAAACTGAAAACAAAACTTCAACATTCTTTGGTTATTTTCAACAATCCAGCACTACGTCTGTTCAACACGGAGTCCAAGCTACGTTATGCGCATGGGCAACCTAAGATGACTCAAGATGGAAGATGGAATATTACCTGGCCAACAATAGTAAAAAACATATCTCAGCGTAGCAAGGCATAATTTATCTTAGTTTAGCTTAGCTTTTTGTATGTACCAACACATTTAAATATATAATGGTCTGCTCTTTTTCTAAACAGCATAGCAAATCTTAGCTTAGCTTTCAGTGTGAACCGGCCTTTATACTCTGGTTTAATGGTCTTTATGCTCATGTGCATAGGGATTTATGCTTCTATATGCAGGATTTTATGCTTATTTGTAGATGGCCCGACACTCGCATGTGCAGGGCCTTATACTTGTATGAACATGACTTTATGTTCGTGTGTACATGGCTTTATGGCTATGGCTATGGCTATAAGCTCATTTTACAGGGTTTTATCATGTGTGCTCGTGTTTACAGGATCTTACACTCATTTGTACAAGGTTGTGTATGTACAGCATTTTTTGATCGTGTGTATTGGGCTACGGGTTTGTTTGTACATGAGTTTGTATTTTATGAGGTCAACTTTTGCGAGTCCTTCATTGCTTTCAATCTGAATCAATACCGTCCCCAATCATTTATTTTTAGCAAGTTATGGCGACGTCCTGAGCCGGTATATTCTGTTTCCCCACCCCCAATAAAGCAATAACTAAAACCCTCTCTTATATCCACAAAGTTTAACTTTCAATTCTATTTAATTGACTAGGGCACGATTTGTAGGTCAGGGTTTCAATCCAAGATTTATGTGATTACAACAATTCATTTTGGGAGCTTGTCTAATGTCTATATATTAGGGGTAGACAAAACGTCACCCTCAAAAGGCTTTGCAATCGATCACGTTTTAATTGGTTCAAAAACATGTAAACTTAACTTTGCCGTTTGATTTCAAGATAAAAGAAGAACAATTCGCTAAAACATCCATGACAATATTTTCTGCCATTCTTTCCCCAACTAAGTTTATTTTGTCATGCTTTCTCAACTAGGCCCTACATACTTCGAGCTCCTGTTAAATTTTTAGCAACTATGCTTTTACGTCGATAAAATGATTAAAAGTACTCATGTTAAATTATACGAGAAAGTTCTCGACAGCTGACAACTCACATGTCTCTATTTCTTCTGGTAGTTCTAGTTTTCAGAAACAGTCCACAACTGAGACTGCCTGGAGGGGATTGAAATGTGAAAGATTATGACATTTCTTCATTAAATAAACACGATTCTCATTTTTGTCTTAGCATTTTTACTTAAATACGAAACCAGAGCTCTGATTATTTTCCTAACATTGTTACTTCGATACGAGGCAATAACTCTGCTGTTTGTCTTAACATTGTTACTTCGATACGAGGCAAGAACTCTGCTCTTTGTCTTAACATTGTTACTTCGATACGAGGCAAGAACTCTGCTGTTTGTCTTAACATTTTTACTTCGATACGAGGAAGGGACTCTGTTCTGTGTCTTAACATTGTTACTTCGATACGAGGAAGGGACTCTGTTCTGTGTCTTAACATTGTTACTTCGATACGAGGAAGGGACTCTGTTCTGTGTCTTAACATTGTTACTTCGATACGAGGCAAGAACTCTGCTGTTTGTCTTAACATTGTTACTTCGATACGAGGAAAGAACTCTGCTGTTTGTCTTAACATTGTTACTTCGATACGAGTAAGGGACTCTGTTCTGTATCCTAACATTGTTACTTCGATACGAGGAAGGGACTCTGTTCTGTGTCTTAACATTGTTACTTCGATACGAGGCAGGGACTCTGTTCTGTATCCTAACATTTTTACTTCGATACGAGGAAGGGACTCTGTTCTGTATCCTAAGGGTACGGCCAGACTGAGCGCGCGAGCGAGCGAGCGAGCGCGCGAGCGACTAAAATATAAAATAGAACACATTGGTTGTAATGGGGGTGGCCACACTGGAGCGAGCGAGCGAGCGAGCGCGCGAGCGACTGAGCGCGCGCGCTTGAAAGATAGAACTGGTTCTATTTTTCAAGCGCGCGCGCTCGACCCGGTACAGTCTAGTTTACAGGCGCTAGGCAATATTATTGTATGTTGGTTCATTGAGTGCTGGGGAAACTTCTCATTTTGACATGATATTTGACTTTTTTCTATCAGTGATAGGTTTAACACACTTGCTATTAATGGCCCGGTGACCTGGCGGTCTAGGGGTAAGGTGTCAGACTTCTGTGCTGGCGGCCGGGGTTCAATCCTCGGTCCCGGCACAGATTTATCTGATTTACAAACCCTTCCTTCACCTCTGACAAGACGTGTATTAATCACATCTTGTGAATGTGGGGAAAGCCAGGCCTCCACCGTGGTTCGGATTCCACGTTATACTGTAGGTCCTTCATTTCATCTCACAATCACCCTACCATTACACATTAGCGTAAGTGCATATAACCCGAACGGGAAGTAAGATGCGGTGCTAATAATAATAATAATAATAATAATAATGGCCTCATTTAATTGGTAAGACCATAAATAGTATAATGTATATATGTAAACCCGATATGTTAAAATACTTCAATATTATAATCAAAGTAGGCCTTTACAAATAAGAATCACCATTAGTTTGGAGAGAGTATGAAAAAACCACAACAATAAATAAGTTTTAAGAATCACCTTCAGTTCACTGAGCCAAGATTCGAACCTTTGCCTCCTAGTCAAAAGTTATCGAGTGCAACGCACCATTCTGCCACTGGTGCGGCAAATCTGATTTTAAAACACTTCAGTACAGTACCATACGCATTTCTCAATTTATTAATTGGATGCACTTCTACTTTTTTCTTTTTTATAAATACACAATATTTTCTGTAAGAATTTTCGAGGAGCAGAGATGTACTAAGTGTGTTTGACAGAGACATCTTCTCTAACTAGGGGGGAGGGGGGGGGGGGCGGTGACCTAGTGGTCTAGGGGTAAGGTGTCAGACTTCTGTGCTGGCAGCCGGGGTTCAATCCTCGGTCCCGGCACAGATTTATCTTATTTCCAAACCCTTCCTTCACCTCTGACAAGACATCTTGTGAATGTAGGGAATGCCAGGCCACCACCGTGGTTCGGATTCCACGTTAAACTGTAGGTCCTTCATTTCATCTCACAATAACCCTACCATTACACATTAGCGTAAGTGCGTATAACCCGAACGGGTAGTAAGATGCGGTGCTAATAATAATCTAACTAGGGTCCGCTAATTACGCGCTCGCTCGCTCGCTCGCGCGCTCGCCAGTTTGGCCACCCAGTCGCTTGCGCGCTCGCTCGCGCGCTTGGCAGTCTGGCCGAACCCTAACATTGTTACTTCGATACGAGGCAAGAACTCTGCTGTTTGTCTTAACATTGTTACTTCGATACGAGGAAAGAACTCTGCTGTTTGTCTTAACATTGTTACTTCAATACGAGGAAGGGACTCTGTTCTGTATCCTAACATTGTTACTTCGATACGAGGCAGGGACTCTGTTCTGTATCCTAACATTGTTACTTCGATACGAGGCAAGAACTCTGCTGTTTGTCTTAACATTGTTACTTCGATACGAGGAAAGAACTCTGCTGTTTGTCTTAACATTGTTACTTCGATACGAGGAAGGGACTCTGTTCTGTGTCTTAACATTGTTACTTCGATACGAGGTAGGGACTCTGTTCTGTATCTTAACATTGTTACTTGAATATGAGGCAAGAACTATGTTCTGTGCGCTAACATTGTTACTGTGGATTCACATGTGCGCTGAAAAACGAGCGCAGAACAGAAACATGGTCAAGTAACAAGCTCTAAGCCAATCACAAGATTTCCGCCCTATCGGCGCGAGCTGCTCAGCAAAAGCTCAACTCATCTCTACTTCGTCCGCTCTGCCTGAGATGTTCGACACAGGAGAACCAATCAAAGCTCAGAACAAACCATCTGAAACCAGTGCGCATGTGCATATGACAACGCATGCGGTCTACAGCCAGAAGCAAGCGGACAGCTTTGTTGGCCTCTGTAAGGATATTTGAAATAACCCGTTAATGTGAAGCGTGTGTGTAACCATGTAACGGATTGTGCCATGATACAGCATTATAATTTGAAAACATCCATCAGGAGAATGATCTAAAATAAACGTTTATCTACTAGAAAATAAAATATGTTGGTAATCAGCTGTTTTAAGTTAGCGTTGCAATGCATCATGGGTGAACATACAGCGTGTGGATTGCTGCGCTACTCAAGCAGATTCTGTTCTCTATTTTCGGTGAACGTGTGAATCAAGCTTAACTTCGACGACAGTGACGGACGAGAGTTAGAAGGTTGACTTCACTGTACGAGGATCAATTTGGCCCCCTTAGAGCTTAAGCAGGGATCGCGCCAACAGGGATTATCGAACCGCCTCAAAAGCGCTGCGATGGCCTCTTCAAGGCCCCAGCGAGTGTATTAGGTAAGTGTTTTCGCCCAGTGCTACAGGGCTCTAAGCCCGACATTTGTGCTTATACCGTTTGATTTTTTCATAAACTTCATTGAAAATAAGTGTTAAAATCTTCGGCCCATTCAGGGCTAAAAACCTATTATAATTTTTTCGCGTGTGCGGCGAACGGCTAGTGAACGGTGTGCCGGCCGGTCGGACGCTTAAAGCGCGTGAAAGTTCATATATTATCAACCAAATTCGCAAAATGTCTTCAGAATCCGAAGTAGACGTGACCGAGGAGGAGGACGACGACACCATGTCAGAGGTGTCCCAAGATGGGAGCACTGACGCTCAACCCAGGAGACCAGGCACAATAGACTCCCAACAACCTGGCCACTCAGAGAATGATAAAGGTAACCAACAAAAAAAATCGCTAACCTTTGAACCAGTCTCTACGCTGAAACGTAAATACAGGATCAAACAAGGAGTTGACCTCCCGGCACCAAAGACAATAAAAGTGACTAACAAATTCACTCCAATAGCAAATGAGCAGGACACCACAGCCCAACAGATCACCGCTATGGAGCCGGATGACCCCACCAATCAAGACGACACACAAAAGACAAAAAAGGTTAAGACTCCGCCGATAATAGTTCCGAACTCGGCGGAATATAACAACGTCATCAAACTTCTCAAGTCAAACATGAAGGCCGAATTCAAACTCTACTGCACGGCGCAGGGAATAAAAATAAATACGAGCTCCCTGGGGGACTACAATACACTCCAAAAACTCTTGAGGGAAGCGAACCTCGAGCACTTTACGTACATGCTCCAGAGAGATAGACCATACAAGGTAGTAATAAAGGGCCTTCACTCCACCATGCCCTGCGAGGCTATAACCTCTGAGCTAGTCGAAATGGGGTTTAAGCCCACGAATGTGAGGCAACTCTATGCAAAAACCACCCCACAATCAGTGGAACCGAGGCCACTCCCCATATTTGTGGTCACCCTGGTGAAATCACAGTCAACAACAGACATATACAAAGTCAGGGCCATTAATCACACGATTATAAAGATAGAGGAATACCGAAATTCCCCAAACATCATACTCCAGTGTCACCGCTGCCAGCGGTTCGGACACTCTAAAAACTATTGTGCACAATCGCCTAGATGCGTCAAGTGCCTCGGGGAGCACCTGACCACCGATTGCACGAAGAAGGACAGGACTACCCCGGCACGCTGCGTCAACTGTAAAGGGGAGCATGCGGCAAATTACAAGAACTGTCCCGCTCATCTTAGAGAGATAGAAAAACGTGACAAGCAGACATCAAACACTCCACAAGGGGGGCAAAAACCAGCGGTGGTAACTGCTCCACCTAGTCTGATCTCACAGAGACTTAGGACAACCACAGAAGCAACCACAACGCACTCTCCCGCGGTCAAACAGAGGACATACGCGGCAACCGTAGTAAACCTCCCCAAAGAGCCCACCAAAACCGACACAAATCCAAACGACACTTCAGACCTAAGGACCCTCTTCCAAATTCTCAAAGAAATAAATTTCACTGGACTACTTGCACACCTCAAAAAATTCACCAGTAGGCTGAGGAATGCCCCGGACAAGACTACGAAGGCCCTAATTCTGTTAGAAGCCGTAACTGAATGCTACAGCGATGACAACTAACCATGCACGTCACCAAGACGACTACTTAAACTTGATGTACTGGAACGCAAACGGCATCCTCCAACAGGCGCACGAGCTGGAACAGCTGCTACAAACATATGGAGTTGATATAGCTCTCATTTGCGAGACCCTACTAACGCATACTAAGCGCCTGAGCTTTCGAGGTTACGATACATACAGGACCGATAGGCCTACAGGAAGAGGCGGGGGACGGCTGTAATAATCAAGAGTAACATAAACCATTACCACACTGTCGTACCAGGTACGGGGGACATAGAAACCACCGCAGTGATAGTTCCCGTACCACGGAGGGAAATAATGTTCAGCGCAGTATACAGGAGCCCTTCTGCCCCCTTTTCGGCCCAGGATCTAAACTCACTGACAGCAAGGAGAGAATTCTTCACCGCGGGTGACTTAAACTGTAAGCACACGAACTGGCACAGCCGCACATCAAATCAAGCTGGCCGCATCCTGGCAGAAAACTCGGACCATAATAACTACACGGTATTGGCACCGGAGGAACCGACATACTACCCCTCCAACTATAGAAATCTCCCGGACGTGCTTGATGTCATTCTCACAGATCTCAACCAGCACCCAGAAGAGTTGCATACCCTTAACGAATTGGACTCGGATCATGTTCCGGTTTTCTGCAAGCTACCATTAAAAACCAACCACCGAAACTCCTTCCTTAAGAGGAATACCCCAATTACAGATTGGCCCAGATACCAGGCCACCTTGGAAAGAGATATACCTCAAGCTTGGAAGGTAGAGTCTACTGAAGAGGTGGACCACTCTATCACCCTCCTGACGTCGACACTCCTGGAAACCCATCGTGCAACAACGAAGTACGAGGCGCCAATAATCCACCTCAAGAGGGAACACCCCGACCTCAACCTACTAATTGCCCAGAAGAGGGAAGCTAGACGTGAATGGCAAGCATATCGCTCTCCAAGACATCGGGCGATATACAACAGATTCAGGGCTCTAGTCCGCCGTAGAGCGAAACAACTCAAAATTAGCCACTGGAACGAGTACATCTCGGAAACAATCAACGGGGGGACGATATATGGAAGGTCACGAGGCAACTGAAAGGGGGCGCCAAAAAAATCAAAACACCAGCAATCCACGGACGACAGGGCATGACATACTCAGCCAAGGACAAGGCAGAAGCGATTGCGGAGTCGCTGGAGGACCAGTTCACACCAAACACCGAACCCCAGGACGATGACTTCTCGGCAACGGTCAAGGAAGAGGTGAAACAGTTTTTCGAAGACCCTTTCGAACTGCCACCACCCCCGGTGTCCAGACTGGAAGTGCTACAAGCAATCAAAAAGCTGAGGAAGAAGAAAGCTCCGGGAGCGGACAAGATCTCCAATGAAATGATCTGCCACGCCCCCGCTGTAGTGATCACCATCTTGACGGCCATTTTCTCAGCCGCATTGAGGTGGGGATACTTTCCGGCATGTTGGAAACTGGCGGATGTGATTTCCATCCCGAAACCGGGAAAAGACGCCAAATTCCCGCAGAACCGAAGGCCAATCAGTCTCCTCAGCAGCCTCGGTAAGATCTATGAAAAGATCTTACTTGAGAGATTGAAACACTTCGCTCTCCAACAAAATGTACTCCCCGACACACAGTTTGGTTTCCGGAGTGGCCACTCCACGGTTCACCCTATAACAAGCCTCGTAGAAGAAACCACGGGGAACTTCAACAAGAAGGAATCGACACTTGCGGTCCTCATGGACGTAGAAAAGGCCTTTGACAAGGTTTGGCACTCCGGCCTCCTTCGGAAGTTGATAACTTTCAACTTCCCAAAACCTTACATACATGTAATAAAGAACTTCCTACGAGGACGCAGTTTTAGAGTCACAATGGAAGGCGAGAAATCGTCAACACACAACATCAAAGCAGGAGTCCCACAGGGGTCCGCAATCTCACCCTTCTTGTACAGCGTGTACGTCGCCGACGTCCCTACAGATCCGAAAGTTAGGGTAAGACTTTTTGCCGACGATACGCTGTTCTACACATCACACAAGAACATCAAATACGCATACAACCACATGCAGAGATATCTGGACCGGTTCGGTGACTGGCTAACGAAATGGAGGATAAAGGTAAATCCCGCCAAATCTACAGCCATCAACATCACAAAAAGGAGGTCTCAACCACAAGACCGTTTCAGGGTTCTGGGTGAGCCTATCCCCTACTCGAGGGAACTCATGTACTTGGGCGTCACTATCGACTCCCGCCTAAACTGGGAAGCCCACGTGAAGAAGACCAAGAAAAAGGCGACGGGGATCTATATCCGGAACTACTCGCTCTTCAAGTCCCAACACCTTAACATCCAAACAAAGCTGCTACTATACAGAGCCTTAGTCCTCCCAGTACTCGTGTATGCTTGCGAGGCGTGGAGCTACGCCTCACCCACCTTGATAAATCAGCTCCAAGTACTCCAAAACAGGGTTCTCCGAGGCATTCTTGGGGTGAACACCAGAACAAGCAATGCGCGCATCCACGCGGAGACGGGCTCCAAGACCCTAAGGGACATATTCCTGATACGAGACGCTAGTTTCTACGAAAAAAACCTCCTGCTGGAGAACCAGATAATAAGAAACCTAGGACAGTATAACCCCCGAGAACCTAGGCTTTACAAAAAACCTAGACTGCAGTAATCCCCCACCCAACAATCATCTCATAAACCCACATTCACTTATCCATCCCTCACCCAGTGCATAAATTAATCTTGTTTACTTTCTCTTACAGCCCTTCTAGAATTCACACACACAATCCTACACATAGGGCCTGACTACGCTTGTGTTTTCCATCACAGTGTACTAGGGCTCTATATAGATACTCCACAACACAACACGCTTTTCACTTCACAACTCCTTATCCCGACTTCATTTGCCCTCCACAACCACTAAAAACTTTCACAAAAAGAGGTCATGGTCTGTGACTACAGATCGGTACTCTTAGGTATTAACAAGCCACCTACCTTCTCTCAGGGTCGCTTCTGACACTCAGAGCTGGTAGACAGGCAAACAAGGGAGGTGCGAAGCTTAACTTCAATACGAAGCAAATAACCTATTCTGTGTTTTAACATACTTTCTCCAAACAATTTTTATAATGTAAAATAATAACTATATTAAATACAATATATTGCAGCAAGCGGAGGGTATTTTGCCCCTATGAAACTAAGCAGTACATTTATACACGCAGTATATAGTACATCCACCCCTGTTGAATATATGACGTGTAGCACGCTACCAGTTGAGAAACACTAACATTAACCATTGAAGGGGAGGGGGGAGGGTGTGTTTCATTTGAATGAGTATGTTTGTGAACACATGAGGATACACTATCGTTTAGGACGTGAAATTAAAATTATACCTAGCATTGGTGCTTTGACGTTTATACCCAGTCTTACCATTCGGACAGCTGAACAAACCCCTTTCTTTACAAATAGTGGCCGGGAAAGGCTAAAAAGACTTGTAGTATACAAATGATGCAAGGAATTATAAAATTCAGATTAAATAACGTAAAACCAACATTCACACACAAAAAAAACACCAATGGTAATATGGGCTAAGGAGTAGATTTCCCGAAAAACTGGATTTGGGAGGTTTGAAGTTTGACCCTCAACCGCATGCAATCGATGTTCGTTTTCCAAACGTTATCTATCTCTGTGGTTTTCCCCATACCATCTACATGTAATGTGTGGGCACTTACTAACAATAAACCTTCGTCATCCTTCTCCCTTAGCTTAAGCTTTTTAAAACTAAGGTGTTAAACGTAGCAATTAATCGAAAATAAAGTCACAAAGGACCTGGTAGCTTTAATACACTTTGCTAGCATTAGCTTGGAGAGAAAACCAATAAATGTAATGTGGGAAAACTTACCTCACTTCCTCCCGGCCAGATCAAAATTTGGAGTGCTAGCGACTAAACTTTAAAAAAAAAAAATTCCAGTTCCAAGTGAATTAATTCTCTAGTTGCTACTTACAGGTCTCATAAAACTGTCACCTTTTAGGGCGTGTGGCTAGCCAGAGCACTAGGTCGATAGTTGTGGGTTGAGAGGCAATCCACATTCCATTCCACACTCATGGGCTTTGTTTATGTTACTAACTACCCCTGAACACGTGGTCTTGTGGCCCCGAGCTACATCTGCTTTTGGAGCAGGCATCAATACAACAAATGTGTTTTTTTTTAAATAATAAAACCTATTTAAATCAAAAACAATGTTATATTGGTGTGTTTTCTTTCGCTCCACGTCTCCCAACCCATGAAAGCTATCAAGAGGCAAATATACCCTCAAAAGCTTGAAGAAAGGATGGGGAAGCCACCCCTGAGCACCTAGCTGATTTTAACCCCCTCACCATACTGTCAACGGCGACCAAGTACACCAGGCAAATTTAGCTCTCAAGACTGCAGGGGAATTGCAACATATGAGAACTAAGTTTGAGACGTGCTGTGATATCTCTTCCTATAAAAATAGTTATGTCAGAATATGTTAGAAGCTACCCAAAATGAACGAATAGTAGCCGACATTGACAAGCTTGCGGTTGTCATACTTGATATTATATGATATTAAAAACCACATGTACAAAAGTGCGGATTGACTAATGAAAACCTAAAATAACTGAGAGTTAGTGGTGACCTGGCAGCCTAGGGGTAAGGTGTCAGACTTCTGTGTTGAGGGTCCGGGGTTCAATCCTCGGTCTCTGCATAAATTTATCTGATTGCCAAACTCTTCCTTCACCTCTGACAAGACGTGTATTAATCACAACTTGTGAATATGTGGAGTGCCAGGCCTCCACCGTAGTTCGGATCCCACGTTAAACTGTAGGTCCTTAATTTCATCTCACAATCACCCTACCATTACACATTAGCGTAAGTGCGTACAAGCCATATGGGTACTAAGACGCGGTAATAATAATGATAATAATAATAATTACTGACAGTGACATAAGGTTATTTTATGGCGACCTAGCTTAACTTCTTAGGCTACCTATTATGGGCGTAGGGAGAATCTAATGTTGAGGAGAGGGAGGGCTCAACATCTTAAATGTAGCTATGACATGATGCTAAGACTTACTATTTAACCCTAAAAATTAAGGACAGTGTTATTTTACACCGTACTGATGAAACTGTATCTATGTTAAAGATAAGAGGGGTGTGGGGGCAAGTAAAAAACAAATATTTTTAAAGGATTTTTTTACCCTCCTCTCCCCCAGTTAATGTTAGAAAATTGAATGCATGCACCTAGAAGCTATTTGTACGGGTTCTCGTTTGGAGAATTTTTTAAGTTACACTTTTTTTTTTATTAGCACCGCGTCTTACTACCCGTTCGGGTTATACGCACTTACGCTAATGTGTAATGGTAGGGTGATTGTGAGATGAAATGAAGGACCTACAGTTTAACGTGGAATCCGAACCACGGTGGAGGCCTGGCATTCCCCACATTCACAAGATATCTTGTCAGAGGTGAAGGAAGGGTTTGGTAATCAGATAAATCTGTGCCGGGACCGAGGATTGAACCCCGGCCGCCAGCATAGAAGTCTGACACCTTACCCCTAGACCACCAGGTCACCTATTAAAAGCCATTAAAAGGGATATTTGCCTAGAAATATTTTGAAAATTAAATGCCTCTAGAAGTTATTTGGAGTGGTCCTTCCCTATCACATTTTTGAAAAGTGAATGCCATAGTAAGTTATTTGAAGTTCGATACAAGACAATCTTTAAACTTCATATTAAAACTTCGGAAAATTTCGAGGGGGGTTTGAACCCCGTAAACCACCCTTAATACTCACATGCTACCTATATTTTGGCATAAACCGTATTTTGCAAAATAACAAACCACTCTTTGAATATCTCAGCAAAATTGACTAACCGGGACCTTGGGGACTTTAGAAGACATACAGGCACATGTAAGGGAGGTTAGGAAGATAGGGAGGGACACATGACTCCATCAAACATCAGTTATTAGTTTTCTGTGATCTTGAAAAGGAGAGGTTGGTATTAGGGCAGCAGGAATCTCTCTTGTCACATGTAACCCGTGCAGACAGGGGAGAGGTAAACCCCGTCTCGGCGTCCTCTACCCGCCCGCCGGGCACGTACATCTCCTCGTGACACAGGTGAGCCCTCTTCCCAACCCCCTTCCGATCAATGATGAGGGAAGGGAGCAGGCACGCACAAATATATTTCTTGGAGGGTAAGACTAGCACTTGCCAAGTTGCAGGTCGTCTCATTTAATAGGGGGTGGGGGCGTACAAATATTAGCTACGTTCCAAGGCTGATTTCATTTTGTTTTTACCACTCGCACAGGTGGGTACGTGGACTCAACGTCAGTTTCATCTCGTCTGGTTTGCCAGTGATGGGGAGGTTGAGGTTTGAATTTCAGCCAGGTGTACTGAGGGCGGTTTTCATCTTTCCCTCCACGAAAATTAAAATACATTTTTTTAAATATATATTCTGCTTTTCTAATAGGCTGCCCCATGTATGTAATTAAATGCGTATAGCTTGGACTTGGTTAAAAACCCGGAGAAAATAAAAACCACTATTGCTAGCAAGCAATTTAAACACATATTTAAGGGGGGGGGGGGGAATGAGTAAGATGAATTTTTAATGAATTGCACTGCTATTAATCTGAAGATAAGATAAATTTATCACTAGTTCCGCTTAAATTTAAATCTAGATTTACCAATTCATTCAGGAACGTTAACCACTCGTTTAACCGTGTTGGGTATAAGAAAAAAGGGAAATAATGTAAAGGTTAACTAAGGTTTCTTTTATTTAACAAATACGCGAGAAAGGTAATAATTGAATGTGGTCAGTATTGGTCAAAGGTTAGACACACTAACCATGCAACCATCCCTGTTGGTTAATTAATAAAAAGTTATCTAATAACTATACAAGTTTGTTGTTACGTGCGTAGTAAATTTACCATCACAATTTTGGCGTTCACTGTAAGCAAGGTGATTTGGGGTATTAAAAATTCACTTTAAAAACAAAGGGCCGCCTCAAAACACGACTTACAATTCATCCTTGCGCGACAGTGCCCAATGCAAGGCTGTACCGAGAGGGTGTTTTCATGGTTCAACCCTCACCTCCTATTGTCTATAAAGTATTTATAATAGGCTCTAATGTATCCCTCGGTCCCTTCATAATGTCTAACGTACATCAAGTTAGCCCACCACATTCTCCAAATAATTCAAAATTCATAGAGGCCCCACCACATTAAAATCGTTTTCATGGGCGTAATTTAATGGTACAAAAGCTGATCTTAGGGCACATATGAGGACAAATGGAGAACTACAAATGGCGTAATTAAAAAATAAGATAGGATGTTTGAAAAAAATATGTCGGGCCAGCGTGAAATCAAGTTGGCCCACCACATTAAAATCATTATAATTTGAGTAATTTAATAGCACGAACTCTGAATTTCGGCCGCATTTGAGCACAAACGAAGCACTAACGACTGTATGAACTCCAAACTATTTAGATAATGTGGCGGGCCAACTTGATGTACGTAATGTCAAGGCTTGCAGCTTATTGGAGTCTTTATGAGCATAATGGCATTATCTAAATTATTATTATTAGCACCGAGTTTTACTATCCATTCGGGTTATACGCACTTACGCTAATGTGTAATGGTAGGGTGATTGTGAGATGAAATGAAGGACCTACAGTTTAACGTGGAATCCGAACCACGGTGGAGGCCTGGCATTCCCCACATTCACAAGATGTATTGTCAGAGGTGAAGGAGGGTTTGGTAATCAGATAAATCTGTGCCGGGACCGAGGATTGAACCCCGGCCGCCAGCACAGAAGTCTGACACCTTACCCCTAGACCACCAGGTCACCCCCTATTATCTAAAAACTTTTTTAAATGAAGACATATTAAACAACACTGTTGATATCACCATGTGAAGAAAATTAAACTCTGTTTCTACTGGAGCAATATTTTATTTATTTTGACAAAAAAAAAGTTTTGCTATAAAAACTGTAAAAACACTGACCTTTTCTCACGCGCGTTCCCCGCATCCCCTCACCCACAGGCCACAACGAGAGAATTGGGATGTGTACGTCAGCACTTGTATTGTTATAGAGTAGGAGGCTGTGTGTCCCCCCCCCCCCGACCCTTAAAGAACACGTGGAGGATTTATGACCACGTGTTCCGAGAGTATAATGGTGGGATTGTCGTCTGACTTGCTGACTGAGACACTCGGCAGGCCAATTTTACAACAACTGACACACAAGTTCATTGTTTATTGTGGCGTCATCTCCCAATTGACTATAGACTGCCGATGATGGTGAGATTTGGGTTCAAATCCTGATCGGTTGTAGTGAGGGATGTTTTTACTATATTGATTTCCACCCTATACAAATGCGGGGATATTTCTCTAAACACAGATTTCCTCATCCCTAGCACATTAGCGTAATTAGTATATAGACTTATAGCCCAAACGGGTAGTAAGACGCGGTGCTAAAAAAAAAAAAGCTCTGTGAAGGGATAAGCCCTCACACTGCCGTGGTTCTAGTGGTAGTTACAGATCTGAAGCTTAAAAACTTTCTAAAACACTCAATAGTTACTCTAGAATGTACTGTTGTGACCCTGTTGATAAATTACTTTGTTTGAGGAAGGTAATTTACTTTTATTTAAAAACGACATTTCACGTGAAACGTGCTTGAGAATTAATTAATTTTACCTTCTCAGGAAGAGTTGTAAAACTATACAAATTTAGGGTTTATGATACTAATGGGGACATGTTGACACCTTTCTCCTCTATTTTGGCGTAAATTATAAATTAAAATAGCAAACCACGTATTTCTGAACGTCTGCAACACGCATCACCGCTCCCGTAGGTGACATTATGTTTTATTTTCGGAGATATTATAACGGGATAAAGCTACGCAACAGTACGTTATACTTTTTAATTTATCGCTATCTTACAGGTATAGAAAGTATTGTGATCGCCAAAAAAATGGAACTTGAGATTTTGACGTTGGATAACCCCCCCCCCCCCTCCCCCAATCCAAAAAAGTTGTTTTTGAAATTCCGTCTGTCTATCTGTCTGCACCTCGGACTAGAGCTTAAACTATGTTACCGATTGGGCTAAAACTTGGTATCTAGCTAGGATTTTCATAGGGTTGCCCCAAGGAGTTTTTGGAATTGGATAGCTAACCATAAAATAAAGGGTAGTTTACTAAAGGGCGAAAAGAGAAAAAAAAAACAATTTTTTCAAAAT
The DNA here is from genome assembly GCA_039000515.1 of Timema cristinae. Lineage (NCBI taxonomy): Eukaryota > Metazoa > Arthropoda > Insecta > Phasmatodea > Timematidae > Timema > Timema cristinae. Next base: position 76,270,344 of record JBCFYV010011172.1, read on the forward strand.
CGGCTATAACGATTTTGATTAAATTTCATTTCCAAACATTGATAAATATTCCTTAAGAAAATGGCTACCCTCATTTTTCGGCAAAATGACTTTAAGGGTTCCGATCTTATGCGTAGATTTTTTTTTTTTATCAAATCTCCGAAAATATTTGAGATATGAAATTAATTATCATTAAAATATGTAGGTCTCTTTATAATACAAATATTTTATTTGAAACATATTTTTATAAAACCGATAATTTTAAAGTTAAACGCTAGTTTAACTTTTCGAACACCAAAGGTCAAGTGTTGCATCCGTAAAAATAATCTAACATGAAATGTTGATGGATGTCGACGTCTCATAGCCCCCTCTAACCCTAAAAAGTGATTTTTGCAATGCCGTCTGTCTGTGTTTCTATGTAACCCTAAAATTAAGAGTAGTTTAATAAAGGGCGAAAAGAAAAAAAAATCATTTTTTCTCACAATCGGCTCTAACGATTTTGATTAAATTTCTTATCTAGGCGTTGATTAAGATTATAAAAAAGATAGCTATTTTCATTTTCCCATGAAAATGACTTTTAGGGTACTTTATAGAAGCGGATATTTCCTTATCTCCACAACTATTTAAGCTACTAAATAACTTATCATTGCAAAATTGTAGTACTATAAACAAATAAAAATAAACTTTTATTTGAAATATATCTTCAACCGAACGGGTAGTAAGACGCGGTGCTAATAATAAAAATAATAATAATAATAATAATAATAATAATAATAATAATAATAATAATAATAATTAATAGTAATAATAATATGAAATGTATCTTTATAAAACCAAACGTTTCTGAGATATTGGCAAATATATTAATACAATTTTGTGAGCTTTAGTTTCACAAAGATACTACTTAAGTTTTAACGCTATAATTCTCTAATTCCATAGAGTAATTAGATAAGTAAATTTCTCAAAATGTTGGTTCTTTTTTCTTTAACCTCTTGGGGAAATGTTTGTACAGTAAGAGTCATCTCTATCATTTTAGAATCAATAGTCAATATTTTACCTTTGGTCTAAATTTATAAATGAGGAATTTAATGAAAATGAGATAACCATAATCCCTGTGGGGTGCACTGAATGTGGTTTCCCCCGCTGGGATTCTCGCTCTGGTCTTCCCATCTTATCTCCGGACAAATGCCATCGCACCTACGTGAAATGCCCCTTCCTCATTCTGTGTCTTTAAATAACTGTAATTTACGGCCGTACTCCTTCCTAACACTCAATGTTGTTGTTGTTATTATTATTATTTATATATTATTATTATTATTAGTAGTAGTAGTAGTAGTAGTAGTAGTAGTAGTAGTAGTAGTAGTAGTAGTAGTAGTAGTAGTAGTAGTATTAATAATAATGTTGTTTAGGCCTAAGTATTGATACTATCTATCAAAAGTGACAGCTCCATTTCAGTAGTATGTCTAGTAGCTTTTTGAACTACATCCCCCCATGTTCCCAATGTCCACACGTCGTATTGTAATATTTCAATCCCCGTCTGGTTTGGAACTAGGGTCCTCTAGACTTGAAGCCTGCTGCCTTGTCCATGAAGACAAGGACTTGGAGGAGATTCAAAGGAATTCCAGACTTCATTTAATTGTTTTCATTTCTGTCTGTGTCGCTATGAGCTCCTTTCGTCTGAAGCAATCAGTGACTTCAACCTTACGTCGAGGGAGAGAGGCTATTAAAACTACCCTTGGACATGAAGGGCTGCGAGAGGGCGCACGCGAGAGTTCAGAACGTGGAACTTGGAAGCTGCTTTCAAACTTTCTCTGGATGTTACTTGTTATTGTCTTTATTCGATCAGACTGAAGGGGTCCATCGCCACTACTAGTTATTAGGCTGTTTTTAGTTTGGAACATGTATTTTGTCGTTGACTGCAGTAGATTCTAATACCCGCGCCCAACCTCGCTTTACCTTTCTGACCTTTTAGTTACGTTTATGGGGTAGGAATAAAGAAGGTCAAATTTATTGAAAGTGTACCCGCATTTTCGTGGAAGAAGAGTAGAAAACTTTTTTTTTAATCCTGAGTACACCCGACCGGGCTCGAACCCCGATTTCTACATCATTGTCAGTTTAGCCTATTACAAGAGTGACGCATTAGACCATGTAGCCACCAAGGCGGGTGACGCAAGTTTTGTCTTTGGCCTATTTTTTCAGGTCTGTGAAGTTGGCAGCACTACTAACGGCACAAATTTAGAAACCCCTAATATTTGTTTATCTCGTATTTATATAAGACAAGCCATATTACGTTTTTATTACGATTGTATTATGCTTAAATAATAGTCATATTTTAATTTCTATCATTCTTGTTAAGTCAAAGAGAATATTAAAAACACAAACAAAATCAATTTAATTTCTATACGAATATATACGGCTGTCATTCACAGAAAGGGTAAATATTCTTTAATTTGTACGCATATTCAGGGATGAACAAGTTTTAAATTTTATTAATGTAATAATACACTTTATGTTGCAAGAGAATTTGTTAGACCCACTTAACAAAATTACGATTTGAACATGGATGCTTTTTAAAACATAATATTTTCCCTTATAATCTACAGATGGCTATTTCCGTAAGGAATTTCACTCTTAAATTACTTACGAAGATTTACTCTCATATAAAAATTCCTTGACACTTTTTGTTTAGACGTTCCACAGTAAGTTGATTGTTGAAAAGTTTGTTGAGCCACCTGTAGACCCCACACCACGCTAGCCAACTTCATAAACTCCACTTCTTAGACACTTTTAATTAAAATTGATAGTCAACATTCAGTCCAAGCTTGGCTTTCCGGAGAAAAGAAGAGGGGGTCGCATTATGACTAGTCAGCTATTCGGTGTTTATTTGTTATAACCTTCTGTCGTGACGTATTTTTGTAGTCTGCGACTTTATACATGTTTAGGATATTCAAATTTAACAACACTAATAAATTAGTGGTGGGGAAAGTATAATGAGACACTATACCCATATTTGCGTGATGGGGAAACAAATAAAGGTCTAGAACACCCAGCTGGGACTCGAATACGGACGTCCTCATCACCAGTAATCCGGTTAATATCGTTGCGAGCTTGTCGCCATGGACCACGTTACCACCAGGTCAAGTAGTAAACTTACATGTTACACTGTTGTGAACTTAGAAAATAAGTTCTAAATTCTAAAGACATAAGTTTTATCATTTTGTATTATGATTATTACGCGTATTTATTGACAGAACGCTTTCAAAGTGGTATATTAACAATTTATATAACTATAGGAAACGTTTATTTCTCAATAAAACCCGTTGTTCAATAAGTAAACCTATACACTATGGTTTTGATCTAGCTTTATTTGGTTACTGTTATAGATTATTTAGGGAACCATTTTTCAATGTGAGATACTTGGTAACAAACTGACTCCAAGAAAATGTTTTCCTTAATGTCACGTGACCCACCTCTCTAACTCAATAATTCACCGACCGTAAAAAAAAAAACCTACCCATATTTACACTCCTACCCCTGCCCCTAACTTTCCCTTTTACCCTAATAATTCACAGCAATACATAGAGTTTTTTTTAATGCTGCCTTTCTGTTTAAATGACTGCATTCTTATGTTGTAGGCCTACGTTTTTGTGCATTTAGCACAAAGGAGCAAAGATGAAAACAAAAACTGAGTAGAGAAAACGACAGTGATAACGTCGGATTCAAACCCAATCCGACTAACCGTTGGGTAAAACCAGGTAAACAGTTCTAGGATTCAAACCCCCAATCTCCTCGTTAACGGTGAACAACCAGTCTCTAGGATTCAAACCCCCAATCTCCTCGTTAACGGGTGAACAACCAGGGCTCTAGGATTCAAACCCCCAATTCTCTTACGGTGAACAACATCTCTGGATTCAAACCCAATTCCGTTAAGGTGAACAACCAGTCTCTAGGATTCAAACCCCCAATCTCCTCGTTAACGGTGAACAACCAGTCTCTAGGATTCAAACCCCAATCTCTCGTTAACGGTGAACAACCAGTCTCTAGGATTCAAACCCCCAATCTCCTCGTTAACGGTGAACAACCAGTATCTAGGATTCAAACCCCCAATCTCCTCGTTAACGTGGTCTGGAAACAATCCAGGTACCTCTAGGATTCAAACCCCCAATCTCCTCGTTAACGTGGCTGAACCAACCTCTAGTCCTCTAGGATTCAAACCCCAATCTCCTCGTTAACGGTGAACAACCAGTCTCTAGGATTCAAACCCCCATCTCCTCGTTAACGGTGAACAACCAGTCTTAGATTCAAACCCATCTCTCGTTAACGGTGAACACCAGTTCTAGGATTCAACCCCCAATCTCCTCGTTAACGGTGAACAACCAGTCTCTAGGATTCAAACCCCCAATCTCCTCGTTAACGGTGAACAAGTAGCGAGTCCAACACCTTTGATCACTCGGCCACCGCTATGGGCGATTTTTGAATCATTTCATAGTACTAACAATAAATTGGTTCTTCTCCTTTGCTAAGTGGTCAAGGAAATCGGCTACAGTCAAAAGGACCCTGGTTCTACTCCATATAGAGGTAGTAAGCTTCTTCTTTTTATTTTTAGCACCACGTCTTACTACTGACTACTCATTCGGCTTATACGCTTATGTAATAATTATGATAATGGGTTAGGGATGAGGAAAGGTGAATTTAGAGGACGTGTATCTGCATTTACTAGAGGAAAGAGTGAAAATAATTTAGGAAAAACCACCCTCAGTACACCCGACCAGGAACAAACACAATCTCCCCATCTCAGCAGTCTAGTCTATTGCAAGAGTGCCTTAAACTTCTCGGCCACCGAAGTGGGTGATAGGCCTATTTAACTTTTATTTTCTAAATACATTTTCATTATAACCCATAACTCACAAACGTATAATTGTGATTTAGCTCTCATTGTGATCTTATTTTGTGTCAAAATAAATACGTCATCCATTTCCCCATAAAATTATTTTTAGACCCCTTCATAAATGACCAAACTAGTATTTACACCCTCAAGACCTCAACCCTCATCCGTATCCGAATACGTGGATAATTACCATTAAATATAATATATGTAGGCGCTAATACTAAAAATTAAAGAGTATGATGCTAGTTTTATTTGATTATTCCAACATGTGAGAGGGATTGGTTGGTAAGGCAATTCGTGTCGGTGCCGCTAACACCACCCAATGTCAAAAAGTGTCCGAACCCCTATAGTCGTTAGCTGTGCCTAGGTAGCAATCGAAGCCTGTCGAAGTATCTAGAACAGCTTGACGCACAGTAGATGATGTTTTGACTGTACCTCAGGGGTTCCCAAACTTTGTAGACCGCAGGGTCCCTTGCACCAGAAATAATACATTTTTGAGTACTCGTAAAAATATTTACACTGGTATTATGAACATTAAATAACGACAGCTAAATTTTGCAGGTTTTTTTTTCGTATTACATTTTTTGATATAGTTCGGGCACTTGTATCTGTAGATTTTTAGCCACTCTGATAGCACAGAACTTTGCCCAGGGTACACCTAAGGAGGTACGTCGTACCCGCTATGAGACCTAACTTGAGCCTAATACTAACCAAACCCTCGTGAGCGTTGGGATAATTACCCTTTCGAGAAACGTACCAATATTACCAGCCGACAATAATAGAACCCAGGACCCATAGGGACGTACACAGGTGCACTGATCACTATACCACGGGGCTGGTATTTTACAATTAAAAAAGTATAAAACAAACAGAAAACATCACATGTTCTGACTGCACCTTTGGCAAATTTCCATTATTCACATTTGGCAATTATAATTACTGATGATATTTCATAGTGTGATATGCAAATAAAGAATATTCTAAAATTGCCTCATGGGGTCTGAGATAACTATGGAGGAGCCCAGTGTGAAAAACACTGAAGTACGTCACGGCCGAGTAGAACCGTAAAATTACCTTTAAGATCCGTTGGAACAGTGGTTGGTGGTCACTGCCTTAAAGAAAGAACTCACTCACCTGTCCGCCCTTCTTCCCTCGCCATGTTGAAGGTAGAACAATGTATGGAAATTGTTTGTAATTATTTACCCAGGGCCACCCAGAGGATTCAGTGGTCCTGGGTCAACGGGATTTTGGAGGCCCCTTTCACACAAAATAAATAATTAGTTTAATTTAATTTCGCTATTTTTTATTAAGATGATATTAAGCTATTTACATTATAAAAAAGTTTTCTTCGATCGTTAAACTACTTTTTTTTTTAAAAGAATCAAATAGACAAAACTATTATTTATGCTTTTAGTGAGGATTTACTCCATCTAGATATCATATTCTGAAAATTGAAAAACACCTGGACATGGTAATCGAACTTGGGACCTTTGGCTTAGTTTTTAGTTTGGTTAAGTTTAGTTTAGGCGTTAAAGAGACATAATACATAAATTTTCATGGACAAAGACTAATACAAATACCAACATTAAAGTTCTAAAATGTAAGTTTGATCTATAACATATAAAGAAAAAATAGCAAATGAAAGATGCGGGGAAATTTTTTCCAAAAAACCCGCTTCTTAGTAAACCACAGAGCTAGCCAGGAAATAATATTGCCCAGCGCCTTAAACTAGACTGTTCCGGCTCGAGCGCGTGCGCTTGAAAAATAGAACCAGTCCCCTGGTACGGCCAGACTGGGTGAGCAACTAAATAAAATACAACAATACAACACATTGGCTGTAATGAGAGGTGGCCAGACTGGAGCGAACGCGCTTGAAGCTACAGTAGCCCATGGCTTCTTTGGTGCTGACTGACAGCTTTGAAAAGCTACCAGACCAAATTATTTATCCCTACGCCGAACCAAATGATCTGCAAAAACATGTGTTTAGCAGCTCTCACTTCTGACAGTCCAAATGTAGGTATATACCTAACTGTTGACTGTCAGAAGTCAGCTGTGAGCTGTCAGTCAGCACCAAAGAAGCCATGGGGCTACTGTAGAACTGGTCCTATTTCTTAAGCACGCGCACTCTAGGAAACTTATCAATTTGACATGATATTTGACTTTTTATATTATTATTATTTATTATTATTATTATTATTAGCACCGCGTCTTACTACCCATTCGGGTTATACACACTTACGCTAATGTGTAATGGTAGGGTGATTGTGAGATGAAATGAAGGATCTACAGTTTAACGTGGAATCCTATACACGGTGGAGGCCTGGCATTCCCCACATTCACAAGATTTCTTGTCAGAGGTGAAGGAAGGGTTTGGTAGTCAGATATATCTGTGCAGGGACCGAGGATTGAACCCCGGCCGCCAGCGCAGAAGTCTGACTGACACCTTACCCCTAGACCACCAGGTCACCTTTTTTTTAAATAATTATCGATAGACTTAGCACACTTGCTACTATTATTATTAGCACCGCGTCTTACTACCCGTTCGGGTTATACGCATTTACGCTAATGTGTAATGGTAGGGTGATTGTGAGATGAAATGGAAGACCTACAGTTTAACGTGGAATCCAAACCACGGTGGAGGCCTGGCATTCCCCACATTCACAAGTTGTGACTAATACATGTCTTAACAGAGGTGAAGGAAGGGTTTGGTAATCAGATAAATCTGTGCCGGGACCGAGGATTGAACCCCGGACCCCCAGCTCAGAAGTCCGACACCTTACCCCTAAACCACCAGATCACCCACTTGCTACTAACGGCCTAATTTCCAATATTATAATCAAAGCAGGCCTTTACAAATAATAATCGCCATTAGCGTGGAGAGAGGATGGGAAAACCACAACAATAAATCACTTTTCAAAAACCACCCTCAGTCCACTGAGCCAAGATTCAAACCTTTGCTTCCTCGTCAACAACTATCGAGAGTTGTCTGCTAATCACGCGCTCGATCACCCGTTTGGCCACGCAGTCGCTCAGTCGCTCGCATGCTTGTCAGTCTGTCCGAATCCATCTCTTCACACGCCACGTTGTTTCGCCGTCGGTCCGCACGGACGGACTAGCTTCAGAGTTCAGTTCAGTCCCACGATGTTCGTTTTATTGAGTAGACGCTATGGCTTCTGGAACTTTCGAAACTGATGTTGCACAAGTGGAATTGAGGCCAGTGCTTTGATATAGAAGCTTAGAGGAGTACAAATCTTTGACTGAGTCATTATCAGCCAGGAGGGAAGTTTGTGATTAGATGAACCCAAAATTCGAGACGTTGGATGATATAGTGTATGGAACATGTTGGCAAACGCACTATCTGTAAGTCTATGAATGTTCAAAGGATGTACCCAACACGTTTGTGGTCTTCGCTGGCGTTTTTTCTTTTGTAAATATAACAAGTATTATGAGGTATACACACACCCAAACTTCTTCCTTTGGTCCATGTTAGCACACTGGAGCAGAACTAGGAAATGGAGGTGGCAGATTGGAAATAATTCAACAAAGCACGGCACGCCGTTTGTATCACGGCGACGGCAAAAAACCGTCGCGTATAAAAGCCCACTAACACATTGTGTAGATTAAACATTCTTGTTGCAATTGGTCGTGATCGAAGTCCGGCCTCGAGGGTTAATTCAGACGCTGCTATACGTGGAGGGTACCACAGTGGTCTAAAAGTTTTATACCCCTGGTTCTAGTTGCGTGACAAACATTTCACAAACCAATATTGGTCTCAAGATGTTTAACGTTGATAACGGAGCGTCGAACCCTCCCTTTAGGGTGGCGTTCATTAGTGGGAGTGGAGCGTCATCCCGGCCTGACCGCCCCTGGAGGCTAACATTCGAACTTACCCTGCTTCAATTGACCTGACGACATACTTCCGGGTAGTGACGTAAAGTTTAGTTTTATTATATTATTATTATTATTATTATTATTATTATTATTATTATTATTATTATTTATTATTATTATTATTATTATTAGCACCGCGTCATACTACCCGTTCGGGTTATACGCACTTACACTAATGTGTAATGGTAGGGTGATTGTGAGGTGAAATGGAGGACCTACAGTTTAACGTGGGATCCGAACCACGGTGGAGGCCTGGCATTCCACACATTCACAAGTTGTGATTAATACACGTCTTGTAAGAGGTGAAGGAAGGGCTTGGCAAAGTTCATTGTTGAATACTCAACTAATCACAGAGTACTTACAATTAAATAATTTTAAAAAAATCATCTTTAATCTTTCTTAGTAGGTATAAGTGAAACATTTATAGATTATTCTCTACTGTCATGTTAATTTTGAGTATGAATAATTGAATTCTAAACACTCACACAATCAGCTCAACTCTTAAATTTTGTTTACATTGCTGATCTAACATTGTGTGCTGTTGGCAAGGTCTGACTTGTGGCATGGTTTGTCAACTAATATTGCTCTGCTAGCTAGCATTCATTGTGTACTGTTGGCGCAGTCTGACTTATGACGTTATTTGTCAACTAATATTGCTCTCCTAACAATATGTATAGGTGGCGCAGTCCAGCTGATGAAATGATATGTCAACAAATGCTGCTTTCCTAACAATATGAACAGGTCGCACAGTCTAACAAATGTGATGATTTGTCAACTAATGTTGCTCTCCTAATAATACATATAGGTGGCGTGGTATAGCCAATGAGATGATTTGTCAACTAATGCTCCTCTTCTGACAATATATATAGGTGGCGCAGTCTAGCCAATGAGATGATTTGTCAACTGGTGTTGCTCTCCTAACAATATATATAGTAGGCGCAGTCTAGCCAATGAGATGATTTGACAACTAGTGTTGTTCTCCTAACAATATATATAGTTGGCGCAGCCTAGCCAATGAGATGATTTGTCAATTATTGTTGTTCTCTTAACAATATATATAGGTGGTGCAGTCTAGTCAACAAGATGATTTGTCAACTAATGTTCTCCGCTAACATTATGTACAGGTGGTGCAGTCTGTGTGTAGGACTGAGAGATGAGGAATGATGGAGAAATATGAGAGCATCTCGGTGGTTGGGGAAGGCTCATACGGGCTGGTGATGAAGTGTAGGCACCGTGAGACGGGGCAGATGGTCGCTATCAAGAAATTTATTGAGACAGAGGAAGACCAGGTCGTGCGCAAGATGGCACTCAGAGAGATACGAATGCTCAAGGTATTACACATTCTTGATTAGAATACATTCAAAGATGGATGAATAACCTGCATCCAGGCTTCATCCACTTTGAATCCTCTTGTCACTTGTTGCAATAATACATGATCTACCCTCTCCCCTTCTTTGTTTTATAGTTCACATTATTTCCAAACAAGTAATAAATAACTGATGTTAACGTAGGTGTATGGTGCTGTATCCAATGATCTGGTGACTTGACATGTTTCTCCCTATCTCCTTCTTTCATTTACTTACGGTAGTTTATATTCTTCCCTCTCCGTAATGATTTAACCAGAAGTTTTTTTAGTACCTTTATTTATTCTACTAATAGATCAAAACCTATGAGATTTTTTTAAAATCACGCAGCTTATTTGGTAGGATCTCTTGTATTCTTTGTGATGGTATTGAATATATGTTAGAAAACAAAGCTTTTAATACCATTAACTCCCAAAATATCTTAAGGAGAGTGGCACAAGCACAACCAATATATATATATATTTTTTTTAAATGAGAAGATCGCTAGATATCAATTGCCAGTGGAAAGGTGGGTTTGGGAGTCCTTGCCCTGAATAATTTTTAACATTGATTGTCTTTAAAAGCAATACATGAACACTTGACCACACTTAAAATTGAGCAAACAACATTATAGCATAGTTATAAGCCAAATGTGTTTTTATTAATATACTATAATAAATTACAAGATTGTATTAAAAATACAGTAATATTATTTAACAAAATGATACACAAGGGGAGGGACCACTTTATATAACTGTAAAAAACAAAATATTTCAAAATGAAGAAACCCAAATTTTAAAACAAAGAAATTTTGTATGGAAGAGAAATGAAACTTTGGCAAACATGAAGATGGACTTCACCAAATAACTATAGAAGTCTTAAATTTCCATAATTAATATAAACATTAACTTATTGGTGTGGTAGAAAATTGAGACTTTATATTGAACAATATGGTAGCTCAGAATAAATAATTTAACTAAATACATTACTAATGTGAGGGTTGTATTAAGAATCTATCCACACAAAATCACAAATATGATACAATCTTGGCGATACCCAGGGGTCACCCAAATGTACAATCATACATCCTTTTCGTGGAGGCACTTTCCATGTTCTGATGAGGTGAGAGGATTTTGGTTGTGAATGTGACGATGTGAAGCCATCCTAATTAATCAAACCCAGGTGACCATGGAAATTATTCCCCTTTCAAGAAAAATCCTCCACTACCAGCCGATAATTGAACCCGTGACGTCTAGGTTAGCAGCCAGGGGCTGATTTCAACTAAACCAATCAACATTATGACTTTATTAACACGTGTTGTTTCCTGAAAAACTCTACACTAACTGCCAGTCCTATCTATATTAATAAAATGACATGTTTGTTTGTCATATGCATTGCGCAAAATATATCACACGCTGAGGTCTGAAATTTAAAAATTAGTAGCTCTTGTGCACAAACATGTGCACCCCAAAGTCAGAATTTTAAAATTTGGATTTTTTTAATCAGTTAAAAAAAGAACTGGATTATAAGAAATAAAACAAAGAGCTTTTTTAAACTAAGAGATTTTTTAATGAAGATTTTTTTCCCTGTCTGTTTGAAGTAAAGAAAAGCGTTGCTCAGGGAAGCCACACAATGGATTGCCTCTCACTGGGAAAGGAGAAGAAGAAGAAGTGGCAATTTAAATAATTAACTATTTACAACCAAAACTGAACATGTTTTATGGGGAGAAGTACTTAACCGCCTCATGGTATAATGGTCAGAGCCCCTGACTGCCACAGGAGGTGCTGACAGCGATGTGGCTGCTTCAGATAGAAGTCTTGAATTTGATTTCTGGCTGGTACAGAGGTTTTTTTTTCTTGAAGGGAAATAATTACCATGGTCACCAGGGTTTGGTTAAAAAGGTTTAAGTTAAATTTAGATTTTCATTGGCTTTACCCCAATATATTCATTACCATCATACTCCTACCTCATCGAGACATGGAAAGAGCCTCCAGAATAAGGATGTACGATTAGTAGAGTACATTCAGGTGTCCCCTGGTCAACGCTACAATAGAACGTGTGTTTGATAATGAAACAAAGAGAGAGTTTATTTACAATACACAATAATAATAATAATAATAAATAATAATAATAATTATATTATTATTATTATTATTATTATCATCAACATCATAATAATTATCATTAGTAGCGCCTTACACCATATAACCACCAAAGTGGGTAATATTGAAATTAAATAATAATACTGTAATGAGAATAGATAATACAATAATATAATATAATATATTAAAATCCCTATAAAATATAATGTTGATGTTGAGTGCCACTCCTGGAATTATGCCATTATCACTATAATCATCATTATCACTAGGATTATCATCATCATCACTAGTATTATTATCATTAGCATTATCACTATAGGAAAAGTTGAAATAACAAAACAGGTTGTAATTGTTTGGTTGTCAATAGTATATGGATTCTTTGGTTCATAAAAATTTTAAGTAAAGAACACTTTTCCCAAGTCTTCTTCCTTGGTTGCACCCCTGCTTAGGAGTATATTATTATATAACCTAAAAGAGGGATTATTTAATTTTGTCCTCTTATATCAGGCTTCACATTTTGAGCCCCTTAATGAAGTGTAAGGAAGATATATATTTAAATATTTGTGAGTTCTTTGTCTCCTTGGAATGTTATTGCTCAGAAGTTACGTCACGAGAACCTGGTGAACATGATTGAGGTGTTTAGACGCAAGCGCCGGTTCTATCTTGTGTTTGAGTACCTAGACCACACAGTTCTGGACGAGCTGGAGGAACACCCCAGAGGACTTGGTGAGGAGGTCTCGAGACAGCACATCTTCCAGGTGGTCCGTGGTATCGACTTCTGTCACCGCAACAATGTGAGTAGCCCTCTCACTACTTCTCTTGCCCATTACCTACGCTATGAAAGGACTTTGCTGGCAGTTGTTTGTTTTAGAAGAAAAGATTGGAGTTAAAATGTTAATATTATCAGAATATTCTTTCATTAGCGCATTCAGGTAAAGGAGGTAAAAAGGTATAAATGGGTAATTTTCTCCCCTCCCCAAATTACAAATAATTTTAGTAAATTTTAGTAACATATGGGGTATAGCTATAATACATTCAAGCAAGTAACAAAATCAGAGGCTAGATATTAAATTCAGGCGTTTACCTTAGTATTAAAAATCTTCACTGAGACCAAAAAATTCCTAATGGGAAAAATTATATAGTTAAAATCTTCAGTACTTTGTATCGCTAACTTACTGCGAAAGGTGACCAGACCATTGTGGTCTAAAAACTCTTCTTTTTTATACATACAGTCAAAAATGACCAATATGGACTTGGTCTGTTTTTACTTTTTCTCACCTACTTGAAGAGAAACGATTTATTGTATGTAGTTCGTCACCCGAGAATGTAAGTGTTCTATGTCCAATTTTCCACTTTTGTGTAAAAGAGCTTTGAAGTTTGACCTTGTGTATAAAACCAATGTTACTAGATGACAAATCGAGTTTGTATCTTCTTAAATAATTATATAGTGGTCTCAATTTAACCGTAGGTGGATCATATGCATTCTAAATAAACGTAAACACCATATTTCTCAAATTTAACACTTTTGGAGATAGAACACTTGCATTCTCGGGTGTCGAGTTGTCAAAAAAAATAAAAAATAATCAAACTTGAGATTTTGTTAAATGTCAACATTTCATAATCTCCTAAGGGCGATAAAGGGGTTTTGGTGATACCGTCTATATCTTGGCCCAAAGTCAAAATTACTATTCTACCAATTGTGCTAAAACTTGGTATATTGGGTTCTTATAAGGTTCCACTGAGTAATTTTTGGAATTAAATATTCAACGCTAAAATTAAGGGTAGTGTACTGAAGGGGAAAAAAAAAAAATCTCGAAATTTGTTTAAACAATTTTGATTACAGTTTGTGTCTAGGCACTATTTAACTTTACAAACAAAATGTCTTTTCACATTTTCCCATGGAAATGACTTTGAGGGTAGGTACCTAATATAAGTGGAAATTTCAAATTTTTATCATATCTCCAAAACTATTTGAGATACAAAATAGCTCATCATGGTAAAGTAGTAGTACTGTAACACTAAAAATAAAAATAAAATATTTGAAAATACATTTTATAAAACCATTAGTTTGCAAGATAAAATTGATAATTTAATCAATTTTAGATTATGGTCTGGGAAATTGAGATTTGATTAATATGGCTTTGGTGGACAGAGATGTTCCTCTTTTCTGAAAATGTTTATCCAACAGTGTAGGCCTATATTATTTCATTTATGGTCTTTGGTTGAATGTGAACAGTGATTCGTTTTTTTAAAACTATGTTTCAGCAACATTGTCTATTACGTCTTTTCACAAATCTTATGAGATAGGTGAATATCTCAATTTTTTTGGCAAAGAAGCGCTAAAGAGTTTGTGCAGTGCACTGTACCATTTATTTTTAATTAACTAATGTGTGTTTGAGGCTTTTGAAAAAAACATTAGAATATGATTAAGTCTTGGTTAAAAGCTTAAGAAAAACTAATACTGTACCTAATTTAACCAGCTAATATAATAAAATGTGTATTATTGGTATTTAATTGTAATGGCGCCTTCTCTATGCACAGACACATGAAACAGCCAGAACCACAATCAGAACAACACAGCACAGCTTTGTTTATTTACCTTTGACAATTATATCATATTGACATAAATTCTTAGAGAAAGGCCATTTACACATGAAGGCCAGCTCAATGCATAATAATATAAAGTCTGCTAAAAAGAAAGGTATGGTGCACATCTATTTTACCAGTGTAAATGGTATGCTTTTAAACCTATTATAGCTCTACTTTGTTGATATACATTTTTAGGTACATTTTCCAGTAGAGTAACTTATACCTATCCCGTTAAGACTTATCTCACTTTAGCATATTTTAGAGCAAAATCAATTTAATGTGTTGATTAAATTTATTATTAAAGTTACTTTCAAAAAACTTGATTTTTAAAATATTTATCTGAATAAATAATAACTATATTGTAATCCACCTCTTCCTAAGTATAGACTGCACCTTGTTCTAAAATAAGTTTTATTTTAAATAATGAATATTAAAATTATAGTAAAATATTATGTTAGCTGCAGTATACAACCTGATAATATGAAACTAAGACTGGTATAGTGTGGATTATCACTTAAAAGCCTGATTCTTCTAAATAGACTAAACTACCATTGAATTCTTTGAATTTCAAGATCATAACTATAACTATTCTAGTTTTGAAATATTACATCTAAAATAGTGGGGTACCTAATCATGGTTTAGTATTTATATTTCTGAAAACTTAGTGTTACATTTTTATAACCAATTAGGCCCTAACTCAATTTAACTAATATAATCTACTCACTAGCAGAGTGTGATCTTAATTTTTGGTGGGGTCAGGTCAAAGCTTATAGGACCTACCGGTAATGATTTTTACTCGCCATGTATTAACATATTAAATTTAATTTATATAAGTTCTCCTAATTTTTAAAAATCAATAGAATTACAAAATAACTAAACAAATCTACAAACAGAAATAATAAAAGAATACAGGTTTTGAATTAAACTTACCAAGTGATGACATTACTTGTACAAAAGTTGGGAGCGTCTGTCTCTTGATGACAGTTCATGAGTACCACAGTATTATAAGCATTATATTGATCTGGCTAATATATGCCTACTTTTTTTTTTACACCTGTTCAATTTTGTTTTTGGACCAACATTTTGAATATGGAATCTATCTGTGATGCAATATTTACTATTTCAAATACCAAGTTCTTTTTTCCTTGCCATCCACCTGCATAATGTAAAGTCATTAGGTTGATGTGCTCCAAATCGTTTCATTTTCAGTCTATATTGCAGCTTTATTGAATAAAACAAAGTTTTTGATAAATAATTTACTTTATTCATTTTAATTTAATCATTTTCACGCGTCATCTAACTTCTTGGGTCTTATCACATACTAAAACACAGACACATAAACGCAAAAACAAACTATGCACCACTTTTATCATGTGACAGGCCCTATTCACTGGTGTAAAGCTGGCACCGAAATGGTAGAGGAATTGACCTTTAGAGACAGCTCACACTGGATGTGTCTTTTCTGAGAGGACCTGTCAGAGCTGGCCTTCAATCACTAAAACGCTGATGCAGTCCTTAAGTGACATTTGGAGTGAGGAACGAATAATTTTGACTTGAATACTGCATAACGAATACAATATAATTCACTGCGTGTAGAGAATGGTGCTCCACTTTTTTTTAATACTCTCCCAACATATTTTATAGAATAAAAAGAAAGGGGATTTTTTTTTTAAACAAGGTCGAAAAATGTTGGTGGGGCCTGACCCCTGTAGCCCTGAGTTTACTTGTATTTATTTTAAGCCCCATAGCTACAGTAGCTGGCACAAGCTTTACCAATCCTTCATAAATGTCTGAATCCAAATTTTTTGACACATGAGATAAAATACTGCAAAACTCATATTTGATAAATGTTTATAACTAATTTATAATTTAACTTTTACTGCACAAAAATTAGCATGCATATATAATACATTTCTTAAGCAAGAATAAATTATCAATTAATTTTTTAAAATCAGATCAAGTAAACAACTTAATACTAATTAATAATAAATTAAATAATTTTAATAAAATGGGAGAGGATGCGTGTGGAAGTTTTGAAGTAGTTTTTAGGAACTCTCTCTGTATAACATACTTGGGAGAGTGAGAGGAGATAAGTTTTTCATGGGGGGATTATATTTAAAATAAATCACACATAATATTTATGCTCATTTAATTCTAATAAATTAATCTTCCAACCAAAATAATTTATTATAATACACTCATAGCTAAACTAACTTCATAGGAAATAATTTGAGCAACTGAATGTTAATTCCATAATGAAGCATTATTATAATTAGATATTCACACTGTGACTTTATTGTAAAAATATATATTCTAATACAACATAAAATAATAGTAAACCTAGATTTAATCTAAAAAAATTGATTATTTAAGGAATAACTAAACGAACTAATAATGACAAACAAGTTAAAATTGGACATTTACCTTGCATTGTCTTTAATCGGGATTTTTTTTCTAATAACAAGGAAACAAAATTATGTTTTTTAGTGTTGGAAACTTTCATTTTCAATCAAGTAATCAAAAACTTGAGCGAAAACCTGTAGTGTATTAGAGGATCTCACTTGAACGCAGCCCAAATAACGTGTCCCAAATAACGTCTTAGGTGAGGCTGAGATAAGGACATTGATGTCAGGTTGTCATGGCAACCACCCTGTGACGCATTCAGAGCTTGGAGTATTGGGATAACCAGCCAAAAAATACATGTTAACATAGGTGTACTTTTGTCACACGTTGATGCAATTATGGTTTTACTAATTTCTTCAACAAAATGGAAAAATAATGTACTGTAATAATTTTTTTTAAATCTATGTTTTTCATTATGTAAAGAAAAAATATGCTTTGTTTCTTCTTCTGCCTTATGAGCTGCCCTTGGACAGCTCACACCTCATCAAACCTTTCATTAGAGTCTACATTTAAAAGACAACTTATTCTGCTTCCATTACATCACACACACACACATTCTCACTGTTTATCTAAAAACTGAAACATTTAGGTTCTTAAAACTCATAAGATATGTGAGAGGAAATATAATAAGCATCATTGCAGAAACATTCCACCAAAGTCATTAATGAAATAATATATACTGTTACAGAAACATATTGAGAAAAAAGGAACATCTTGGTCCACCAAATATTATAAAAAACCACTCATTTCCTAGACATCTATCTAAAAATATATTTGATTATAACTTGGAAACGATTGGTTTTATAAAAATATAATTCAAATTAATTTTTTTTAATAGTCCTGCAGCTTTCTTTAAATTTAAAAATTACAACTGTAAATAGGAATTGAACCTGGGACCTTTGGCTTAGTACGCCAATGCTCTAACGACTGAGCTATCCAGGAATTGTCCTGTGCCCAGGGTCAATCTTCACTCATAATTTAAAGCAGAGTATATGATGGATGTGCATAAATCGTCAGCTACATATGAGTGATCAATTAAGACATGAGGTGTCGGATAAAACACCTACCTTCAACTCACACACATCCATTACAGAGACTCTGCTTTAAAATATGAGTGAATTCACCCTAGGTATTGAACAACTCCTGTATAGCTCAGTGCTTAGAGCATTGGCATACAAAGCCAAAGGTCTTGGGTTTGATTCCTGTGTCCATGTGTCATTTTTTAATTTAAAGAATATGATATTTAGTTACGGTTATAACCGTAATTAACAAATATGATAGCTTAGTTGGTATTTAATTTATCTTACAACTTTGCAATGTTAAGTTAGTTCGTATCTCAAAAAGTTGCAGAATATCATGAAAATTGTTATGGCCATGTTCCTGATATGGCTACCCCCCTATTGTGATTTAGCTAACCAAAAAACCCGCCAAATGACATCAGCATCCAGTGAGGTGGCCTCCTAGTGTGTCATGTAATCATTTCCCACCCAGCCAGGTTGAGCAATATGTCGTCAGTTGCCTGTTTTATGTTTTTTGTGGGACCTCTTCTTGTTTTTCTTTTGTTAAGTCTCCTTTGTTTTACGCATGTTTTTCAAATACTTTTTTCATGAAAACCATCATACTCTATTCAGTTTTGAATCCTATTTCGGTTGGTTTTGTTGTTGATGGCGTATCTTTTACCACTTGTTCATCATAAAACAATTTTCGTGAAAGCTCACCTGCTCCTTATATGGCCTCCACCATGGCCATATCTAGTTCAGTTCACATTTTTTTTCCCTGACAAAATTACTCAATAATTTTTTTTTTTCAGATATAAAATATGTCTGACAATGTGAAGAAGAGGGGGTTATGGACTGAATTGTTTGGACTAAAGTGTAAATGTCTATTGTTTAAGCAACTTCATTTTTCATGGAAAATCCTGTTTTGAATCCACTTCTGATTAACAAAAAGGATTATTTAGTATCATGTTTATTCATTTTACACCAAAACTATTTAATTTGAGCAGAACTGCACTATGAAACTGAAAAAAATCACAACATGTAGAGGATGGAACAAGGGTGGCCATATCATGTGCATATGTTCCTGATATGGCCACTAGGCAGACTTTTGGAATTTGGTTTTTTGGACCAGTAGAACTATTTTTATGGGGAATGCAATTTTTTTATGAAAGTCCATCCGCCTGAGAACAATTTAAATAAAAATGGTTTTGCTTCTTTTTTTCCCCAAAAGGGCGGCTAGAAAAATCCTCACATTTTAGCATGGCTGTATCAGGGACCCACCTTATCTGCTTAAAGTAAATTTCCCCCTAAGTCATCTTCCCAGAAAAAGTAGATACACCATTTTGTTTGTAATGTTTCCAATGCATAGATACAAATTTTAATCAAAATGGTTAAAACTGATTTCAAGATTTTTTTTCTTCTCTTATAGCCTTATAGTAATTCACCTTTAATTTTAAAGTTATACATATATAATTCCAAAAACCACACTAGGGAACCTTATTAAAACTTTAAATACCAAGTTTTAGCCCAATCAGTAAAATTGTTTCACCTCTACACCGAGATAAAAACAAAACACACGCATGCATGCACATGCACATGCACACACACACACACACACACACACACACTCTCTCACACAGTATCATCAAAACTACTTTTTCAGGTTCAGGGGATCATAAAATGTCAACATTAATAAAAATCTTGAATTAAGTTTTTTTACTATCACAATACTTCCTCTCTCTGAGGGGTCGCAAGAAAGTAAAACGGAACATCATTGGACACATATTTTGTAAAATACCCTCCAAGTAATTTTTCTGTAAAAATGAGACGCACCATTTGGTTTTTAATGTTAAACAATGTCTATATTTGAATTCAAATCAAAATCGTTAAATATTATTTTGAAATAGTATCTTTCTCTTTGTCCTTGAGTAAACTATCCTTAATTTAGGTTTGGAGATTTAATTCCTAATGTCCCTCTACAGAAACTTATGAAAACCCTAGATACCAGCTTCTAGCCAAATCGGTAAAATTGTTTAGGCTCAAAGTCGATATTAACACATATACAGACAAATGGAACTACGAAAACTACTTTTTAGAGTTCAAGGAACAGGTCATGAAACATTATAACATCCATCAATTTTAAATTTCTTGATGATCACGATACTTCTTCTCCAAGGGGTTGAGAGAAAGTAAAGTGTATTCACATACATAATACAAGATTGGTTTTTAAAATTCAAAGTTGCTCATTCAAAAGGAAGTTATTAATGTTGTTGAAAGGTATAATGTGAAAGAACAGTAATGTTATGAATGGCTTTCTTGATAGTAAAAAGTTAGCAAAAATACTTAGCAGAGCTTTTTTTTTAAAACTATTACTATGGCTACTAACCGGTACACTTTAGAGGTGGGAATAAGAAGGGTAGTCTTAAAGGACATGCATCGACATTAGTGCGGTTAGAGAATGGGAAAGTCACAATGAAAATTCACATGTGTGAAATAGCCCCAAGTGCACCTCAGAGATTAAAACCTGCTTTATTGTAAAACTGAAGACTTAGCCTGTGTGATCAATGGTGCACATAGTTTACCCTTTTCCTCACAAGCTGCTGGATAAGTATATGGCAACACAGTGGCCAAAGGGACTGTTATTGTTTTGATGTTAAAACATACATGTGTGATCGCATGTGGTTTACATACACATCACATTCCTCTCTGGGTTGGATATTGTTAAACTCTCCTTTTTAATTTTATATTTTGATGTCTCAGATTGTACACAGGGATGTGAAACCAGAGAATGTGCTGGTGTCACGGCTAGGGGTGATTAAGCTGTGCGATTTTGGGTTCGCCAGGCTACTGGCCACACCTGGGGAGACATACACGGACTATGTGGCCACTCGATGGTACAGGGCCCCCGAGCTTCTGGTCGGGGACACTAAATATGGCAGGTCAGTGCTTTACAGGCTGTTGAAAATCTTCCAAATTTTGAAAAAATATCTCTCAAATTTTTGGTGAGTAAGTAAGTTTATCAAACTTTTGACATCACTTGGCAATAACTTATTCAATTCCACAAGTTTTTTTGTTGCCATTATGATGTAATTAAATGAAAATAGGCTTGTTAAACCTATCAAACAATCTGGAAGAACAGAAACATCAAGTCAATATTTCCCTCTAAATAAAATTTGAGATAGTATAGTTACTAATAATCTTTTAGCTTTATTTTTTGGGGTCTTAAAACAGACATGTTATGTAGGCTCGGTTATATTATTAAATTTCAAATAATCAATACAATACCTTAAACCCAAAACCTTTAGTATTAATGTTGCATCAACCCTTTTAATAGAAATTTAGACTTGGGGAAAATTCCTAGGATTAGAATTGTTATAGTACTGTATGTATTGGACCTTTCTGTTTTGATTAGCTTATATTTTGTTTAAATTAATCATAAAACAGGGTTTTAAAATTAAATTGGATAGTATGTGGGGTTCAAAAACTGCACTTTAATTTATGTTAAAAATAAATGGTATTTCAGGGAGGTGGATATCTGGGCAATTGGCTGCCTCTTCGCAGAGATGATGAGTGGCGACCCTTTGTTTCCGGGGGACTCTGACATTGATCAGCTCTTCCAGATAATTAAGCTGTTAGGTACAACACTGATCCATAATTTTCACAAAAACACTCACTTTTTAGTTGCTGAGACACGTTTTTGTTGTGTGTATAACTATTCATCTAAGCTATTGTCATATAATAAAATATAAATGAAATATACTTGCATTTTCTCTGAAGAAGAGTTTATAAACTATTTTAGAAAAACCAGTACAGCCTGATGGGATTAGAACCCTGACCTTTATGTCACTGGCAATTCAGACTATAGCGAGAGTGATAGCTTGGACCAAGTGACCACTGAAGTTGGTGACATTTTGTATGAATGGAATGTCTTGGTTGTGCTCACTTACATTAAAGCATCAAACCACCACCTCTGAAACTTTGTTTTATATAAAATTGTGATCTCAAAAATATAGCCATTTTTTGTTGCAAAAGCTGGGTAGATTAAGAGGGAGTCATAACTCTGTATAAGTATGCTCCCAAGCACTAAAAGCCTCAGTTTTAAACACCTGTGAAGAAACTGATTGAAAGCTTTTTATTTTTTCAGCTGGATGGAGTGTAAGGGCCAGTTAGTTCCTCAATATAAAATTTATTTTTATAGCTTCATAGAAGAGCCCCTGTAGTCAGTTTCTAAGGTGCTAGTAGACCTAATGAAGTTTTTCAACATCTGTTTTATCAAGTGTTTGATCCCTCATATTAAGAGTGTAGGCTTAAATTAATTTACTCATATCACTTCAGCCATGGTCAAAATAATATTAGGGGATTTGCTTAAGATCATGACCAACAACCACTAATGCGAGTAATTTTGTAACTCCTCAGGAGCTAATGACTCCAATTGCTTTCTAAAATCATTAGATTTTAGCACTCTTAAATTCTACCTGACGTCTCTTCGTCTCTTGTCAGGATTGCTGACAAAATAAATACCCTTGATATAAAATAGCCGTTTTAACCTTGGGTAGAACACCCCCCTTGCACTCCTACCACCACCCACCTCCTCCCTCATCTAACAAAAATCTTGAAAAATATAATTTAATAAGAGTAAAAGTAATCTTGAGCTCATCAATTTGGATGCTGACTCATGTTTTCCGTTTCACAGGTAAGCTTTCTCCACGCCATCAGGCAATGGTGGCCAGGAACCCCATGTTCAAGGGGTTGAAGAAGTCTGGGGGTGGCAATGAGGTGGAGGAAGGGTCGGCGCGATCCCTCTTCAAGCTTTTCCCCAGCTGGCCCCACGTGGCTCTCGACCTTCTCACCCTTTGTCTCAAGCTGGACCCTAACCAAAGACCAAATAGTGGGGAACTGATGGTTCATTCTTACTTCACCCAAGAGCGTTTCTCTGAGCGCTTCCTCTCAGAGTTGAGGTCCAAGATACAGCAGGAATTTCAGGGGAACCCTCTACTCAGAAAGTATCAGACAACACTCGTCGTCAGCTCTGCTGTCAGGAAGGGTTTGTTTCCTCAAAGTTTTTGTAGAATACCTAGTTACATAAACTTCAGATAATCTATATAACTATACCCCATGATGGGTGCCATTAGTCAAACTAGTACCAGTGTAATAGCCATTAATCACATGAGATATCTTATTTGAGAAGGGTGAGTTTGGGGTGAAGTCATCAGAATTTTCTTAAGAAGAAATCAGAAATATAGCCACGTCAGTGGTCATATGGTCTAACTCTAAGGCATCACTCTCACAATATATTGGGTTGCTTTTTATGAGATTGGGGTTTAATTCTCAGTCAGATATATTGAGGGAGGATTTTCATGAATGATCTTCCACTCCCTCATCTTAAATTTGGGCACATTTCTTATAAATTATAACTTATCTGTCCTCAGTGTAAATATGTGAATATCCCGTGGCGGGCATTAAGGCACAATTCACTGGGAGTTAGCTCTGTGGAAAAAAAAAATCAATTCAGTCATTTAGCCCAGGAGTCAAACATGTGCCTTCCTAATCAGAGTTTATCACGAAATCACACATCTAGTTCTACTGGTGTTTGTGTTTGTAGTGTTGCCCCAAGCATCCCCTCTGTGGTGGTCTTGTTTTCAGGCAGCAGTAGTCAGATGCAGAGAAGAAACGTACTACTGGAGCCCCCACGCTGGAAAATGTCAGACTCAGGGGTCAGTGACTGCAGGAGGCCAGCGGGGAGGAAGACCAGTGATCCCAGTGAGGGCCCCCTTCCTTCAGAGGACACGGCACATACATTTTCGGCGTCCCCCACCCTTACCAGTCCCTAGAGAGTGTTCAGCAGCAGGGTATCTCATCTCAGCAGCATGTGCTGCATCCATCAATCAATAACCTCAACCTCAACTTCATGGGTGGCAGGTAATCCTCAATACTACAAGGAATCACCGTTGAGGGAACTACAGGTCTTTTGGAGAAAAGCTTTATCTTTGCTCTTTCTCAATTAACTATTGGCAAATTTTACAGCTTTCTTTTGAAAGTACAGGGAATGGGAGTAGTACTTAAAATTTTTCCATTAGTGAACAATAAATGACAAGTGAATAACAGACAAATTTTGTTTCATCGGACTCACTGTACAGCCTATTTAAATAACATGACTTTTGCCCCAATCATGAAATTTATTTTCAGAATAAAAGTTATATTACAAAATATTAACTTAATCAATAATGAAGCTCTTTTTAATCAAGATGGTTTATCAAAAATGCCAACAAAACAAAATCATTAATTAAGGGAATGTTTCTGTAATAATTAATATGAACAAGAAAACCAAAATGTGTAACTTTATATTACTGACTGATATGGAGTAAGCAGGAGCTACTGGCATCACAAACACTCCATCATTGCAAATTGTATCTAACATTTGAGGGGATATTGTCCTTGGGAAAACTAGAGAATGATAATAGTGTTTCCGAGTAGTACATAGCCATGCAATTGCTTTAGATATGAGTGCTGTCTTCAGCCATTAACTTGAGTGGTGAGGCTCTGTATGCAAGACAATGGAAAACCAACTTAGAGAAACATGAGTTTGAACCTCAGAGAACTAAGAATTCAATCCTCTTCTGATTAAAACAGAGTTGTAATGAAAGTTGTTTATGTTGGAGTCGCTGACTAAAATGCACAATCCAACCACTGTACCAATCACGAAAGGTGCTGCAGTAGCGTGGGTATCAAGAGTTAGCCAATCACACACACTCACTTTTTTTTTCATTAAAAAGAGACCAAGCTGTTTTGTGCTCACGTTTACTTTTTTTTTTTTTTTGTTAATTAGCCCACTAAGTGTATTTGTAGATCGTGTGTTTGTCTCGGACTTTAATTTTGTGTACCCGACCTTTACCTTTGCTAACAGGTTATGGGCCCAGTCTCGCCGTGATAATTTTCGTGTGACCAATTGAAGATCGCTAAGCATGTAACTCTAAGGGAAAATGCGCCATATTGAGTCTCGAAAACTCATTAGTATGCTGCAAAGATGAACGCAACTGGCGTAAAGTTCGAAGTTTTAAATAAAGAGAATTATGAAACATGGAAGCTACGGATGCGTGCAGTTTTAATAAAGAATGATGCATGGGGCTATGTGAGTGGAACAATCGTGAAACCAGAAACGGTTATAGCCGAGCCAGTGACTAATCAAGCCAAACAAGGTGGAGAGAAGCCGACCTGAAGGCACAATCTGACATAGTGCTCGCCATGAAACCGTCGGAAATTAAACAGACTTAGGTCTCCCAGACCTCACGGGCAATTTGAGAAAAATTAGAGGGAATATACCAGTCCAAAGGGCCGGCATGAAAGGCTGTTTGTTGATTAATTTGATGTCCTGAAATTACAAAATGGCGGCGACATTTACGGACACTCTTGATGTTTTTTCGACACGATGGATAGGTAGGCAGAACTTGAAGTTTACATTAATCAAGAGCTGTTGGCAGTCATGTTTTTACACAGCCTACCGGAGAGCTACGAAAACTTTCATTGTGCCATGTCGTCATGTGACGTATTACCACTTCTGGAGATGTTTTGAATCAAAGTTGCGAAAGAATTTAACGCGCGCAAGGAAATAAGTCGGAATTCAGCACAAAACGTGATGTACGCGGGAAAGTCGGCCGAAAATAATAAAACGAGAAAAGCACAAATGGGAGAAATTAGACAAAGACTATGGTGCGAAAAAGGACTCCAAATTGAAGTGTTTTATGTGCAATGCGATCAGACACCGGACGAAAACTGTCAGAAGACAAGGAAGTCGAATGAACAATCCGCGAAAAAAGTCAAAAGAGTGTGCCTAGCCGCGATGGACATGTCCATTAACGGTGCATTTCGAATCAGAAATAATGTGAATCGCGTCAGCTGGTGTTTCGACAGTGGATGCACGTCTCACATTTGTGGGAATATTGAGTCGTTCGCACAGATTAGTCGGAACTTCAATCACAGAAAGCTAAATCTCGCGAATTAAATCTGCAAGGACATCGAAAGAATTGGTATCATGTCAATTGGGACAAGCCCGAGTGGTAATAAAATGGTGATCGAGTTCAAAGACATTGGCAGTACCGGACCTATGTGCTAACCTCATTTCGGTCGGGAAAGTTATCGACAAAGGACACAAAGTGATTTTTAGTGAGACGAAGGCCGAGATCATCGATCAGGATGACAATGTGCTGCTTATCGCGAAACGGGAAAAAACGGACTATATTATTTTCCAGAGTTGACAGACCAAGAATGCAGGAAAATCTCAGGCCCGGATGACGCCGCTATTACTCCAAGGAAGAATTCCATTGAGGATTGGCATGCTCGCATGGGACAACGTATTAGTGTTAAATCACTCCGTAAAGTTATCAAGATGGGATCAATTTGAGGAATCAACGCCGAGGACATCAACGAAGATTTTCAATGCAGTATTTGTTTCCAGGGGAAGCTATGTCACGCTTCATTTCCAAAGGTTTCGGATAGAGTGTCAGTACTGGGCGAGCCCATACATTCCGACAACCATGGTCCAATGCGAGTCGCTTCACACGGAAAGAAGCTCTTCTTTGCTACTTTCATACACGATTCTTCAGGATGGTGTGAGGTGATATTCATCTATCAAAATAACCAAGTGATGGACGATTTTGATAGTTTCAGGGAACTCATGAGCACCCAACAGGGAAAGGCGGTTAAGTGCTCACAGTCGAATAACGGATGCGAATATGTCAACAAACAATTTGACGAACTGCTCCAAAAACACGGCATCTTGAGGCGTTTGACCGTACCTTATAGCCCTCAGCCAAAATTGAGTTGCCGAGAGGAGTAACAGGACACTGATGGAGATGGAACGTCGCCTTCTAATTCAGTCCGGACTGCCACCGACTTTTCGGGCGGAGGCCGTCAACACCGCAAACTTCATACGCAATAGGTCACCAACAAGTAAACTAAAAGGAAGAACCCTGTATGAGGTTTGGTTCGGAAAACCACTGGATGTGTCCAGCCTTAGGATCTTTGGGAGTGAAGTCTTCGTCATGGACAGAATGCCGGGCAAGGGGAAGCTGGAAGTACAGTCGAAGAAAGGCATCTTCCAGTCCAGTCCATAAGAAATAAAGAGAAGGGCTAGGGGAAGGGGTAACCTGTAAAGCTTAAAATAATTATTTAATGTATTTTACTGAGGCTTATTATAAAATTGTTATTTGTAATTGAAAAAAATAAATACAATAGAAATATCACACTTTGACAACAATTGAAGAAAAAAGATTCAGTGTGTAAGTTTAACCGAATGATCACAACAATCTGAAAATTGTGGTAATACTCATTATTTCTAAACCATGTAAATTGAAACCCTGTGAATTGAGAGGTGACTTTATTTTATTGTAGATTGAAATTAGTAGTTTGTTTAGACTATAACATCCATATAGTTTAGAGAAAGATTTGTTTGTAATAGAATATAATAGCAATGCATAGATTACAACCAATGAGGTTGCTTGTTGATCACTTAGCCAAACAAAGATTTGATTCATGCAGGACCGTTTTCAACATACTCGTAATTTTTCCTTTGCAAACAAACCATATCAGCGAAAATGTTGACTAAATATCAGACTCATCTAGTTTGATTGGTTGCTGATAAGGTGATAGGGGTTCAATCCCAGCCGGGTGTATTGAGGGTGGTTTTCCCTAAATGATTTCTCTCTTACCAGTGTGACTACATTCACTCAAAATTCATTGTCTTTGCCCCATCCTTGTAAGTATAGTTAAAATGTGTATAACCAGGACAGATGGTAAGATGCAGTGAACAAATATATGTATTACAAATACCACACTGTTTCCTCAGATTGATGGATGCCCTAAAAAGGTCTCCCCAGCCTCCACCAGCTCCCCGACCCTACCCTCGGGGAAGCATGCCGATACACAATATGCTAGCCCCACCTCGGACCCAGCTGCTGCGTAGACTAGGCAACGAACCGGACACCCGCTTTCCTAGTCCGGGTTCCTGGAAGGCAGGCAAAACCAACAGTGGAGGAGACGACTTCAGTCTGCCGAGTCTACCTGGAGGTAAGGGCTACCATTAAAACTAAAGATGGGTAATCTTGAACCTGATATTATCGAATCTTGAATATCTTTCAGAATTCAAATATTTGAGGGACTCACCCCTTATTCAAATCTTTCAATCTTAATGTAATTATTCAACACATTATAAGGGAAATTAATCCCTGGACATAGAAATCAAACCTAGGCCCTTTGGCTTAGCACCTGTTGATTTATGTACACAGGTGTTATTTTCAAACTAAATTTAAATAAATATCTAGTGAACAGCCATCATATGAATTCTGTAATAAATGAGAATTTTAGCATATTGATTATTATAATGAGTGATTAGGATATAAAGTGATTTTAAAACGTATTATTTACCCATGATGTGCGAGTGTAAAACACTAATGTTGATGACTTTGAAGTGTACGGGAGTCCCAGTAAAGGGGTAAAGAAGAAGCTGACTCCAATGCCTCAGCATGGGTCCAACCCAATGGATTCCCTCATGTCTCCTGTAAGTATACTACAACCAACACTGGCATAGCTGACTTCAACCTTGTTTTATAGCAATATTTTGGAAATGTCATTCCATTTTAAGGTATACTCTATTTATCTTTAAAGTACTTACCTTGGCTGATTACACTATGGCCCTATATTATAAGCTACACAATAGTGGAACCAAGCAAGGTAATCGTTTCAACTTCTCAGGTTATACCTAGTGCACATAATTTTATATATGAGAGGTGTTATAGGAAAGAGGGATCGCAATAACGTAACAAGAATAAGCAAATCAGTCCAACACAACCTGCCTTCACAGGGAAGTAAAACCGGTATGTTTAGTTGAGTATGCACACAGACTATCCACAGGACTAAGTGTTCTCCTTTGTTATCTAAACTATTGTTTGATCTTGTAAGTTGGCTGTAGTGTTACTTGTCTGTTAGGTCCTCAACGGAACAGGCGTATATTAGTATGGTAGTACCTCTTTTGGAAGGTAGGGAGCACCCTAAAGACATTGGGTATGAGCTAGTCTCGTTGATTTGTGTGTCTACAATTCTTACTTTATTTTTATCAGTTCACTCAACATCATGGCTATTAATGACTAACTGTAATGGATAGATAATGGGAGGGTAACTTAAGAGGAAATGTACTTGCATCAGCATGGAGAGGGGCTTAGTAAAACGTGATAAATCTCAGGTGTAAAACTACCCCCTGTGCACCCATGACCCACCCAAGATTCGAGCCTCTGCTTCGTCATTGGTGACCCAGGCTATTGCAAGCCTAACATCTTAGACTGCAGAACCACGGGGTAGGTCCATACTGATTTATTGCAAAAAGTATTTCTAATCAAACTTGTGAAATAATGAAAGTTCAATTTTGCTTCTGTTTGAAATTATGTGAGCTTTAGTTTGCACTTATATAATTTATTTTAATGTATTTGTACATGAATGTTCACTAGTTTGTTTGTAAATGTCCACTTGTATGTCTGTATTTACACATTTGTGTATTGTTTTCTTGCACTCATAGATAATAAATCAAAAGTGAGTAACCAAACAAAAGTTTTGTCCATATGTTAGATGTAGCATCAAGTAAAATAAATTAAGACGTTTGGAAAAGTTTTACTGAATTCCAGAGTTTTAAATAATTTGTCTAACGTTTCATTTATGGGTGCTGTAAGGGGCAGGGGCCAGGCAGCTAATGTAAATGAGTGATGCATGCCTAACTCATTTGTCAAATACAATAAAATTTGCCTTATTTTTAGTGAACTATGGTGTAAGTACATCGATTTTTAAATGTTGACTAGTAGCTAATTTATGTTGTTTATTTTAAACACTCTACAGACCAAAAATAGTACCTGAAGACCTGATTTGGCCTGCGGTCTATCGGTTTCTGACCATTGTTTTAAACAGATGTCTACCAACCTTTTAGAGATTGCATGCTCAATATGTTAAAAGGGTCAAAGATTCAAGCACCCATCAATGTTGTGGAAACAGACGGGATAGGAGTGAATTAAGAGTTACAGTCCCAAACCGTAATGACACACCTTTTCAATGCACCTGTAAACAATTCCCTGGCAAATGTGTGTTTTGTGTCTGTGAGTTTACATTTCTCTTCTAAAAACTGTCCTATCTTCTGAGTGGCTGTTGTGGACCGTTGCAGGACATTATGCATGCAAATCCGACCAAATGGGAATATTGGATGAGACCTCGGAAATGACCCCTCCCGGAACCAGAAGAAACACAAACTCTCGTGTTTATTGTCTGTGATCGATGTGCATGGTTTAATCACACACACGCACACAACTTTATATCACAACCTTATCATGTCCTGCTCAAGATGGTGTGGTTACACGAGTATGTACTTAAATGTTTTAATGACATATATTTTCGCATAAGATATTTTGGATTTAAAGGCTTTTTTTTTTTTATAGAAGAAACTCATTTGTACAATTTCGTTCTGGTTAGTTTATGTGCTTGCATGCATTAGTTTGTTATTATTAATATAGTTCATAATTTCCTTATCAAGATCCAATGTTTTGATTGAGTTGCATTGCTGAGTAAAAAGTTTAATTTTAATTTTTGTATGGCTGAATAATGTACATGATTTTCAATTGCTTCTCTATTAAATGACTCAGGTATTACCTATTTTAAATGGTTTAAATATTTCAAATACACTTTTTTTTTTAGTTTTAGAATGTAGAATTCATTTGTATTATATTCTCATAAAATTAAGGTAAAATAAGTGTTCAGCATTTTATCTTAATAAGGCAACATTATTGAATAACTAGCTCCATTTTAAGTTTTTGATTAATACAGATAGACCAGGGGTCGGCAACTGTTTTGGGCACCAACAGTCTTACAATCTTATCAAATCTCCCATGATCACAGATAATTTCTCCACTCTACTTTTAGTACAGTATTTATTTAGTACATACATCTTATATTTATTCCTTAAATTCAATTTTCTCTCAGATACTCAAGTACCAAACTTCCCAGAAAAAAAATATCATGTGTATTTTCATATTAAACTATTTAAATATAATTTAACACAATTGATTATGATGGATAAAGGTTATTTTGGTCACACAAACATTTTAATTCCCAGTTTATGTATTTGTAGTTCAGAAGATTGAAAGATTGACTTTTAATGACGATGTAGATTTCTTACGTTATCGACTGAAAATTGCTGCGAAATTGACTAGTTGCCAACCCCTATAATATAGTAACACACTAATATTCAACATATAATTTCCCAATTTAACCATATAGCTCTTTGACTTAGCACACCAATACTCTACTTACTCAAGGCGATTATTTTCAAATAGACCCCTTTTTAAAGATCTTGCTCAATGAACTTATCTTTTTTTTTATCCCCAAGTATATTTTTATCATAATTTAGTAATTATGATCTTTCGTTATTCTAGTAACTGCACCTTTGTGCAGGGGTGGCTGGTTATGTAAAAACTAGGGCGTTCACAAAATAAAAATCGCAGTGAAGAATATTTTGCAAATATGTACCTATTTAGTTTGAATATATCAAGACAATACCAACTTAAAGATATGGGCCCATAAAAAGTTTAATTAAAACAACATAGCACATGCATGCATATAAATAGACCTACATTGATTATATATTAGAGTTGGGTTGAATTCACTATTTTACAAATCAGAATCTTAAAAAAGATTATGAACATATAAGTATAATAGAATAGTGGAAAATACAAATAGTAACTAAATGTTAACATTCTTCCTTATTCACTACAACATTCATACCCTCACTTAAATGTTAAATTACCTGTCTGAGGCCTGGTTTTTAAGTTAATCATATAATTATTATGATTGGTTCTAAACCACGAATATGCAGTATTTGAGCTCTAAAACAAATTTATCTTGAAAAATAGAATATATATATATATATATATATATATATATATATAATATATATACACACACACACACACACACAATTGAAGTCTTGAATCTGAAGTTTTCTTGAATCCTCGAATCTCAAATATCCTTAAGGATTTGAGGGTTTCATCATTAATATATATTTAAGTAGGCCTACATATGTACTCAAAGAGGTAACTGTTTAGATTTATTTGCCACAGCGAGAAAGTCTCTCTATATTATGCACAACATTGCCTATAGCTTAATGAGTGAAGTCTAATTTAATTAATGTGTCTTTTCTCAATAGACATTATAACCAGTGCAGTGAGCCTGTTTCTACCAGAAGCGGATTTACACTATAGGCCCACTAGACATGGGCTTAGGGGTGGTACATTTGGACAACATTATTCTTATTTTAATATTTTGCTTTTAATAATTATGTTTAGAAATTATTGATTAACATTATCGAAATAGTTCAAGTTAGAGTTAGAACGACAATACTTCTTTTTAAATAACTGTACTTTGCAATTAATTTGTAACTGACGTCAGTGTCCCCTTCATAATGTTAACTCAAGCTACTGTAGGGCATGTAAATGCCTGATTTTCTTTCATTGAAATCATTTCTCGAATACTAACTTCTGCCCCCCCCCCCCCCCTAACCCCACCCCAAAGACCTCTTTCCTCTGAAACCTTCTAAAACGCTAGAAGAAAAAAAATTGGATGGAAGGGGGGTGCAGCATGCATATTATAATTGTGCCTAGGGGCGCAAAATTTTTAAGTCCGCCACTGGTTTCTCTTTGTATTTGTGAGAAATATTTTTATTCTTTTCAGAGTTAAGAAACACCTTACGGTTAGTTTGTCAATATGCATCGTCCTGCTGTGTGTATTCCGCTTACCTTTAAATATAAGTCTTACCTTTATGGACTACACCAGTGTTTCTTAACCTTTTATTAGTCGCGGCCACCTAGATATCGTAAAATATTTTCGTGGCCCCTTAGTTTTTACTAACATATTAATTATTGTGATTTATTTTAAAATAGTGGCTTTATTTATTGATTATAATAACAATCAAATAAAAAACAGAAATGAACTTACCCAAATGTATTTAATGGGACCTCCGCTGTTTAACACTTTCCACTAATTTGTCTATTCTTGTTCCGAATGTATTGCTTGGTGCTATTCACATGGAGGAATTTTTGTGGAGTCAATTTCGCTGCTTCATTTTAATATTTATCATTGTGGAAAATCCCTTTTCACATAAATAAGTATAAACAAAGGGCAGCAAATTTTGAATAGCGTTGGTAAACAGATGGGGATTACTTGCAATACTTGTGATTTATATTATTTGTGCTTCCCCTCCCTCCATTACTCTAAAAAATCAAGAATATACTGTACCTATATGTCTATGATCATCAAATTCTTTCTTTCAAAACGTAAAATTTAAGATAATTGACTTCAGTAATAAGCAATTAACAGTAATAAGCAATTAACATTTTAAATTATTTTTTCGAGGCCCCACAAAAAAGCTTTTGCCCTGTTAAGAATGGCTGGACTACACCGGTGACTGAACTGCAGGCCTTATGAAAGAAAACTTTATCTTCACTCTCTCTCAGCTAATTGTTGCCAAACCTCCAAGTTTTCACTGGAGGGTTTACTTGGAATTGCCCCATTAATAAACATTGCAGCATGGTGATGTCGGTGAGGGAATGGTGAGGGGGGTATTTCATCTACAGGCAAACACATTTATATTAGTGTACAGTCTTTTCTAGAAACATTAACTACTCCCACAATCAATAAATTTATTTTCAAGATTAAAGTTTACAAACTTTTCTATATTTGTTTTTTGGCACCTCATCTTACTAATGTTTGGGTTATATGCATATGTACTAATTACACCAATGTGTTAGGGATGAGAACAGTTGAATTTAGAGGAAGTGTACCAACTTTTGTGGAGGGAGTGTGAAAAGCCATTTAGGAAAAACCATCCTCAGAAAACCCTACAGGAATTCAAACCCTGATCTCCCTTTCATTGGCATTCAAGTCTATTGCGTGACCCTAGACCGAGACAGGCCTTTTCTCCATTTCCACATAATTATGCTTAACATATTTTATGTAGAAAGCCTAATACATACTCTTAGTTATTAATATACAAACATTGAAATATATTACAAAAGGCATTTTATACTATGTGTCATAAATTACATTCTTACTTGTTCTTAATCAGGTACAAATCAGCATCACTATCATCAGCAAAGAGTTATGCTTTCATTGAGGGAATTTAAACCCAATAACAGAAACCTCTAAAGTGTCATCAATTAAAAATTAGGAAAGGAGACTATTGTAACTTTATGGCTGTGCTGGACTGAGCTAACATTGACAATAATGACATTCTTGTAAAAATGTTAACGTTTGTGTTTTTAATTTTCTTGCTTATATAAAATAGTCTAATTAGCCATGCTTTATCCATGTATTTAGTTATTTACAAAACGGCAAGCAAGGAAAACAAAACAAATAATTGATTGACACCCACATAGCCATATATATATTTCTGGTAAATGTTCACTTAGAATTGGTGTTTGTAATCACATTTGGTTTTACAAACCTTTTCAATTCAATTTGACCTGTTGGATATTTTAACTATGTAACGATGTTATGATATGTCTATTTACACTTTCAATAAGCAAATATGCATTTTATAATATAGATAATTTTATTCTATGAATATACTATATTTGAAAAAAGCTAAGCGATACAAGGCTTTAACAAATATTTTTTTATATAATTTTTTTTTAAAACTTCATTCACAAATTACCATTCAAAAGAAAGATAGTTACTTATGATGTTTCTTCAAACTGATTGGTTACTCTCGAATGATGAGGGTCAGAAATGTCTCAGTTTCCTTGGATCAGCTCAAAGGTTGTGATAAAAGGGAGGGAGTCAAAACACTAAAATGTTTACAGCAATGGATGTGCACATTCTTTAGGTTAAATCTCCATAAGAGCTACCTAATTCTGTCATGCATACTCGTGCATATTAGCGCTTCCCCTGTAACAAATATTTCTAGTGCACATACAGTGTTGTCAACATTACATCTGAAAAAGCGGTAATCACAATATAAGAACACGATTGTTTAGGGTATAAACTACGATAGAGATTTAGATAATTAATTAGTCATATCGAAACCTAAAATAATGTAAAATTGTAATCAAAATATTGGGTGTTCATGTGCACATTTCATCACCCGAGAATGCAAGTGTTCTATCTCCATAATTGTTAAATTTGAGATGTTTGATGTCTACGTTTATTTAGAATGCATATGATCCACCTACAGTTAAATTGAGACCACTATATAATTACTTAAAAAAATACAAACTCTAGTTGTCATCTAGTAACATTGGTTTTATACACAATGTCAAACTTTAATGCTCTTTTGAACAAAAATGAAAAATTGGACATAGAACACTTGCATTCTCAGGTGATGATTTGTTTATGTACACAGGTCACCCCAGCCTGCGGGCACACAGACTATAGAGGAGTGTGACTTGTACATGGCGTAGATATTGAGTAAATCATCTGATAGAGTAACTGTCCTACAAAACTAAATACTCAAGATCTGTATTCCTAACATTCCAAATGTTGATTCTATTTGTCCATTTTTCAGAGATGCAACCCGTCTCGTTCACCATCACAAAGCCCTAAGACAAGGTTTAACTCGAACTTGCCGTTTGTATGAGGTCCACTTTGCCTCTCTGAGTGCGTCCAGACACATTTCAAGAGATGGTTTTTTCCCCGGGTACTCTCTACACTTGGAAAGTGATACCAACTGTACAGTTCTGAGTTTACCTAAAAGGCTGTATTTATTTTTATTTTACAAAACTATTTTAAATCAAGTGGTGTTATAAGTGGACTACATGGAATAAAATACAAACAAGGTTTTTTAATGGGAAAAAACACCAACCTAAAAGATGGATTGTTAGATTTAAATACTTAATAGTGTTTCACTGACACACAAATATTTAAATTGAGTCAAGCAGTGAAAAATCTATAGTTTATTATATAGATATATATTCTGTTAAAAAAATCACTCGATAACTTATATTAGAATTTTGGCGTCTCTTTAATACTTACTTTTTAATTATAATTTAAAATTGGTGGTGTAAAAGAATTTGTATTTTGAAATCAGTGAAACAAAGTGTTGTATATTTTGAATATTGTTATAGTGTTTGATGGATGATTATTGTGTTTTAAAATAGAGGTCAATGATCATTTTTCTATTTTTAAAAGGTGCACAGCAGTCAGAAAAACAAATTCAGTAAAAGATAAGCCTATTTTTCTATTTCAAGAGAAGAACCATAGAAATGTAGCAAATAATATGAAATGCTACTGGAATCTTTCAAAGTTCAATAAAATATATGATGAAGGGTGCACTGACAAATTTATCTGTGTAAACTTTGATGTAAAAAGTGAGGCAGAGTTTTTGAAAACTACAAAATTTCTCTTGGTTTGATTTTACCTGCTGAAGCAAAGAAAATATTTTGATAAACTTAACTTTTGAAAAAAAAAAAAAAAAAAAAAAAAAACACTAAGAAACTTTCCATTCACAAATGAGTGAGTAAATCCTCATAAAAGTTTTGATATTTTTAAACCCCTTAAGGTTTGGAAAAATAATTCACAGTTTGATGTGTGTGCAGTTTAAATAATAGTACAAAGTAATTTAATAGTAAAAATATTAATTTCTGTTAATGGAAAGAAAAAATCTTCTAGGAATTGTGTGTTTGATGCACAAAAAATATTAAGTCTAAAGCAGGCATTACTCGATCAATAATATTGACAGTATCAGTATTTACAATACAGCCGTCAATCCTCGTGCCAACCAATCTCAAACTTTCCATACTTACAGGATCAATATTATTGACAATACGTTTGTCAATAAATTTGTACAGTACCTCTTTTTTTTGCCTACGAGCAGAGTGAATCTGTGTGGTTTTATTCGGTTATTTCTGGATTTTGTCCTTCCAAAACATGGATAATCACACAAAAGGTTGCATAGCTATTATTTTGGTGCATGGAATTACTCGTTGAGTGAAACGCAAATGTTGAATGAAGGAATGGTTGAAGAAAAAAGAAAAATATTCTCATCTAGTTTTGTTGAAAGAAATCAGCCTTAGTTATGTTGAAGATTTTAAGAACTACTTTCGAATGGAGGAAAGTACCTTTAAAAATCTGATACAGATGGATGAACCGTTTTTGAAAAGGGAGGACACAAATATGAGATAATGTATAGCTGTTAAGGAAAGATTAGCCTTAACCCTGAGATACTTGGCCACTGGAAGACTAAGTTTTATGTCATCTTGTCACCAGCAACTATCAGCACAGCTGTAGTCAAAACGTGTGAAACACTTATATATGTCCTACAAGACTACATGAAGGTAAGTTTTCATAGTTTTTATTTAGTTGTTAATTTTATCCATTTTATTTTTTATACACAGGTATTTTGGATTCTTAAATCTCTTTGTATGTATCTGCTTACTTTCACTAAAAAATCAAAGGATACCATTGTATTGGCTGGTTGATATTCCTCCTTACATAGGTCTCCAAAGCCATGAGCCAGTACATTGGCTCCCTTCACTTTGTAATTGAAAGTAAGCAGGTGGTATATACTTGGTACGTAGGTAGTAAAATGAAAGAAATACGGAAAGGCATTAACTATTAGAAAAATAAGTACATATATTGGATATAAAAGACAGTACAAAGTAAACATTTGTCTCAAAAATTGAAATAACTTACACATTAAAAAACCGAAGTTAACGAAAAAACTTGAGCAAACACTTCAAAACCACCAACATTCACGCTTTAAAGTTCTGAAAAAGTGAGGTGATGCCCTCTGTTTATAAATTCATTTCAAATGGTGGGGTCGTCACAGGTGGGGAAGAAGTACTGTAGTGGAATGTCGAGAATGATGAACTAGTACTCTGCGAATTATCTGAGCTTCTTGGATGTTCATGTTCCATATTTATTTTAACAGAGTCGCGATGAAGAGTCCCCAAGCCTGCCTCAAAAAGGATGTAATTTATTGCTTTCTCTGTGAAAACTCTTTGTCTAGACTCTAAAATCAGCAAATTTCCTCCTCAGGCTTTAGATATAGTCCGAATGCTGCTGTCAGGGTTCGATGAGGTTTCCAAAAGGGTACATGCTTTTTGTAAAAGCTCATTTTGCTTCGAGATTGGACCGTGCATTCTTGGTTTTTTGTTTCGAGGAGTTTGAAGAGGTGTTGGTGGGGGAAGAATTGAAGATGTTGAAGCTGTGGAATTAGCAGATGTCTGCTGAATGTGTCCACCTATTTCTTGACTTTGCTTACCATCCTCTTCCTACTCAAATTCCTGAAAACAATAGAATGTTTTACAATCAAGTACACCTTATCACAGCAATGTTTTATTTTTGTGTGTATTTAATTTTTGTTTTGTTTTGTTTGTTTCAGTTTTCCACGACTGCTGCAAAGTGGGGTGACATAGCTCAGGAATTTGGAATTCAACATCAGTTTTGGAATACATTGGACTTATTGGATGAGAAACATATAGCTATAACAAAACCAGATAACTCAGGTTCCTTGTATTATAATTACAAGGGGTTTTTCAGAATCATGCTTTTGGTTCCAGTTAATGCGAAGAAGGAATTTATAATGGCTGATGTTGGAATGAACGGTTAAACTTTGGATGGAGGGGTGATGTTCTACTCCAAATTCGGAGAGTTCTTCCAGGAAGGATAATTGAATTTACCGTCAGCTGTACCATAGCCAAATACAAATGATCTTTTCCCATACGTATTTGTTGTGGACGAAGCATTTGCATTACATAACAATTTATTGAAAAACTACTCTCAAAGATGACTGAATGCACCTTGACAAATATTCAAGGAGAGGTTGCAATAGCTCGAGTAGTGCTATATGAACACATTCGGGATATTGAGTTCACAATTTCGTGTGTTATAAATACATAACCTAAAGCCGCTGAAACTACAGTAGTTACCCTTGCCTGTTGTTATTTGCATATTTTATTGGCAAAGGAAAATCAACTGTACCTCAGTATCAGCTCAAATGATTGAGGGAGAGATGCAGAAAACTTGTTAGCCTTGTGAAGTACTTTACAAAGAAACGGTTCCACGGTAGCCATGGGAGTCTGTGACAAATTTGGTCATTATTATAACAATGAAGGCAAACAGTGAATACCTTGTTCACTGATGATTAATTTTTAAACAGTGTTACATTATGTGTACTAAACTTTTAATTACCTGAAATACAGTACCATTAATACTTATTGCTTTGAAGTTTCTTTTAAACCTTTCACGTACAGCATAGTGGGTACCGATGTTTTAAATACGGTATTGCATCGAATATAAGTTGCGCCTTTTTTTGGGCTTTTTCCAATTCTCAAAACCGGGCGTTAAATTCGATATTTTATGCCCAAAAATAAAAATCCCAGTAAAATTACTTAGTCGTTTTAGGTATGTAGTTTCATTTCATTTAAATTTACAGAAGTAAAATTAAGGATTTAAAAACGATAATAAACTAGCCGCTTTGTTTAGCTCTTCCGCTTATGATCTTTAATTTAACGTTCCTCTCGTTTGACCTCAGTTTTGAATCAATCTTTCCTCAATTCATTTCGTCTCATTAATTATTTTAAGAAATTAATAAACTTTTTCTCTTTTTCAGTTTTTTTGTTATCTTTCTATTAAAAACAATAGTCGGTGGCTCATACTCGATGCAATACAATATTTGTAAAATGAACTATGTAGGTAGTAATTAAAAACAATAAAAAAGATTAAAAAATTGTAATTAAAAAGTACAAGAATAAAACTCACTTGTTCCACTGCTGGTTCCATCGGCCACTGCTGAACTGGCTTCTCAAACCTCTCAAGAAACGATAAAGCACAATACACCCATCAGGAAGGTGTGTAAACCTCATATGCACTCCTCCTCAACCTCTTCGATATGGCAATCTTAAACAATTCCTTTCTGCAATTTGTTCTTGGTTTTTTTGGTGTTTTTTTTCCATCCTCCCTCTTGTTGGCCCCTAGCTTTATTCTCATTAAAATGGGTATGAGGAGGTCATGAGCTGAATTTCTTTGCTGCCTTCTTCGAATATAAAGGGTTGGTCAGATTCCACAGTTTTGGAGAAAGCTCATATTGTTCAATGAAGTGGCACGAACCAGGTGAGCCAACAATATCTTCATTGTTCCCAAGGATTAAGTCGTCTGTATTGATGTCAGTCATTGTTATCTTCACAGGAGCGCAACTTAAACTGAACCGAGTATTGATGGAAATATTGACGCTTGCCCCTATACGGTCAATAATATTGACAATATTCCCTCCACTTTCCAGTATTGATGCCCGAAAAAAAGAAAATCCGGATTTGCTTCAATACTCCATCAATATCGACCGTCATACAGTTTTTCACCTTACACGGTCAATATTATTGCCAATATGACAAGGAATGTTCAATATTATTGATCGCGTAAGGTCCACTATGTTTGTTTAATTTTTTGGCTTTGCTTGCTATGTGCTGCAATTTTTTCTCCAAATATATTAAACATATTTTTTTTAAAGATATACATATAATTTGAGGATATATATTTTCAGTGTTTTATTAAAGTTCAATCAAACGAGGATGGGTTAGTGGGGTGTGTCAAATATTTATCAGCCTAAAAGGATGTGGTGAGAGGAAGGAAGTGGGAGAATAAATAATCTTTATTAGAAGATGATCAACTGCATACAAATATATGATTAATCATTGAGGTAGTGAAGTATAGAACTATTTTCATAATAACTAGGTAATAAATTGTTAAATCAAATGCAAAATTATTTTCAGTTTGTATGTCTTTGAGAGGTTAAAAGTTGTTTAAAAGCCTGTTTATAATAATAAATGGTGTTTCAATGATTTATACATGCATTTTAAGTACAGCATATAAATAAATGTTTTAACTGCAAAAAAAAAAAAGTAAAAGATATATAATAAATTTTTTAGACTTTACAGCAGAGTTTATTTCCTTCTATCACATTTGTTTTTACATTTAAAATTCTAATTCACTCGCAGTTTTGGTATGACAGGGTATTGGATGACCACCTTCATGTATCTTCAAACTATCTGGGTTTAAATAATGACTGGGATTCCAATTGAAAATTAAGCATGAAGTATGAGCGAGTTTAAGTCTAAAATAGGTCTATAATTATCAAAGTTATTTTTCCTGCGACACTTACCCATCCGGACTACTGAATTGTCCGGATTTTCAAATGTGCTTTCAATAACTGTATATATACGTAATGTATTGACTAGAGGATACATGACGCTCAGGAGTCTACTGTATTGCAAAATAGAGGCTGAAGGGTTTGAAAAATACAGTACACAAAATATTTTAATAAAGTATATTGAATAAGAACATATACATTATGTAATTTAGATTAGTAACTCTACAATACTTTTTAGAAAAACAAACAAGAATCTACAGTAATTAATGAAAACTTATTGGGTAAAAAAGTCCTTAATTGTTTTTTGTACAAGACTTGATATACGTTTCT
Organism: Timema cristinae; assembly: GCA_039000515.1. NCBI lineage: Eukaryota > Metazoa > Arthropoda > Insecta > Phasmatodea > Timematidae > Timema > Timema cristinae. The sequence continues at coordinate 76,312,031 of JBCFYV010011172.1, forward strand.
TTGCAGCCATGCCTCTCAGTCTTTTAAGAAGTACGAGTTGTGTCGCCATCCCCTCAGGTTGCCTCTCTAACCAGTTCATAGCTGTCTGGAATGCTTCATAGGCGTCTGAGTGTGAAGGACCGGCAGCTTCTTCAGCATCCATTTCTTCATCGTCGTCGCTCTCTCTTACATTGCTTCCATTATCATTGTCCTCAATTACCTGATGAACTATTTCGTCATCATTCAAATGCTGATAACCAGGGTCATTGCCATCACTTTCAAACCTCTCCCTTGCGTCAAGTTCATCGCACTGTTCAAATCCAGGAAATGTCTGGAATAGAGCCACAACTTCGGCGTCAGTAGGAGTGTTGGCGTCCGATGGAGTTTGAGAGTTTGCCTCATTTTGTCCTTGATTTGGGGTTTCGGGGACTAGCCACAATTTTTTCCAGGCATTTTTTAAGTTGTCATCAGTGAGAGATGCCCAGGCATCTGCTACCATGTAAATGGCGTCCTTTAGGCTGAGGTTTTTCACAAACTGCAGCACACTTTCTTCCAATACACTGTTTTTGCCGTTCTTGTGGTTTTTCTTTTCTTAACCTTCTTCAGAATCTAGATTTGAAGCAAAACGTGGCTAACTGTCTTTCTTTGCTTTAATGTCACTAATGGTTGAAGTTCCCACACCATATATTTTAGCGAGAGATGCACCACTTTCCGCTTTAGACAGTCTTTGTAAAATTTCTAACTTATCCTCTATAGATAAAAATTTATGTTTCCTTTCATTTGATAATGATGACATGATTAACAAAGTAAAAATATGTACCGTTTTAACTCGCACACTAAGACGTCACAAGGAAACTATACGACGAAGGTTTCACCATTGCTGTAAAGTTTGTAAATGATAGCACAGAACTGAGCCGTGCACGTGGACCAAGGAGAGGTGACTGGCTAAGTCGTTGAACTCTCAAGGACACCTTCCACTACCTCCTCTACCTGCTCTCACTATCGATCCGGATTTTTGACGTCCGGATTTCCGACGCTCTACTGTAGTATTTTTTTTTCCACTGCCTCTTACTACCAGTCTAAGATATACTAACCTTAATTATGTTTGGGTTGGGGATGATTAAGGTAAGATTTACTAAAATATACCTTCATTTGCATAAAGGGTGTGCAGGTAACCATTTAGAAAAAATTACATTTAATGCCTCAGTCAAAATTTGAACCCCGGTAACCAGACTAGATTAGCTTGATGTTCAAACTGTGTGCCCATCACTGGGGTTGTTTGAAAGTCTCACAATAATTATATAATCTAGACATGTACAATTCCTGTTTTTCTTCATTCTTATTCCTAAATTTTAACCTTTTTTTTTCCCCCCCCATTCTCATTTCAGATTTATACATTTAAACTATATTTTTTTGACTTTTCACTCTGGTTAATCAATATTACAGTTTCAATCCTTTCCATGCAAAAACTCAACATATTTATGGAAAGGTTGTGGCTTGAATTCAGGCCTGGTCTGATTTTTTTTAACCCTAGACTTCTAAACCTCTCTGTGTGAGACATGAATGCTAAACACTCGTAAATTTTACTACTTTGCATTTTATTATATTGAAAACAAAATTTTATTACATTATTGACAACCTAAAACTATTCTCAACTAGTTCAAATGTTTTTTTGTCGATTGTAATTTTTTTTACACAACTTCATCACATGATTCCGCAGGATGTTGCCCTGTTTCTCTACAGACAGCACAAGAACAGTGGCTGCAAAATGTCGTAGTCATGCATCTTTAGTTTCATTGTAGGTTTCAATTATTTCGGGCTTTTTGGTTTTATGGTTTATTACCATGTTCTCATGCATAGTAGGAAGCAAGATTACATCTTTGTTTTGTTTTAGTTTGTGAGATACCACTGTCACTACATTAGTAAAATGTTTCATTAATGCTAAACACTCATACCTTTTATGACTAAGCTTCTCCTAGAGCAACAAAGCACGTGGCAAGAGAAACACTATCCGATATAGTGAAGTTTCAAGGCCAACTGAAGGTACTGGAGAGGTGAGCAGCCTAGACCCCATGTAAGCGAGGGAACATGTCTTAATAGTATTCTCGGGTTAAAGAACTGGTTTCAAACTCTCTCTTAATGCAAAAGCATGTACAATTCCACTAAAAATGCAACTTACGTTATTTCCAAGTTGTTTTGTATAGCCCAACGTTATTTCCAAGTTGTTGTGTATAGCTCAAACGAGTATTAAGACGTGATGAAAAAAAATAGACATAGTTTGGTTTGAAATACTAGGCAAAACCACTTTTTTTTAATGGTAAATTGATGGTTTGTTTGATGTTATGTATTTTAATAGAAAACAGATTAAAGATACAGGTGTTATTTTAATGTGAACTATTAAGAAATGTCTTTAGCTACCTTAAAATTATAAACTTTAAATATATAAAATATAAGAACATAAGAAATCACTTAAATGAGCTCAATAAAACCACAAATGAATATAGAATTAATCTCAATAAAACCACAAATGAATATAGAATTAATAAGTTTAATGACACAACAGTACAAACGCTCTTACATATTTAGCTTTATGTACATTTCACGCCATTGATGACGGGGCCAGATTGAAATGGGCTTTAAACCGTACATGGCTGGCGTTGTTTGTTGTGTGTCAAGTCATCCATAAACGCCAATGGTTATTTCTAAGCACGCTACTATGCCGGACACAGTCTATGGTGAAAAGTTGTATTGTTTGAAAGCTGCCCTTTTCCTCCCTTGTCAACCAGTCTTCCTGCACCCATGACAGTGTATAAACAACAACCAGAAAGTCTTCTTTGTTACTTCTAAATTATTCTTTACTATTATGTCTAATTTCTTAAGCACAATTCAAGTGGATTCATGATGAACAGCCAATTTCCCTAGTTTGAGTCTTGGGTTTGAAGGAAAACAAGGCATATTATGTGTGCCTAAAATCCACATAATATATTATTAGATGAATAAATAATATTTTTCTTAATAGTCCTATTTATGACACAACTAAAATAATTATTTACTCTATCAACAAGTAGAACAATTCCCTTAATAAAAAAATTTGTCTTTTATATAAACATGCATCGTACTACCTGTTTGGGCTATATGCAGATGTACTAATTATGCTAATGTGATAGGGATGAGGAAGGTTGAATTTTAGTGGAGGTGTGCCCTCTTATGTGGAGGGAAAAGAAAAAACCACCCTCAGTACACTAGACAGGGATTCTAACCCTGACCTCCCTGTCATCAGCAGTTCAGTTCAACTTTAGAGTGATGCTTGGCTTAGACCATGCGGCCACCAAAGCGAGTAAAAGAAATCAATCAATTATTTAATTGAAGTGTTTAAAAATGAGGTGGCCCAATGGCTAGATAATTTTATAATAAAAGAAATTGATAAAACTAAAGAAAAAGGAAAAATAAACTACGAAGAATAAATTTGATGAAGAAAGCCCACCTAGGGAAAGAGGGAAAATGTGGAAAGAATCCAATGCACAAAGGTGACATCTTCTTCTTTTCTTCTGTCTTCTATAGTAGAAGTAGTCACACACACATTTTAACACAAATATAATAATATTTCGGCATTGTTGCCTTTATCAAACACAAAGAAGAAGAGAGTACAAATAACACAAACAAGTAATCCATTGTTTGTGTTACATGTAATGAAAACAAAATTAATTTAAATATTAAAATAAAAAGGCATTCATTAACACTTTTTTCTTAATGGCTGTAATTAATGACTACATGTTATAAAATGTGGAACAAAATAACTAAGTATTAAAAGGCTTGAAACAGATTTTTTTAATTACAATTAAATAAGCCTTTGCGAATCCATGATTTTCAATTTCAAATCAAATCCAAATCTTGGCTAGCTTACTCAAATCAAATCCGAATCTCATGCTAAATTAATTTCACCGAATCGAATCCTAGTTGAATCCCATACTTAAGAAAGCAATTGGATCAAATAATTTATTTTAAAATAGGTTCAGATCTGAATAGATTAATTCAAGTCATTACTTTACTACCGGAAATTAAAGTTAATTTTTTCTCTTCCCTCTACCATGCAATTGGTTTTTGGTTTGATTATAATAATTTTTTGAATAAGTATGAATGATAGTCGAGTTTTGAGCTATACCCATTGAATCCGAATCTAAGATTTATTGAGTTTCGAAATTTCAAATTAATTAAGATTCAAAATTTTGAATTGAATCTGAATCGTACTAAGATTCAGATATTGATTCAAAATTTTGAAGATTCGCACAGGCTTACGATTAAAATAAATATATTGTCAAGGTAACATAACCAATATACACACACAATGACATCAATTTTTTAATTTAGAAAATAATGTGTGCAAAAAAAATCTATTTTTTTTAAAACATACAGCTGTGGAAAAATATCCAATACAATAATGTGTGACATTAGTAAATAATAGTTTGTAAATGCATTGAGAAACATAAGTTTGATTTAAGACTTTGTAGGCGCATTACCTTAAGGGAAAAATTCAAAAATGGATTAAAATATCTTATTTAATACAGTAATTATAACTCCTTAAGGTTGCCCATTTCTCGCTTTTGAGATGATTAATTGAATGCATGGGAAACCATGGAAATAAACTGGATTGAATCAAGTGAAAGATTGAAATATTGTAGGAGTGTGTTAGATTATTTCCTAAATAGGATCAAAAAAGGTCAGTCTATTTTGGTCAAGATAGTGAACAAGACATTTTACTTCCCTTTTTTTGGTTTAGTTTTGAGAATTTAAATTATTATTTATTGTACATAGTTGTGCCCCGATCTGATGTAATTAATTAAAGTCGATGGCCAGTGAATATGTTAAAAGGATATTTTGTTTACTCAAGTACTCAGAGAAATATATCAATTTAGTGAAAATTTACAGCTCTTACAACTTTGAATATTAAATCAAGATGGCATTATGTTTTCAATCACCATGCACATCAACAAAAAGTTTGTTGTATCTTACATAGTTGTAGTTTGTTCAGTGTGTAGTGCTGCAGGGGAGTTGGGGTTTCAACATAAGGGTTTAGTAGTCTTGTGACCAACAGAGAGAGAACTAGTCATGGTTATGTTTAATGTGCGACTGTGCATAAGTCTAAATATTTCAGCACAAGTTTATCAATTAAAAAAGCAGGCCTTTCAGTCCAGCAGCTATTTTTTTTTTACAAAACAGACATTAAAGTCAAAATCGGCAACCATTGCATATTTTCAAATGTGTTACGTTCTCGCTAAAAATAAACATCATTTGGTGATGGGAATGATTTAAAAAAATGTATTTTTGGAGGCTGCCAATGCTTCGTTTTACGGCTTTGAAAATATGATAGAAAGAGTTATTGCCATCAAATGAGATGCAGTTATCAAGAATCACTTGTGATATGGCTCTCACAATTAAAGGAAGAACACAGTTCACAATTTACATTCCTGCCACTGGACAAAGTGGTAATGTCTGCCTTTAAGAAAATTGATTGTTAATGCACAATCCACCTACCTAGGTTTCATTTTATCCGAACTCATCATGGAGGATTGTGAAACACACAACGCAACTTATATTACTAAAAGAGAAAACCAAAATACATATTACAAACTATCTCAAAAAGCAAAAAGAGGTTTTCCTGAAATAGATATATTTGCATTCTATGTCTCTTTCCTGTGTATGCTGTATGTTATTTGTTCCTTTTACATGTTTAAGTGTCCTATCAATCTTTATTATTCATCCCCCGTCCTCCGACCTCTTTTAGGAAGTTGCGTTGTGCATGTCACACTCCTCCCTCAGCCATTACCTCTTTGTCCAGTAGTAGCAATGTAAAGTGTGAACTGTGTTATTTTTGTTTTAAAAGCCATAGTGTGTTCTCTTTTATATGTTTTATACCCACCTTCGCTGTACCTTCTTATAAATATTTATTACAAACTCAATTTCAGCAAGACTTTTTAAGAGGTAATTTTTTAAGATATAATTAGAAGAGAGTGATGATGAGGGACATAAACTACTTATGCACACCTATGTTAGCTGGTTGAACAGGGGCAAATTTCTTTGGAGATTCAAAGACATGATAAGCGAGATCAAGGAATATCTTGTTTCTAAAGATTGTTATCACTCGCTGCGGCTTTGGGGTTAACTGAATGTTGTCACGATGCCGGCGACGTTGTGTTCAGACACGTGTGGGTAGGGGTAGGAAAAAGGTCGGCGAGTTTGTTCCAGCAACGTTAGTCGCGGTGGAACAGAAGGATGTCCCGACAAAATGAGTTGCGGTGGAACATGAGGAACTCCCGAGGTGGGTAGCGGTAGGGTGAGTTGTGGTGGGAGGTAAGGTGATTGTCCCGGCAACGTGAGTCACGGGGAACGAAAGGATGTCCCAACAATGTGAGCTGCGGTGGAACATGAGGCAGTCCCAGCAACGTGAGTCACGGTGGGAGGTAGGGTGATGGTGGATAGAGAGGGTTAAAACAATATTGCTCTTTCGTAACATAAGACAATTGAATAGCTCTTTCAAACAGGTGGTACACCCAGGTTGGGTAACCACTCTCCAACTAGCCTATGACCTAGGAGCCACCATATTAAGTGCCCTCGTCAAGGACGGCTCAGAGACTGTGGAGCGGTCCAGGCAGTAGAGAGGGTGATTGGCGCGGCCTGTGCAAATGCGGAGGAAGATACAAGGGCTGACTGAACAGTGAGGCACAACAAAGTAACGAATACAAGCAATAGGAGGATATTCGGCTTTTAGATTTAGATTTTCTTTTTAATCAGAAATGGTGTCCAAACTTATATATTTAAATGTTAAACAACAAGGCAAGAATACATTAATTTTCAAATGATAAGTTCCATAAATGCTTTTAAACATAAGCTCACACTCCTCATCTTTAAATTTGATAGTAAGAACTTTGCTTATTTTATAAATTATAGCACAGTTAAATACAGCTCTTCTACAATTACAACCCAAATATATACAAGGATTAGATATAAAATATTAATGCTGATTTTGAGATTTGTTTTTAAGACTTGATAGTGTGATTTAATTTACAAGTTTCCCATTTGCTACAGACATATGCAGAAAAACCTTCATCTCTATTTAAAATGGATACTATAACACTGGGGGGAAACATTCAACCACAAAAGAATTTCCTCATTAAATTAATAGCTTCTGAGATAGGTGACCTGGTGGTCTAGGGGTAAGGTGTCAGACTTCTATGCTGGCGGCCGGGGTTCAATCCTCGGTCCCGGCACAGATTTATCTGATTTCCAAACCCTTCCTTCACCTCTGACAAGATATCTTGTGAATGTGGGGAATGCCAGGCCTCCACCGTGGTTCGGATTCCACGTTAAACTGTAGGTCCTCCATTTCATCTCACAATCACCCTACCATTACACATTAGCGTAAGTGCGTATAACCCGAACGGGTAGTAAGACGCGGTGCTAATAATAATAATAAGCTTCTGAGGAATATTTTTGAAAATTTGTGCCAGCAGAAAAGTATCATAATTTTCAAAAATGTACTGAAAATTTTCAAGCATGTTTTGGGTCAACTTATTGGTGTGAAGCAGCATTTTCATAAATAAAAGTGGTCAATTATAAATGTCACAATTCTTGAACAGATAAGCATTTGAAGTCACATTTAGGAAATTATCTTATGTACACCCCAAGCTACAATAAAATCATTGATGAGATGCAATGCAATGCAGAACATCAAATATGGCAGGAAGTTCTTGATTTATTAAACTAGGTAAATAATATGGATGAATATTATACTCTGATCACTAGTTATCTAATTGTTTTATCAAAATATTATGTTATGCTACCATCCCAAGTGATTTTAGCGCAAAAAAGTATTGTTTTTGTAACAGTTTATATATACTAAAAGTAGATTGCAGCTAGGTTTGCATTTGAGAAGTAGATCTTATGAAAAAAATAGTGGTAGGCCCACTACTGTTCTATAGTGATTATATATTGATTTCATGCAAAGCTGGATTTATCAAACTTCATTAAACTAATACAGGATTGTATTTATATCTGGTAAAGCCTATGGGTGATTTTATTAATATTTATAAATAAAAGCAATATTTAAAATAAATCTGGTTTAAGGTTGGCTTTGCTTGTAAACTTTCTTTCAGTGCTATTTCGTCTATGTATGACACTGAAGCGAAGGCAGATATTTTGCTAGCAGCTAACTCTGATAGTAAAAAAGTATTAAGGTTGAAACTTAGCAGTTATTAAATAAAAGTACATGTTTTGGTTTAGTTTTAGTTAAAAATGTAAAATAAATAACATTTCTATACTTTTATTGACATTTCTGAGACAGTATATTTACAGACTCTCCAAGCCAGGAACGAGAAAACTCCTATTTATTCCTATAGGTTTTTCCTGCTGCTATTTCCATACATACAAATTGTGAATCACACATTTTTGTTTTTTACAATATGAAATATAATTTATTTACTTAATGCATTATTCATGAAGATTCAATTATGATAAATGTTTGGTATTTTGACATTCAATATATTCTAAATAAGCAAGAGACAATTTGTTAGGTCACACTTTTATATTAAAACTAAATATATTCAGTCATATGAAAGTTATTTATTATCACAGCTGTAAAATTGTTCTAGTTGTGAGAGTGATCACTTATTTACAAACTAAGAAAGATTTAGATTTATAGCAACATACTACTACAGTTTATATGAAAAGTAATGTTTTGAAATCTTCTTCGCTAACCAGAAGCAAGGTTTGTTTGGAAGTTACAACTTGTGAATGTGGAGAATGCCAGGCCTCCACCGTGGTTCGGATTCCACGTTAAACTGTAGGTCCTCCATTTCATCTCACAATCATCCTACCATTACACATTAGCATAAGTGTGTACAATAATAATAATAATAAAATAATAATAATAATGATGATGTTGTTTGTAAGTTAGGTAGCATTTGCAAAAATATATAAAACTACATAAAATTTATTTTGTCATTAACTCGCTATAATTATAATTTCATCATCTAAGGTTGTTTAGAATGAGGGCTGGGTCGAATCATGGTTAAAAGTAAGTGAGGTAGCCAGCACATACTTACCTAGGTAATACTGGAGCAGAAATTGCTGAGACAGTAGGTTAACACAAAACACCAGCTTTCGCCAGCTACAGGTAATTTCCTCGGAAGACAGATGTTACCTTACCTTCTAGTGACAAATGACCTTCAGCTAAGTCTATGAAAATCCAATATTTTCAATTCAAGATGGAATTAAAATATTTGTTTATTATCTCAAATCAATTCAGAATCAAAGTGAGCTATGGGAAATATGTGAATCAAACTTTTTATAGCCAAAATGTTTCAAACCAAGACTGAATTGAATATTTTATAATAAAATCTTTTTTAAAAATCTAATCAAAATTGGATCTAGGTTAAACTATATTAGTTTTTTACTAAGAGCACTAACAAATATTTAAGACATAAAAACACAGCTGTATAATTTAAGTTAATTGAATTGACCCTATGACAGAGTTCTTGATGGCACAAAAATCTACAAAATATATTAACTGTTTATAGGATTTACTATGAGCCCTTTGAGTTGGACAAGAAAGATGACTTGAGCAATTGTTTGTATGGGTGTAACAAATGGTTTAAACAACGAATAAATTACTAATATAAACTTCCAAGTTTATTAGGTCAATAAAATGAGTAGCCCTATTAAAATAAAATACACACACAGCTGTTAGACTTACCTAGAGTGTTAAGAAATTATTGATAAAATTGTAATAACACTAATTGATTAAGTTTTTTTATGCTAGTTATTGTAGCAATTAGAAATTATTCAAAAGTTTCACTTTTAGACTAAAATTAGGAATTCAATGTCCATTAGATCCAAATCTGGAATCTATTTGGATTTATAAATAAAAATATTAAGATGAACATTTTCAACTATGATACAAATTTTAGTTATATTTGAATTCAAAGTTTTGAAGCATTGCAGGCTTACCTTCTACAAATTAATCTTCAATCTATTCTTGTCTCATGTGGAAGTCGTTACCAGCAGTTGCTGACGAGAGCTAGTGTTTGTATTTTGTAGGCTTTCATGGCCATTGTTTAGTATGAAACTTTTTCTGGGCTTGAGTCGTTTGATAAAATTGCTAAAGACATTTAAATTGTATTTACGCGGTTGGGGTTGATTGGGGCTATAAATTATCAATATTAGTACAGAAGTTTGGATGACAAATTCCATCAAATATAAATAAATATCTGATGAAGTTTTTAGTGTTGTGTTAAAAAATAGTGAAAAATTAGGAATGCATAGTTTGGCTCCATAAAAAGCATTATTAGCAATGTCCAGATTTTGATGACCAAAAAATGTTCATAAAATGACCCAAAAATTAGTTCAAATTTACAATAAACTATCTAAAAGTATAAACAAAAACTCTTAATAAAAGCACATGACTAAATCAATCACTCACTTAAAAATATATAAAAAAGATTTAAAAGAAAGCAATGATAAACCTTTAACAATTAAACTCCTGCATTCTGCTGAAAAAAATTGATTTACCAATATCTTCTTCAGAATCAATAGCTATCCCCTTTCAACAAAATCCTCTTCAGCCTAGTTTCATTGTCTCGCCAGGAATGTGTATTTTACAATCATAAAGGCAAAGGCAGCCTAGTAAACACTCGAAAATGCATGAACATGACTAAAAAGTGACACAAACCAATAAAATATTACCTTAAAAAAACCTCTAACCTCTTGACTTACCATTTAACCTCGCTATGTTTTACACCAGGATTACCATTTAAATTCATGTCAAAATACTTGACGCACAAGTTTATTTAAATTGATTAAGTTCTATAATATATGTGCAATTTCAATGCCCTAAACATCAGATTTATGTCATGCTAAATTATCATTTTTTCTCCTCCCTCCAATTTGACTGCTTTCTCCCTCTCGTTTCTTCTCAATCTTCCTCCACTATCGCCCCTCTCTCCAAGCACTTCCCTTCAAACTTTATTTATCTCTCTTTTTCTCCTTTATCACTCTGGTGGAACTTTCCCTTTTGAAGCTTTATGTCTTTTTTTTGGTTATATTTAGCATATTAGTTTGTATACTAGAAGTAAATAATAAATAGCAACATAACAACACAGTGCAGAGTTTGTGTCCTGCACCTAGCAATTCATCAACACAGCTCCATCCCAGGTAATACCATCTGTGAAAAAATATTGAGTGTTCCCGAGAGCTGAAACCACCCAGGGAGACTTAAGGCTTATACAAACTTATATTATACTGTATGGTTTTTTAAACTAGGCTTTAAGAGATAACATTGATATATTTTAAACATTTCCCTATAATCAATGGGTATCTAGTTTTTTTATTGTATTAGAAAACACCTTTGGCTGAATTCAATTCTCCTCAAAACATACACTAGATTAGAGTATTTAAAAATATTGTTTCTTTAGTTTTTAAGTAAAAGTTGTGTCACTCGATCACGATTCTTATTTTTCACATACATTACAAAAAACTTGTTGAGAACAGTGCAAATGTTTACCACTTAGAATAATTAATTTAGTAGCGTTGAGTAGAGTGTTTTGTAACATAGCGCACAAACTGGTATGAAAAGACAAGCAAGGTTATATTAACACTAACTGGAGGGTCCCAGAAGTCCATGGAAGATGGTAGGTAGTCCCACACGGGGGCATGGGTGCAGTAGAAGCTCCCCGCCAATCACAGTGATGGGGTTACCGCCATGATAGGCCACCATCTCACCTGTGAACAATAATAACAGACATTTTATGTTTGATTGGGGTGTCCTTTTTGAAATAGTAAATACAAAATGAGGCGGTACTTTCTCAATAAAGAGTGCCTACACACTTGTGGGCAAGTGATTTGAAGGTCGTTGATGATGAAGGTTGGCATTTGAATCTCAAGCAGGTGCAATGGGGGGATTTTGCACATTAGATTTATCACTATATTATTTGATTCCCTCTAAAAATAATGTGAATACATTTCCCTCAAAATACTTTCCCCATTTATAATCATTATATTAGGATAGTAAATAATCCCCCCAAAATAATAAATAAACATTACAAAATCTCAATAGAGACAGCCATGATTTACTTATTATTACTACCTGTCAGGACTATCTGCATATTTAAACTAATATAATAAGATTGAAGAAGATGAATTTTGACACATTTCCTCTATATTCTATGTAGGGGGAAAGTGTGATTATTAATTCTGCTCACTTTGACCAGCCTTGTTATTTATTTTGTCATGGGGACCAAACTAGAGAAACGCAATCAACACCTTGTGTAGTCCTCTATACACAACATTCAACACAGCACACTGATTAGTTGAAAGTTGCTGGTACATACTAAACTGTTTCACTGACCTAATGTATCATGGGTAATATGGTTGGCTCCCAGGAACTGGTAATGGCCATTAGAAGCATCCACCAGGTAGTGTTTGCACCTGTCCGTGTCACGGTAGCTGATGGCGTAGCCCCAAATCCTTTCAGAGACTCGAACCAGGAAGCTACCTACAGAATAGTCACTCAATAGTGACTCTGCTTCTTGCCTTGTTATCAAACCTGCGAGGGAAAAAAAAGAAGATATAATTTAATAAGTAGTGAATGATATATTTTATTAGGAATATAAGATTAATTTATAAACTTTAATTCATATCATTGGTAGCCGATGACAGCTATTTACAAGTATTCATTTAAATATAATTAAAAAAATCAATCCAAGACACAAGGAAAAACGAGGGAACCAATGTTCTACCATTGAACTAACCAAGATTCGCCCTGTGCTCAAGGTCATTCATTACTCAAAGTCTAAGAAAATTTCTTTGACGAACATGTGAGATTGTCTGTTACTTGGAGCTATGAGACTCTCTGATACCTGTCACTTAAGAGTCTGCATTTATGCTGCCACTAAAGTCCAGCACTGCTATCAGTGCTAACGTCACTTTACATGTTTCCCCACTAATCCCTTCTCTATTTCACCCTTAGTTTGCCTTCTTTCCACATGCAATGTTAAAGAAGCTGCATAATATGGGGTAGGATTTGGGAAAGTAGCTTTGAATAAATGCACCAACATTCACATGTAAAGGGGAAGGGAAAATCGCATGGATAAATAAAATTAGGACAAAAGCCCTGGTGCTCCAGCCCAAGATTCAAACCTTGACTTATGTGTTAAAAAATAGAGTATATAATGAGTAGGGGTGTGCGAGTATTCAAAATTTCAAATATTTTCGAATAATTAACGGCTGAATATTCTATTCGAAACTCTGAATAGACCCTCTGAATAGCAAGAGTGAGTATTTGTGTCATAAATCTATAAAAAGTCTCATCCAGACCAGTATGTTTACTACGCGCGAGACAAGCAGGTAGCCAGATAATCTGGTGGCTCAAAGTTAAAAATACTCTTGTCATTTGTTCAATAGGAGGGGAGGGGGAAATACCGATATTAGTAGAAAGCAAGAGGATGTACATCAAGTTGGCCCGCCACTTTATCCAAATAAATTGAAATTCATACAGTACTTTGTGCTACGTTTGTGCTCATATGTGTCTAAAGCTCAGCGTTTTTGCTATTAAATTACTCAAATTACAACAATTTTAATGTGGCAGGCCAACTTGAAGACAGCCTTTCATAATTTTGACTATGCCATTTCTTTATGCTCTGTTCGTGATATGTGCCCAAAGTTCAGCTTTTGTGCCATTACAACAATTTTAATTCTGCTGTACACTGTTGCGGGACAGAGTGATGCAGGGTGGATTGCTTGGTACTATGTACTGAGGGGAAGATAGCTTGTGCGTCCATTGGAGAGAAGTGAGAAGGCTAATACTGCACAACTGGAGCACAATCAAATGTATATATTTGAACTTGTTTGTAGAATGAGGCGATCAATAAGCCAAGAATAAAATTTATTAAGAAAATGTTATTGTATCTAAGGCTGGGGCTGATGTATTTCATTGTCACTCTATAAACAATATTATTTTGTACTAATAGACGTTTTTAATTTTAAAAATAACTTTTAAATTAATTTCTCTTGAATTAAATGTTAAATTTGGTTTATATGATTAAGCGTGCCTTTATTGCGTTTTTAGGAATTCACTTTATTCCACAACGATGGCCAAGTGGTCTTGCCTAGATAACATTTAAGGGGTGTCAAACCTAAATACCATTTTAAAGGTTTTAAACCTAAAAAACATTTAAGGGGGTCAAGCCTAGAGAACATTTAATGGGGTCAAGAAATAGTTTTATCATTCATTACTGTTGTGTTATTTTATTAAATTTATTGTTATATAATATGAAAGTGGGAGCAGTATGAGCGAGACTAGTAATAACATTCACTATACAGCCAGTCCCTGAGATGAATGGAGTGAAGATGTCGCTTGTAGGGTCAGTTGGTGGGTTTGGCAGACTGATGTGCAATAGTACCTTCTGAGTCAATGAGGAAAGCAAGAGAAATCTAGCGCACTCCTAATTTACCTATTTAACCTTTTTAACTGCTGCTTAGGTTTTCATCTAACTGTGGAATTGTTTAGGATCCAACCAAACTTTGGGTTATGTACTAATCACCACACAAACAAAAGTAGGCCTTGCAAATTAGAAAATTAGAACTACACTTTGAAATAATAGAAACGATGAAAGAATCAAAATATGGCCTTGTTTATTAATCACCCCATTATTTTACCCTTCCTAATAATAATGCTTTAATTCAAAGAAATATAATCTCTACACTGACAAGTTAAACATTCTCCTTTCAATTTTTAAATTTAAAAAAAATGATTTAGGTGAAACCCAGTGTTTAAAAAACTTGATCAAAAGTTCCTCTCAATTTCCTGAAATTTGGTTTTAAATTCAGTCTTTTTTATTAATACCAGTTCAAATAACAATGATTTGAAGTTGGTTTTTTTTTTGCATTTTGTATACTTAAATATAAAACCACATTTTTAATAGGAATTTACTAGTTCAAATTATTTTCATCAAAAATTTAAGAAAAATCTATTTGATTTGTATTATTCGATATTCGTTTGAAATTTTGATATTCAATAAATAATCCTATTCACACACCCCTAATAATGAGCTTGATGCCAGGGGCGAATCCGGGGATGGGTGGATGTGGGGGCCATTGCTGTCCCCTCCTACATAAAATATAATCAAAAATATTAACCAATTCCTCAATGTTATAAAGAATGACTGACTAACACCTCTTTCACCCTATCTCCTACATGACTTAATCAATAATTCTAATGTGTATAAAAGCAAGTGGCTAGACACTAAAACTCTCAAATAAATTTAGCATGATAACAAATTATTTGAATTAAAATACATATTTTTTTCTATTAGTACAAAAACATTTTAAACCCATGTACATTTTTATTACTTTTATTGTAACAGTAACTTTTTGTTACGTGTTTGATTTAAAATTACAAATTCGTTAATAAAAATTGTTTTTTTATAAGTCCACTTTTTACTATGGTTATTTATTAAAAATATATTTTATAGACTAGAATTATTCTTATTAAAAATCTTTATTAGTTAACATTATTAAATTTATACTTGAAAGAGTCTTATGAAAACAAATTGCCCTCCCCCTCTCCACCCATTGACAACAGGCCCTGGATCCACCCTTGCTTGGTGCCTTGGACCAATGACCATTGGTTTGGGTATTAATAATATATTACTTCACATAGAATAATGATAGCTGTACTGACCATGAAACCATGGTACAACAGTGTTGGTGCTCTGGTCCATTCCAGCCCGTCGGGACACTTCACTGGACCGGAACCATTCCACCACTGCCTCTTTACTCGGGGGCTTCGCCATTGAACTATCAAAGAATGTGGCATTTAGACTGCTACAGCTACTCGAGCTGAAACAAACCAATAGTTGAAAATGCCAGATCTTGCCATGGTCAAGAGCACTAGAGTACTAATTTTTTCACTTTCTAAATGTCTCTGGTTTATATCCTGGTGAAGTATCTTATATAAGTATTTATTGGCAACTCATTTTACCTTTTCTCCCTTTCTAAAAAAACATTTTACAAGAATTTAATACCAAGTGAAGTTATTAACACCAGAGTATGCATTTACAGTTAACTTAAAATCACCTGACCCCCTTTAGGTTTTAAGCTAGAGTCTATGAAATGTGGTTGTAAACTAAAGTAATTGCAGCTATTTTCTGCTCTACACTTTCCTCAAGGTGTTTTGTAGTTTATATCCTGGCCAGAGATGCAGTGGGGTAAATGCATTACAAACAGGGTATTCCTGGCACCACTGACATGGGAGTACAAAATATTGGAGGGTGGGGAAAGAGGTCAAGAAAATCAGTAAATTGAAGTGGTAAAGTTACAAAACTTAAACTATCATAGTAATATGGTTTGGTGATGTTGCCTTGTATGAAAAGTATTATAAAGCCTACTTGAGACTAATATTATCCTGAAGGACCCTTGGAGTGTTAGTTTCTGTGTCCATGTCTAGGACAGAAGTGCGCCGATGTTCTTCTCGGGCACGGCGGGCGATTTCTCTAATTTGCAGCTCGGCTTCCTTCGCCTTACGCTCTGTCACAAACACAAATGAATTTAAAAAAATATGACAAATTAATGAAGGGAGAATTAATTAACTTTTTTTAACAAAAATGCTCAAGACTAATTTAACACATAAATATGGATATTGCATCTAACTTAACTTCCTCTTTAATACTCTAAATCTGGCATAATATAGTTGATGAATGTTTCTTTATATAATAATTTTGACCCCAACTGATAACAACGATGAGGAGCCTTGTGTTATATATAATCTTGAATTGGGTGTACAGAGGTGATTTTTAATTCATGGTTTTCCACTCTGCCTCTACAAAAATGCATGTACATTTAGTATATATTATACAAACCTCATTTCTATTCCAGTCACAGCAAAAAGCCAAGACTGGCAATAAGAAGTGGATCATGTAAAAAAAAAAAAAAAAAAGAGGTGACAACTTTGTGAAGATCCTGACCGATTTATTATCATGCACAAAGGGGTGAATCCATATTTTCTCAAATCTGAATCTTGAATCTGAATTTTAGAAACAGCTTGATAAGCTTAAGTGTTTAACTTTCTCCCATTGGTATAGTTATTTTCTTCACATTAAGTAGTAAATTAATGGTCTGGGGTTTTATTTTATCCTATAATTATGCTCAGATAAGCCACTAGAAACTATCATCACTCTAAGAAAAAAAATTCAAATTTAATATGTGAACAAAAATTAAATCTTGAACCGGATATATACTTAAGGATTCGAGAACTCAAAGGACCCATCCTTAATTTTAGTATCCACCTTGTTCTTTCCAGAGCTGCTCTTGCCGCCTCTCTGCCTCCTCTGCCTCCTTCTTGGCTTCCGCTTGTTTCCTTTGGAGCCTTCGGAATATCTCCGAGGTCCTTTCTTCCATCACCTTCTTCTCCCACAGCGCCACCTTCTGCGACACTTTGCTGGGCTGATTCAATCATAACAATATATCAACATTTAGCCATATTTACCTAAATATGAACAATGCGGGCCTCACTTAGTGTCAACATTAATATGTACTCTTCATTTACTTACCTTACATGGTTTCACTATGATGTAACTTACTAAATGACCCTACAACTGATTCAGGGGTAGACTGGACCACTGTGTCACTGACTATTCCTGTGGACCGGTTTGGTTTATGCTGCCGCAACTATGTTAACCCAAATTAAAGCTATCTATTAAATTCTAAATGACTTTTCTTTATATTTTAATCAAAAGTTCCCGTGATTAAGTCTGAGGGTGCCTGGTGCCCAGATCACCTACATCATTTGTGCATATATATGATGGCATTAAATACAAAATTGTCCCGTTTGTTATTTCTTGGTGTTTTTTTATAAACAATTTCTGGAACCAAATGTTAAAGCATTTGTTTAGTGAATAAAGAATTATATATTTGTAATCTACACAAGAAGCAGGTGTAGGATCATTTTAAAAACTTCAATATATCAAAAATAAGCTTCCAGCTATTGCCTAAAAATTTATAAGTATTTTTGTTCATGTCAGTAGAAAGTACAAACCGATAGTTTTAAGTTGACTGAACTATAGTTTCAATGGAATTTATGAATGTATATTTGAAGTCTCGAGCCGGTTAGAACCGGCCAGTCAAGCCCTGACCAAACTTACATGTATCACTCAATGCATGTGGTGGTTATTGAACCCTGGCTTAGCCTCTGGGCCATTCAAGCTTACAATAGTGGAGCCCTGGCTTAGCCTCTGGGCCATTCAAGCTTACAATAGTGGAGCCCTGACTTAGCCTCTGGGCCATTCAGGCTCACTAAGAGAGAACCCAACCTTCCAAGTAACTTTCCTCACTGACATTAATGAGGTGTGAAAGTATCCAAAGCTACCACTGGTAACAGTTGAAAACGAGGGATAATATTTTTTAAACATGATACAGTGAGTATTTTGAATTAACTATTGTCAATTTTACAAAAATTAAATATACATGGTCAACATTTCCACAAACTAGAGTGGATACAACCCCTCTTTTGAATCTTGGGCTATTTAAGTGCTATATTTTACAACATCCTTTTAAAGAGGTGGGAAAAAGGAGATTTATTACCAGTCAAGAGGATGGTTATGTTAAGCGGCTATAGGTTTGACTGAGAAACTGAACATAATATAACCATTTCCTCCAAGGCTGCATGTGCCAAGCATCACTTTGGGTCCAAAGTAGGGGATAGTTTAAAATCAATTTTCTTTCACTGGCTATTTATTAGAATCTATTTTAATTTATCTGTCAATATTTTTATATTCTTTGATTGGCAAACAACTACCACTCTTTAGTGTGTTATGATTTGAGCGAATTATTTAAAGTAAAAAGTTCAATATAAGTTTGAAAATTTAGGAGTAGGTATGTGATAAACTTTTTAAAATGTCACACCTCCCAATTGTTCACAATGAAATGAATCCAGGCTTAGCACAGTGGTTAAAGTCTGGCTCACCAACCTTGTGATTGGCACTGGTGGTACCAACCTTGTTTTGTGAAATCTCCTGCAGGATATCCCGCCTATCCCCCTCCAAATAGTTGAGGTTGAAGAGTGTCTCCTTCACCTTGTTGTTGTTGTTGTTGTTATAGGCGACAAACTGACTAGTGGCCATCTTGTCTCGTATCTCATCTACCGAGCAGTAGATCTCCATTGTGTCCTCCTCCTCACACTTTCCCTCCACGTGTTGGACTTCTGCGGCCTCCATTGCCTCAATCTGTTTTGCATTAAGGTCCAGAAGTTGGCTTAGCTCAGCCTCCATTGATCTCCTGGAAAAGAGATGGCTTAAATTAAGAACTTACGAGAGATTGGCTTGATCCTCAAGCAGGTACTTATGCTCTAAACCCTTTATACATTGTGGTATTTTATTCTATCTACAGGCGAGTGTTAGTGCATTTAAATTCAACTCAAAATTGTCAATGGACTTTGCAGTAACACATTATGTATGAATAGCAAGCAAAACCACACATTGGTTGGTAGGTGGACTGACTATATGACAAGCTCATCTAGTGTGGTTTGCTGGTAAGGGTAGAGGTTGATAAATAGGGTAAAGGTTGATAAATAAACATATGAATTCCGACTGGGTGTTTTTTATAAATGGTTTCTCACTATTCCTCCACAGAAATGAGAGTAAATTCTCTCTAAAATACCATCTTCCTCATCCCATCTCATTAGTATAGTTAAATGTGGATCAGGAGGGGGAAGGTGGGGAGGGGGAGGGAAAAGATTGTAGATGATAAGGCTGGTTATAAAAAGTACTAAAGGACATTCATTTTAATAGTTTCCAAGCTATAAAATAGTTAAATATTCTAATATTATCAAACTACTTTATACTGTCTATCACTAGGACTAAATCTAAACACTTTTAAAAAATGTTCTGTTAATAGTTTGGGTCGAGGGTGTTAATAAAATACTTGAAAACAGTAAGAAGAACAGTATTTTATAGTTACAAAAGGTACTAAAAGTATTTAAATATATGCATATATAAAGCCATGTGATCTGCAACCATCACTTTAGATAGATAATATCAATCCCAACAAAATATAAATAGTAAAATATTACAAATGGTAACTGCAAACTTAAGTGTTTGTATTTTATAAAATGCTCTCCATACCATTTTCTTAAAATGCTTAATCAAATGTTTAAACTCACTAAGCCACTTGATTCATAATAGTTTCAAAGTATTGTGTGAGGATTCATTTGTTGATTTAATTTTAAATAATATCAAAGTTGTATAAAACTTTTGGATCTGAAAAATAATAACAATTACTATTATGTAATAACTAAAAAAAGAATGTAGTTGGCGAAAAAGCTTTTCTTAATATTTTTTTAGCAAACATGTCATAAATAGCACGAGTGAGTATTTGAAGACTGAGTATTTGAAGACGCAGTTGACTAACATTTTCTTATCTTTCATGAGATCCACAGCTGTTAATGTGGTATAGTCTGTTCATTCTAGCTTTTGCATTTTCTGACTAATGAAAACATAAGTACTCAATTCGGTAATATAATCCTACATCTCGCAAATGTTTTATCATTCTGAGAAGAGAAGTGAATTTAAATCTTTTATCAAAATAGCAAAACATATTTGTAAGGCAGATTAATATGAGATTATTTTTATTAATTTTTTTTAACTGTAAAAAAAAAGGTCAAAACACTTTGAACAAACTATACAAAACATTTAAATCAGGATCAGACTTATAGCATGTTCAGCTTGATATAATAAACTCAAGTAGTATTTCGGTAAAAAGAAACATTTAGAAAATACACACTTTTTTTAATCGGCAATGACAATTTTACTATATTATTATATTCATTTATATTTATTATTTATAAATATTGATCATTTCTATCAAAAGTAAGCCCTGTGGCTAACATGAGCGAATGTATGAACAGGTTAGAGTAGATCCAGTAACATAAGACAAGGTTATTCCTATGAACATTATCCCGTAGTTCCGCACAGCACGGTTTACACAAACCCAGTTTGAAACTCTGCCATGTTAAACAGTAGAGCTGTTTAACATTAATGGCTGTCCATTTTCACTTCTTACAAATGCTATAAAAAAAAAGTAGGCATCTAACAATGATAAAAGTTA
Organism: Timema cristinae; assembly: GCA_039000515.1. Classification (NCBI taxonomy): domain Eukaryota; kingdom Metazoa; phylum Arthropoda; class Insecta; order Phasmatodea; family Timematidae; genus Timema; species Timema cristinae. The sequence continues at coordinate 76,333,157 of JBCFYV010011172.1, forward strand.
CTAAGCTACTTTCAAATTATATTTCTACCTCTAACCATGTGATTTTAAGCTGTCCCTTTTGACATGAACAAGGATATTTGGATTGTGTGTTGAGTTAATACATACATGATTATTTAAGGCAGATATGTAAAACTTGAAATCTGCAAATCTTTTGATGAACCAAAAAACAATGTGGCTCAAATCATATTTATATCAACTTTTTAGAAATACACCATAATGTAATGATGAAAATTGTAAATTGGGCATACACACCTAATCACATTGTTCTGTTATGAGGTGGGCAAGAAACTGTGCATATAGCTAAAAAAAACCTGTAATTAATACATCCTTTATAACTTTATACAAACTTCCCTATCGTAGCATCCTCTCTTCGCTTCAACAATATCCTTACACCGAGTCATACATGCTCTTTTAATCTTAAAACTCGTGTTTCTCTTTTTCACACATTTGTCTACAACAGTGGTTCTCAAACGTTTTTTAGATTGTACCCCTTAGTCATGACAAAACATCTATTGTACCCCCACAATAAATTTTCCCCAAATTAAAAATATCAGGTAATCAAAGGAAAGACTTTTCCTCATTCATCTTAAAAATTCCCCAACACGTTTGGTTCTCTTCTAATGTTGTCAATTTTCCCTTAATGAGCTGCTCATGTACCCCCTGAAAGTCACTCACGTACCCCAGTTTGAGAACCACTGGTACAACATTTGGCCAAGTCTTACATGGCCTACCTCTTCTTTTTGATCCACACATTATGCCATCATATATTTGCTATGTCACTCGATCCACACTCGTCCTCAACATGCCCGAACAAACATTAGATGCCTATTTCATATTGAACTACTGGATTCTCTTTCAAATCACACTCCTTCAGTACCCATTCATTACCTACGTTGTCCATACAAGTTTTTCCAGATAAATTTATTAGATATCTCATTACAACTGCATTCACCTTGCTCTTGTTTTTTCCTGACAGATCCACACAATAATGTGGATGTAAGTAAAAAGTTGGCACCCTAACCTCACTTTCTAGATTTCTGCAAATAATACCTTTTATTTGCCAGAGATTTATCCTCAAATGTGTGCAATGCTTTGAAGAACATGAGTGTGTGAACAATTGTTTTATATTGTGAAGAGAAGCAAAAACCCCATATATTACTTTTACAGATACAAATTTTTCATCACTTATGAAAGTGACTCCAAAACAAGGTTTAAAGCCTAAAATTCACATTATTTCTGCAAATAAAAGGTTTTGAATTTAAGGGAAAGAATAGTTGAGGATAAGTCTTACAATTTTTTTTTTTAATTAAGATAGTGACAATCTTTGTAAAATGCAGCCCCCTCAGTAATTTCAATTTTCAATGTGGCCACAATCAAAAGAGTTTGACATGTTGACATGAAGGCAGGGGTCAGCGACCTTTATGAGATCGCGGGATGTATGGGTTTAAACCAAAAATTTGGTGAGATATATTTTCTCATTTCCAACTGTTACCAATGGTAGCACTGGTAGTAACCATTAGTGAATATTACCTGATCTCTTTTTCAGCCTGTTTTCTCGCCTTCTCTCTCGCCTCCTGTTCCAGAATCTCCTCTATGGTCCTGTCATCAGGATGCTCACCCATCACCCAAACCCAGGGCTCCCCGTTAGAGCTCAGCAAGAATTCTACCTGTTTATTACCTGAGAAACAAGAACCGCTTGTTCAACAGGATGATGCAATAATTAACAAACAAACAAACAAACAAACAAACAAACAAACAAATAATGTATTCAAACTTAAGTTGAAAAATGACTCTTGGTTACTGGAAATGAAGCTGGGATCCTAAACTTAGCACTACAACCACTAAGCAAGTACCTTGGATGATTATCTTCCACAAATATTAGTTTTAATTTAGGTTGTAAAATGACTCTTGGGCACAGTAATCAAACCCGGGACTCTAACTTAGCATACCAATACTCTACCATAGAACAACCAGGTTTGCCCTTTGCGCAGGATAATACCTTACTCATAGTTTAAGGTGCAGTCTGTGATCAAGTATTTAGCTTTCAGAAACTGTCCCCTTTTTCTGACAGTTTATAAGTCATGTACTGATATAATCAAACTTAAATCTAGTACACTCACACCACCCAGCCCTAGGCCGGTATTTTATCATTGTCAAAGGGGAAACCCACATCTCATCAATGATACATTTTTGGCTATGCAGGGAATTGAACCCGAGATCCTTAACTCAGTAGAGAGACACACTACTGACTGTGCCAAGGTATTGGACCTTTCATAAACACTATCACTAAACTATCTATGAGTGATGTATATCCCAGGATACAAACTGTTACTTTCAAGTACAAGCTAGTTTTGCTATGTAGCCTGGGGGGCATATTTTATGGGATATTTCAGGGTAGGCTATTATTTGATCTTAGTTTAAATATGATTTTACAACACAATATTAGATCCAAAACATGAAGAAAGCAACATAACTTTCATTATAAATTTTAAGATCATTTCCTGAAGCCTGCAGTCAAGATTGAAAAAATCCCCCTTCCCGCTGTAATATTTAACTGAACAACCAGTCACCAGTCTTATAACTGCAATTATTGTCTAATCATACCCCTCTCCCCCGACAGTGATGGCCTCGTCAACCTCCTCCCCTGACAGTGATGGCCTCATCAACCCTCTGCCCTGACAGTGATGGCCTCATCAACCCTCTGCCCTGACAGTGATGGCCTCGCCAACCCTCTGCCCTGACAGTGATGGCCTCGCCAACCCTCTGCCCTGACAGTGATGGCCTCGCCAACCCTCTGCCCTGACAATGATGGCCTCATCAACCCTCTACCCTGACAGTGATGGCCTCATCAACCCTCTGCCCTGACAGTGATGGCCTCATCAACCCTCTCCCCTGAGAGTGATGGCCTCGCCAACCCCCTCCGCTGACAATGATGGCCTCATCAACCCTCTGCCCTGACAGTGATGGCCTCATCAACCCGCTCCCCTGACAGTGATGGCCTTGCCAACCCTCTCCCCTGACAGTGATGGCCTCGTCAACCTCCTCCCCTGACAGTGATGGCCTCATCAACCCTCTCCCCTGAGAGTGATGGCCTCGCCAACCCCCTCCACTGACAATGATGGCCTCATCAACCCTCTGCCCTGACAGTGATGGCCTCATCAACCCTCTGCCCTGACAGTGATGGCCTCGCCAACCCTCTCCCCTGACAGTGATGGCCTCATCAACCCTCTGCCTTGACAGTGATGGCCTCATCAACCCTCTGCCTTGACAGTGATGGCCTCATCAACCCTCTGCCCTGACAGTGATGGCCTCATCAACCCTCTCCCCTGACAGTGATGGCCTCGTCAACCCCTCACCAGTGTTGTTGCCGACGGCCTTGTCCGTCTTCTCCTCTTGTTGCTGTTGGTCCCAGATCATCCAGCGTCTGACCTGTTCCTCCCTCATCCTACAGAACAAGGTCTGTTTCTGTCCTTCATCCAGCTCGGACAGGATCTCGGGGTCCACCCACATGTCCTGAAGGATCTGTTGTAACATCCTCACGTCCTGCTGACACAAGATAACAACGGCTTCAGATACTCTCTTAATTCAAGTAATTCCTAAATAAAAACACATTTTCCCCCTCCCTGAAGTTTACTTTAGTTATACTTGAATTTTACTTTCAAAATCGTACCTTAGTTGAAGCCTATTTATAAGGATCTCCAGCCATTTCTCGGAGTTGATAAACTTTTCAGGCACTTAGCCAAGATGAAAAGGAAACGGGAGGACGGGGGTGGTCTGGGTTCCGGAACCCTCCCTTCTAAATACCTACAAATACTTGGAATTATTCCATTCAATTGTATTTTTGTTATTACATTTTAACCTAAAGTTCCTGTGAGTAAGTCTGAGAAGGTCAAACATGTCAAGATAATCGATTAAATAAATGTAAAACCATCTCGATTGTTGTTTCTTGGCGTGGAATATTGAATAGTGACTGTTACTAGCTTTGCAACCAAGGGCAGCTTGAGGGCCGGGAAAGCCGGACGGCGCCAAACAGAGCACCAACCTAACCTAACCTAATTTTGCCTGGGCGCTATAGTGGAGTTGTTAAGTATTACAGTCTTCACTTTTTGATCCTGAAATGAAATTTGACATATTCGTATAGGTTTTTTTTTATGGTGAATAAAACACGATATTGTGCCACTATTAAAAAGTTATTTTACATCCACCATCTTGAAAACACTGTCAACTCAAAACTTTCTTTTGTATTATCTCATTTATCATATCAAAATATAGAGAGAAGATAGTCTACAAAACACGTTCTCATAGTTTTCTTTGTAATCCCAACTGTTCCCGTAAAATCTCTCAGTGAGACGTTTGGGGTACGGTTACCATTTGTGAAGTGTCCCTTAAAATTATTTTCTTATTATTTTATTTCTGGGTAAGTTAGGTTTGGGGATTATTTTAATATTTTTCAACACACACACAATACAGTGGTCATTTAGGGGGCGCCAAAAATCAATCCCGCCCGGGCGCAAAATCTAACTCGGGCCACCCCTGTTTGCAATCTACACTAGTAGCCGGTGGAGGATCATTTTACAAACTTAAATGCAGTAAAACCTCCCATATCTGACCCTTTGATATCGGAAACGGCAAACCACATTTTTGTTTGTGTATTTTATTCAGCAGCTAGCTGCCAAATATAGGTTTTACGTCATTGAAGCCTTTATTTATTAAGTTATACAAATCTTTGAAAAAAGAGTCAAGACTTGTTTTTAAGAAGAAGTGATAAATTTAGCTTTGTTGTATATTTAACTTTGTTATAATGAATAACCATTTATTTAAATATTACGTACATAATAAGTACTTATACAAGATATACTTTCCTGTAACTATGTAATTTATAAAAATAACTTCTAACTGTTCAGAGGGGTATTAATTTCATACACGAAACGGGTTCAGCCCCCTTTATTTCGGTTATTAGAGGTTTTATTGTATGCCAAAAATATACTCCCAACTAAAATTTAAAAGCATTTTTTCTCATGTCAGCAGAAAATAGATGAAATGGCCTTGGGACTATATATACTAATAATATAAATATAAATAATTCACCTCACCACTTCAGCTTAAGCTGAAACCTTCAGTGGAATACATGGATGTAGAGTGTGATTTTGGTATGAAAAATATTCTGGAAGGCCCTTTAGCCTAACAATATATTTGCTAAGAGCAGTCATATTTAAAACCCCCGGACAGTTGTAACCTGCCAGTCCACCCACCCCTGTTTCCTGAAACAAACAGCATGGACTTGTCAGTAAATGAGCCGCTAGACGCCTTCTCATTCCGGAAATTAAATCTTTGATACGTGCCTGATAATGGAGTGCTCGGCTCAAACTACCCACAATCCCACGCGGGAGAGCGAGCGTTGAACGCCGTGAAACACCTCCCTCTTAACTCCTTGGAAATGCGTCTCTCCAAGACGTGTTTTATTTGCATATTTTACGAGAGGCCATAGAATTAATATTTGTGAGTGTTTATCTATCAATAAATCACGGTTGATTTGATTTATTAGGACAGTAAAAATACGATTAGTTTTTTTTTTTAATACTAATTTTACTTTAAAGCTTGTAGCCGAATGGTCTGAGAGCCGAATACGTCTAAAGAATTGATTCGAAAACAGATGGTACCAATATTAATTTAATAGGTTGGGGTGTTTACTAGCAAGCTATATACTTGCACCACGTCTTCCCCCTCGATCGAGATTTGCATATTTAAAGAGATGAGGTAGGGGATAAAACGTGTAAAATATGAGAGAAAATGTGCCTGAACTTTCGAGTAGGCCTGTAGGGAGACTGGGGAACTATTTATAAACAAACTAATCCAACCCCAACTTCGACCGTCACAGGAGAAACAGTCAGGACGAGACTGTTTATGTTTTAGTTTGAGCTAGTTTGTAAGCCATGTAGATATATACAGAATATACCATCATAACTAATCATCCCTTGTTTATCCTGACAGGTTTGTTATAAAGAGCTGCGAAAACCAAAGATAAAAACCGCGTCACCGGCTGAACAAGAACACAATAGTGAAACAATGAGGCGGACCACCCAGACTGATGACAACCGGGAAGTGATGTCATCCACTATGACTCTTCCCAACTCTACAACATGGTTATAATTATGAATAAATTATAGTACTCGCATTGTTTATAAACAAACACTGGCTGCCATTGCCGTCGGTAAGTGCTAGTTTACATTTGACGCGTATATAGCTGTTTGTCACATGTTTTGAACTTTTATTAAAATTATTTGCGGTCATTAACGGCCTGGGGCTTGTCGCTGCGTGACCTATACAACAAGAATCAAAACCAATCGCTAATAGTGTGAAGCGGAACACTAGTTAATGCCAGTATTTTTGCACAAAACACTTTTTGTGCCAAAATAAATTAGATATAGCTTCAGTAAACGAGCATTTCGTAATTTGAACAAACATTTTTATTTACATTTAAAAAATCTGTTCAAATGCCATATTGCCTTGACAAACATAAAAATAAACTTTTCAAAATTATTATGCGTTAAAAATTAAACAATCGTATCTACTAGGGGTGTGCGAAGCTTCGACTTGGCTTCGAAACTAGTATCAGCTGTGAGTTGCAACTTCGCTCAAGAATAAATTTCTGCTTCGACAATTACAAGGCTTTGCCAATAAAAATATTTACATCTAAAATAAATTTACGATCGATTATTATCAATTTGAGCATTTATATACACCATAAATCAATCATTAATATGGGTAAAAAACTGTAGTAAATGAATTTTAAGTTGTCATCAGAATAAAACGAAAGATTACACACTATTGTGCAATGAAGCATTATTCAAGTATTTTCATTGTATTAAGTTGTATAAATTAGCACAGCATAATTTTTCAAGTATAAAACAACTAACAAAAAGTATTCGAACCTTGATTCGGCTTGGAAAGGATGTAAAAACCCATTTAAACTTTAATTTAAAAATTAAATTAATCCAAACCAACTTAATGCTAATAAATAAGTTCTATGAAACATATGATAAGTTACCCAAATAATTTAACCATATCTCCAAACGTGGAATCAATTTTCTGAATAAAACTATCCAGCATTTCTTTTACAGTACTAGGAGTGCCACATTTTAGCAGATATTGGAGGTGGGTACCCCTGCCAAAGATGCCCGTAGTACACAGCTAAACAAACTAAAGTGTGGAGTAGTTTGAGTTTCCTTCCGAGGCCAAACAAATCTTACTCGCTATTATCTCCTCGACAGGACCAAGGCCCAAGTATTGAGTTCGACCATTTTGTGAAAGGGCACTCAACGATTCAAGACACAAGGTCACTCTGACCTAATGGTTCAGCCAGCACGTGACGACACAACACGCCCGAGCTAGGGACTTGCGGGTACGAAACAGGCCTTGGGAGGCTAGGACCCTTACAATCCTAGAACTGAGACGGTCGCTTATTGCCGGTTACTAATTTTACATACTATTTTAAAACTGTTGTCGAATTTCAAGTTTTAATAACGGCCCCTGAGGAATTTTTATTCAATGGTTTTCAACAATTCGTCATGAAAAGCGGGTATATTTTCTCTAAATTATACCTTCCTCACCTCTAATATAGTAATATAAAAATAAGATAGTTCATACGTGTGGACAGAGGTCACTGTTCTTTAATGTTGCAGCCAGCGTTACGAATTAATTGCGACTGTTCAATTCGTGATATTCTTTCTTTTATAAGGTCATCATTAGTTAGAGTTATTTTCACCTACATTTTTACTAGTAAACCCTACAAAAATATGTCAAGAAGTGTGAGGTTAAGCTGACGGGTGCGGGGAGGGGGGATTATTTGAGTGTAAACAAGGACAATCATGTATTGAATTAACTCGTTCTGTTATTTAGCCCACTCTTAACTGGATGATTAAAGTTTGCCGAGCAGTTGGTCCTCTAGTGTCGACCGCTTGGTATTTGTCCCCTTATATGAGCTGTCTATCACATGGTCCAGTCGTGCACACTTGCCACGTCTGGTGTCTAGCAGTTGGTCTTACAATTGTTTTCGTGTCGTCGCTTGGTTGTCTATCACTTGTACCCTAACTGAGCTTGTCTAGCAGTTGGTCCAAGTCCTGTCGGCCACTTGACCCACCTAGCCTCAAATAATTGTTTTCATTTTGTCTACCTGTTGGTTGTCTATCACATGGTCCAACTCGTGTCGATCACTTGGTCCGTGTCTAGCAGTTGGTTGTCTATCACTTTGCCTGCTCCCATGTTGATCATGTCACATGAAAGCCCTGCTATAGTTCAACCTCCCCCTGCTAGTGATGTTGATTATGTCACATGAACGCCCTGCTGTAGTTCAATCACTACCTACTAGTGATGTTGATCATGTCACATGAACGTCCTGCTGTAGGTCAACCTCCCCCTACTAATGATGTTGTCCATGTCACATGAACGCCCTGCTGTAGTTCAACCTCCCCTACTAGTGATGTTGTCCATGTCACATGAACGCCCTGCTATAGTTCAACCTCCCCCTACTAGTGATGTCCATGTCACATGAACGCCCTGCTGTAGTTCAACCTCCCCCTACTAGTGATGTCCATGTCACATGAACGCCCTGCTGTAGGTCAACCTCCACCTACTAGTGATGTCCATGTCACATGAACGCCCTGCTGTAGGTCAACCTCCACCTACTAGTGATGTTGACCATGTCACATGAACGCCCTGCTGTAGGTCAACCTCCCCCTACTAGTGATGTTGACCATGTCACATGAACGCCCTGCTGTAGTTCAACCTCCCCCTACTAGTGATGTCCATGTCACATGAACGCCCTGCTGTAGTTCAACCTCCCCCTACTAGTGATGTTGACCATGTCACATGAACGCCCTGCTGTAGGTCAACCTCCCTCTACTAGTGATGTTGACCATGTCACATGAACGCCCTGCTATAGTTCAACCTCCCCCTACTAGTGATGTTGACCATGTCACATGAACGCCCTGCTGTAGTTCAACCTCCACCTACTAGTGATGTTGACCATGTCACATGAACGCCCTGCTGTAGTGTACCGTGGTCGCATACTACACCGCCACCACTTAGTTCGCCTGGCTACTCACCCTGTTTTACTGCCCTGTCGGAGAACACATTCGAGGCCGAAGGCGAGCTTTTTCGACCAGTACGATCCACTCACACAACCAAACAAACTCTATCCAACCCTGGAAGCACAACCTGTTGTTTCATCATCAAGATCGATGGCAGTGAATAAAGCGCGTGCGCGATCTGACAAACTTGCTGGTTCTCAATTGTCGTGTACTCGTCACCCCCCACCCCCTGTTATCCAAGACCAAGACTTCATAGCGTTCTGCGCAGGCGCCCATGAGGTCTTCTAATCGCCGATTGGACAATATGATATCGAATTATGGCTATTCATTCCAACCCCCTTTTTTCTCCTCTGAATTCAAATGAATAAAGGCGAGTGTTTGACATGGAAAAAATCACTCTTTGATGCCACTAGCCGTTAGAGGAACTAATACTCCCAACAATGTAAGTTGACATAATGATGACGAGCTAGTTAGAGGTATTGCATCGTTAAATGGTAGACTGTAGGTTATAAATTGATTCTCCAGTATGTGAACAGTTTAGCAGTACTAAATGTAGTACTTTGGATACTTGTTGTACTTTAATGTTTTGATTAGAAATTTAGGACAATTTACTTTCAATATGTTTATATATATAATTTCGCAGGTTAACCAAAATAACCTTTGGAGAACTAAAGTTAGTTGCTTAGATATTTGTCATGTTATAATGTTATGATTAGAAATTTAGGACAATTTACTTTCAATATGTTTATATATCTAATTTTGCAGGTTTACCAAAATAGGTTTTGGAGAACTAAAGTTAGTTGCTTAGATATTTGTCATGTTATAATGTTATGATTAGAAATTTAGGACAATTTACTTTCAATATGTTTATATATCTAATTCCGCAGGTTAAACAAAGTAGGTTTTGGGAAACTAAGTTTAGTAATTTAAATATTTGTTATGCTACATTGTTTTGATTAGAAATTTATTTCAAGTAACTTTCAATATGTTTATATATTGAATTCTGAGGGTTAACAAACGTAGGGTATGCTAGTATAGGAGAACTAAGTTTAGTACTTTAAGTAGTTGTCATGATATATTGTTTTGACTAGTTAATCAGGAGTATCTATGTTTTGATGACCAGAGCGAGTAAGAATGCGCCAAGCTTAAATTCTAAATATTATGTCATATATATATATATATATTTTTTTTTATATTTTACATCTTGTTATATTGTTAAATAAACTGGCCAAGGCTAAGTATCTTGTTATCTCCTGTTTTGTTTTTGCGAGGTCCCTGCCTTATATACAAGTTGTTTAAATAATCTAATAGGGAATATTTACTTAACTTGAGTGGTGGTCAATAAGGATCCCTGTGATTTAACTAAATAAATGCCTAAACCATTTAAGCATGGTTGAGTAGTTCAACCTCCCCCTACTAGTGATGTTGACCATATCACATGAACGCCCTGCTGTAGGTCAACCTCCCACTAAAGCACAGTCTAGTTGCTATAACAACAAAGTGTAGCCCTGCTTGTAAATGAAACCCTGTCTCACACGGTGCCACGACGTGGGGTCCACGGCAGAGCACTTTACTTCCTCGCCTCGGTTGCTCGGCCAAGCGGGCCCCAGGGTTCCTCCGTGCCAGTGGACACACACGCACCTTCATTGTCATTGTCAGGGCAGGGACAGCATCGCTTTCTAGACGTAGCCCCCATCAACAACGCGGGATTTCGCCAAATACAGATTCGCTATCCAAGAATTTTAGCTATTTTTTAAACATTAAATCTTAATACCCGTCCGGACTATCCATAATTTTACTTTCATTAATGGGTAAGGAATAATAAAAAAAAGAGTGGGTTTCGTGGAAATGCACCCACACTTACGTTGCTGAAAACTAGGAACCCATTTAGGAAAAAACAGTCCCATACACCCAACTGAGATTTCAACCCCAATCTCCCCATCATCGGCAAACCAGACTAGAAGAACCTGACCTTTAGTCCGCATGCCCATTGATACGTGTTTTTTTAAAAAATATTCTTTACATGTTTTACGTGTGTATGAATGTTATTGTTACAATTATTATTATATTACTCTTTTGTATCATTAATTAAAAAAAACACAATACAAAATTAATATTAAAAATAAATTAAAAATATCTTGGGACAGCTAGTATTGGAAACATCTATCAAGTAAAGAGTTTTTTTTCTTTGAATATCAACTAAAATTTGGGCCAGCACTGTTGGGCACGTGGAATAAAGTGTCAGGCAGTTTAGTATGCTAATGAAGAGGGGGTTGGGATTCTAATCCCAGCCAGTGTATTTCCTAAATGGTTTCCCGATCTTCTTATACGCAAATGCATATACACTTAATCTAAATTATACCTAGCCCCCTCATACCTCTGCAATATGTAATATTATATGTTAATTAATTTTTATGATAAAATTAAGTTGTATTTTTGGAATTTGATTGCAATTTGATCTTAACAACTTTTAATCATCAGTATAGGAGTTCACAGAGATAAACCCGCTTCAATGGCTGTGTGATCTAACACGCTAATATCATGTTGGACTAGAATGTCTAAGACCATATGATCGGGGTTAGATCCCGGTCGGGTGCACTGAGGGTGGTTTTTCTAATTGGTTTCCCACTCTCCCTCCACGCAACTGCGGGTTAATTCGCTCTAAATTAAGCCTTCCCGATTCCTAACCCACTAGTGTAATTAGTACATAGGCGTGTAAAACGAACGGGTAGTAAGACTTGGTGCTAAAAAAAGAGATATAAACAGTAAAATGTAGATTTCCTCTCTTTCCCTCTTCAACAACTTTATTTCCATTTTATTCTGTTCAATAAACTTGTGAAACATATAATGTTTCTTTGCAATGTGTTTAGCTAAAACTTAATTTTCTTATTTGTAAATTTTTCAAAAACTTTTTTGTTGTTGCTAAAATTGGTTCTTCAAACTCACATAATTATCTCAGAATTATGTTCAGATCCTCTAAAATCCCCTCCCACAAGGTTAAATTTCTGAAATTTTCTCTCGAGGAGGGCACCACACCCCTGGTATATGGGATCCTAATTCCCCCCACCCTAAAATCCACATGGGCACCCTTGTACAGCTATCCCGGGAGAATAGTAAGATGAGTAATACGCACAACTGTAAAAAAAAAAAATCTAGCTCGTACATACTACACGGCTGTGGTGGGCAACCCTGTCGCTAATCACCAAAAGTGGCGAATCTGCCATAAAAGTGTGGCGAATTTTAGTTTGCCAACTCTCTCAGTAGAATAAACTTTTCCTGGTGTGTTTGTGGTAACTTGATATTTCCTGTAACGTTGTTTCTCAATTTTTACATGTGTCGAATTTTACATCTCATTCGCAGGACCTGTGGCTACATTGAAAAATATGTTGCCCACCTCTGCTTTACAGTATCAAATGTTCGACAAGTCACCATGGCTGTGTTCCTGATGGCTGACGATTTCACACGTCCAGATACTTTGCTGATGAACCTCTGTTGCGCAATAGTAAGAGCATTTCCGTGCCATCTCAAAGACTTGTATGTACTAGTTTCACCATTGCAATAGTTTATTACCATTCAATATCATGTATTAAGTATTTTCTAAGGAAGTGTGTATCTCTACAGTATAGTACAGTAGCTCCGTGGCTTCTTTGGTGCTGACTTGACAGTTCACAGCTGACTTCTGACAATCAGCATTTAGATATATAAGTAAATTTTGACTGTCAGAAGTGACAGCTGCTAAACACATGTTTTTGCAGATCATATGGTTCGGCGTAGGGATACATAATTTAGTCTGGTAACTTTTCAAAGCTGTCAGCTGTGAGCCGTCACTCAGCACCAAAGAAGCCACAGGGCTACCGTAGGTCAAATATGTACTTCATTTCAAACAAAATACACCAATGAGGTCGAAGTGTGTGCATGTCATATTTTGTTTTCGTGTTTAGAGTGTGAACATGCCCTTATAATCGAGAGTTGATGAGGGTTAATATATCCGCAGGCGAGTATTTGATGAATCAAGCCCTATAAAAAAAATTAGATCCAGCATAGTATTCCCCCCCCCCCCCCCCCATTTCACTCTGTTGTGTTTCAAGAGCATTTTAATGTTAGAAAATATTTTTTTTAAATTGTATTCATAATAAGTTAAGGGTAGGCATTTCAAAATAACACTAGCGGTAAAAAAAATACCGCGGCTCTATTATTAACTAGTTTCTTCTCAACTTTGGTAGAAACTTATTAGCTAACACTTAACAAAGTCAATTTTTAGCTTTGTGCAGCCCTGATATAAAGTATAGCACTCATTACATCTAATAAATTCTCAACTTTGTGCAGCCCTGTTAATATAAACTATTTACATTTAAAAGATAATATATTCTCAATATTGTGCATCCCTCATATTAGCTATTAACACTATCTCGTCGGTCCTCGAATTTGTGCAACCCTTATACTAACGCTTTGGTGCTGATTAATCTCGTAATCACTCGATCTAAGTGACGCGTTACTTAGAAGTGCGACTGCCCACGTAATGAGAACACGGCTGTTGTCCGTCATTGTTTTAAACTCGATACGTTCCTAGAAGTACCGGACACGCGGTTTGTTTGATTGCATAAATAAACCTATAAAATTACTGTCCATGACTCAACTTGGATTAAGCTGCTATTTTTAGAGGAGTTGCTATGGAAATAAAGGTCACGCATGTTTTCTAAGGAGTATGTGAATGGATATCCGCGATTTGGTCGAAATCTACAGAGTCATGATGAGGGCGAATTTTAAATATAATTCACTTGAGACTGGGTCTGTTAGCTTTTGAAAAAAAAAAAAGTTTAAATATAATTTATCAGAGATTAATACTTTCAAGGTAAATTATTTTTCAACAAAATATATTTGTTTTGGTTTTTTTTAGCACCTCGTTTTACTACCCGTCCGTGTTATGCGTGTATGTACTAATTACGCTAATAGTACTGTAGTTTGTTTTCAAAAGCGATTTGACGTGACAAGGTAGACGGTGAGCTCCTGCTTGCCAAAATATTTGCCCTCCCACAGGTTCTCTCAAATTTGTGGTTTGTTTCTCCAAAACATCAAGGACTTTATACCGAAAATGTAATCAAAGATGCGAATGACATCCTTGTATACTCGATAAATCGCGATTCATGTCTCCATAGCACGGTAAACAAATGGTGATATTCACCCATGGCCGTAGGAAGGATTTAATATTGGGGAGGAGGTTTCAAAATCTTAAGTTTATGACATGATGTTAAGACTAACTACTAAACCACAAGATATAGAAACATTGTTACTCCACACAGTAGTGATGGAACTTTATTTGCGTAAGAGAGGAGGTAGGTTCAACTAACAAAATTGTTTTTTAGGGACTTTCTACCCTTCTCTCCCTCAGTTAATGTTAGAAAATTGAATGCTCCTAGAAGCTATTTGTAGTGGTCCTCGTTTGGATAATGTTTGAAAACTATACTCTTTTAACAGCTGTTTTAAGATAGTGTCCTCATCCTCGAAATATTTTGAAATTTAGCTACTCCTAGAGGCTATTTGAAGTAGTCCTCCCACGGCAAATTTTGAAAATTTGGATGAATTAAATCACCCTAGAATCTATTTGAAGTGGTCCTCACCCATCATTTTTTTTAAAGTCTGGAATAACCTAAAAGCTATTTAGAGTATTTTTCGCCTAATTTTCTTAAAAAATTTATATGCCTATAAAAGCTATTTGAAGTGGTCTTCCACTAGACTTTTTTTTTTAAATTAGATGCACATAGAAACGGTTGAAAGTGATCTTCCTACAAAATATTTTTTAAAATTGAATGCTATTGGAAGCTAATTAGAGTGGTGGCCCCCATGGGTATTATTTATCTTAAAAATTGGATGTCTCTAGAAGGCATTTAGACTAATATTCGTCTGGAGATTTGCTGAAAATTGAATGCCTTTAGGAGATTTGAAGTTTGATACAAGGCCATCTTTAAGTTCCACATTAAAAACTTTGGAAAATGTATGGGGGGGGGGGGGGGTTGAAACCCATAGACCCCCCTCCCTTCATCCATGTTTACCTCCTAATAGTTCCTGTCTTGACATACCTCATGCACCCACTCGTTTACGTGATCGTTTTGACGACTCCATTTTGCACAACCTAGAAAAGTGCCACCCTGCTCCGCTCGTAGTAGCTTCTCCTCATCTTGCTGTCTGTGTGTACGTACCCCTACCCTTATAGGGCCCCTACACGAGCAGTCAGACTGTCAGTATTAATTAGGTAATAACTAACCTGCAGGGGCAGTACTGATGGAGTGATGGCCGGACCGACTAAAAGACTGGTGTGATCAGAATCTACTGATCGCATCAGTCTCGGAAGTGACGGGAGAGAGTGACAGTAAAACTGACCGTGTACGCGCGCTCGTCAGTATTTCCTTCCCTCTCAGTGGCAAACATAGTCTGCCCACACCCTTTACTTATCACCCATTTTGTTGCACGTTGCACGCAGGAGCCGAGACTGATAACAATAATGATACAAAGACTGACCGTGTACGGTTTCGTTGCAAATATTGGTGCAGTCTGGCTGATCGTGTAGGGCCCTATTACATGCGACTGTGACGTCATTAAAGACAACAAATTTTGCAAGTTGCAGTACTTTTTTTTACCCTCTGCGTCTTAGTACTCGTACGGGTTTTACGCATATGTACTAATTCTACTAATGTATGAGGGATGAGGAAGGTTGAGTTTAGAGGATGAGTAACCGGATTTGCGTGGAGGGAAAGTGGAGAACAATCTAGGGAAAACTACCATCCAGAAAAAACTACCTTCTATACACCCAACCGGGTTTCGAACCTCTATCTCACTGTTATCGACAGTCTAGTCTATTGCGAAAGTGATGCCTCAGGGGACGGCCAGACTGGGCGAGCGACTAAAATAGAACACATTGTGTATGAAGTGCAATGAGCGAGGATAAAATGAAATGGGTTTATGAGATGTGGCACTTAGCGACGACTAATAGAAATGTTAAGAAGTGCCAGACTGAGCGACGACTAAAATAGAACACATTGGTTGTAATGAGATGGGGCCAGACTGAGCGAGCGACTAAAATAGAACACATTGTTGAAATGAAGTGGCCAACTGAGCGAGCGACTAAAATAGAACACATTGGTTGTAATGATGTGGCCAGATGACAGCGACTAAATGAACATTGGTAAGAGTGGCCAGACTTGAGCGAGCGACTAAAATAGAACATGGTTGAGATTGCCAACTTGACGACGACTAATAAACATGTTGTAATGAGAGGTGGCCAGACTTGAGCGAGCGACTAAAATAGAACACATTGGTTGTAATGAGAGGTGGCCAGACTTGAGCGAGCGACTAAAATAGAACACATTGGTTGTAATGAGATGTGGCCAGACTTGAGCGAGCGACTAAAATAGAACACATTGGTTGTAATGAGAGGTGGCCAGACTTGAGCGAGCGAGTGACTGAGCGCGCATGCTCGACCCGGTACAGTCTAGTTTACAGGCGCTAGGCAATATTATTGTATGTTGGTTCATTGAGTGCTAGGAAAACTTTTCATTTTGACATTTTTATTACTATCGATAGGTTTGGCACACTTGCTACTAACGGCCTCATTTAGTTGGTAAGATCATTAACCATACCTATATGTGTATATAACTGATATGTTAAAATACTTCAATATTATAATCAAATTAGGCCTTTACAAATAAAATCACCATTAGCGTGGGGAGAGGATGAGAAAACCACAATAATAAATCACCCTCAGTTCCCTTAGCCAAGATTCGAACCTTTGCTTCCTTGTCAACAACTATCGAGAGCTATTAGTTAATCACGCGCTCGATCGCCAGTTTGGCCGCCCAGTCGCACGCTCGCTCGCATGCTTGTCAGTCTGGCCGAACCCTCAGAATATTCGACCCCTAAAGAGGATCAGTTGGTTTTGACTTTAATGCGTGGGCTTGGAAAAAAACATTATTCTGGACACCATTATCTCTGTGCAAGCGCAAGACTCCAATGATGCTGACATCATACACCCTCTTAGCTTCTCGGCGGCCATGT
Source organism: Timema cristinae (assembly GCA_039000515.1). NCBI lineage: Eukaryota > Metazoa > Arthropoda > Insecta > Phasmatodea > Timematidae > Timema > Timema cristinae. The sequence continues at coordinate 76,350,295 of JBCFYV010011172.1, forward strand.
ACAGTACTGAGCTACGGAAGACTAGACTACAAACGCACCACTGCATTTGATCCGTTTGTTTTCTCTTTCAGAGCTACTGGACGGAAAGACTCCGGTAGGTCACCGCGGTGTTCACAGTCAGACCTTTTGTTTCGTATACACGGACAATGTTTACGTGCTTAATTCAGTGCAACTACAATTAAACTATTACCTTGTGATCGGCCAACTATAAAGTGGTTTATGTAAATTCCATCCCGTATTAAATGTACACAAAGTGAAACAAAATACTAAATACAATAGGAAACAATAAAAAAACTAAATAAAATTCCTTCATTATAAAGAATTATCTTATTAAATTTTTGTAATGTGTATTATTTATAACAGCTTATGTAATATGTGACTACAAAAATATTATTTACTGCTATTGTTTTCTTAGTTGTGATCAGCTTCACTAGTTTGATATGGTATAGTAGAAGATATTATTCCCTTTCTTTCTTCGTAGTAAAACAAAAATGTATACCTTGTGGAACCTTATTTACGCTTATGTTTACTTAATTATTAAGTAATTCAAGACAAAGAGGCGTTTCTTCACTATGATATTTTTTTTATTAGGTTTGACTTCTATACTAAAGTTGAAAAATATGATCATGTGGAAATAAATATGTGAAATGTAACGACAAAGTTTTCATTATTCAGGGTTGCCACTATTTTCTTATTACCAAATTCCCTGTGTTTTCCAGGTTTTCCAGAGAAAATTTTCATTTTTCCAGACACCTAATAGATATTATAAATATAATTATAGAGGCATTTAATTTAGTTTTAAAGAAAATTTTAGAAATGAAGAGTGGTAATTTGTCATTGGAAGCATGTTTTATTGTGCAAGAGAAACACATGTTTAAGAATTATTTGGAAAATGATGAGAAATGAATGAATTTTCTAGAAGGAAAATTGGTTATATTTTCTGTCTACCCTAAATGGAATGAAAAAAAAAAAAGGGAAATACCAAAAATACAATTTTGAGTTTAAATGTGGGGGTGGAACGAGACGTTTGTCTCATTAGCGGGGGTGAGTGGAGGAAGCAGAAAATGCGCGGCATTTGCCGAACGAAAACGAGTCGTCTCAGTTGCACTCAGGACTTATTTCAAGCTGATGAGTTGCTGGTAAGCATAGTCATCATAAATGAGACGTGTTCCGATCAGACTGCTCAATTCTCCAGTTACAAATTTTAGTCTATATTGTTCCGCTTGCAAGCACTTTATTGCCCAAATTCACTAACAAATTCCAGTAAATTCTAGCTTTTTGGTGAAATTCCCTGTGTTTTCCCGGTTTTCCAGGTGCATGGCAACCCTGTTATTGTAACTTATTTAATTTATTTCGTTCATGTTTTTGAGGGACGCAATTTACGTAGCACTCTCATAATTAGAGAACAGAATTTATACATGAGCTTATAATGGTCAGGACGGAATTTACCATAAACGATATCAAGGCGGTTACTAACAAAACAAGTAATTATCATGGAAACTTGGAACGCGCATGACATAGTTATCACTCAACGATTTTCAATTACAAGCGCGTGCGCAGAAGAAATAAAAGTTTTATTAACATTAAAAACTTGCACAGCGATATCCTTGGCTTTCAAACATAAGTAAAAATAAAATATTGCTATTTTTAAGAAAAGTTTTGATGGAAGTGGTTTTGATTAAATTTATTTTAGAGGCATTGCCATAATTAAAATTAATACTACGGATTGTTTCAAAATAACAAACGTATAGTATACATTTTTATGAAATTAATTTTATTTTTGTAACATTATTATTGTGAACGTTACAATAAAAAGCAATGGCCACGTGAATGTGCGTCGAATATGTCCTATGTCTGCTTTGCTGTTTATTTTGTGATAGCAGCCATCATTATTTAAATGAAAATGAATTAAGCATGAACACATCGCTCATGTGTATGGGGCAGCGCCATTACGCTATCAGATCAAGGTTTGAAACCCGGCAAGGGAGCACGGTGAAGCATTAGATAATGTAGCCTACACTAGGAGCGTCCCAGATGATAATAGCTCTTGAGTTGTGTTTTTTTATTCCGGATGAAACACCCAACGATACCTTTACATGCTATTTGGATATTTGCATTAACGGAATAGGAATTGGGAGGTAGAACTTATAGGAAATATTCCCAAATTTGTGTAAAGTGAGAAACCATCTAGGAAAAAATCCACAATTCACTCGGCTGGGATTCGAGAAAGAGCATCGAAAAAAGGGGGTGGGTCTATAAAAATTAAATAAAGCTTATATTAGTTAAAGAATATTTTATAAAAGACCCCTTCCCCCCTCACCCCAAAATAATAAGCTATCTACGACCTTGTATTCGAGCCCCGACCTTTCAGTCATCAGCAAACTAGGCAGACGAAGAAGACGCCTTAACCCACCATGACACAAATTTGGGATTTAGTGTGTTTAACGCCTGAAAACATTTTAAACGTGTCATTCGAAATTGGTTGACGGAGCTTTCTAAAAAACTTACTTTATTTGAGTTTAGTAGTTACCTTAATAGTTAGTTTCTAGGTCGTGTGTTTAAGTCATATTTTGTTTGAAGAGCAACCTAAACAACCAACAAAGTAGACTTACCTCAGCAGCATGTTTCATGCCTTTCTAAACACATGTTATATCAATCAGCGACTTACAAACTTAACCTGGGACAGCAAGACTAGTTCTACATACACAGCCCTTGATATTTACAAACAAGATGACAGGACGAACCCGTCAACAAATATTAAATATTGTTGTCTGACCCATCTGGAATTTAACCGGGCTCTCCTAGACTTGCGGTTGACACTCTGACCACTCAGCCATAGAGACGGGACGCAACGAGGGCCGCCCCTCCCCTCGTGCCCTAATGACGTCAGTCCCATATCCTTAAAAGCCCGATGTGAGAAGATAAACACAGCCCCATTCCAAGCTTGTTCTGGGTCATGTACACTATAAAGTGACAACTTGTTCCTCTGTGTGTCGGGTACGTTACAGTACATGTGAGCTGGGGAAAAGAAGGGGTACCACTTTACTTCTAGCGGCGTCGCCATTTCAAACTGTTTTTAGTGTCGCGTTTCACAGACTGTGACAACTTTGATAGCTGTCAAGATAAAATAACATCAACGTTGGGGCAACTCTAGATATTTATTTTACATGCGCTAAATGTTCTTTCTATGGCAATCTAGCTCACTCACTATTTATCATTAGTATTATTATGTTCATTGTTTTACCGGGAGGCCTAAGGCCTAAAGTCACTTGGCCTTAACAGTAACAGTAAGACCAAAAGTCAGTTATCCTAAAAATTAATATAATAAATTACTTCTTGGCCTAATGAAAGGTATACCTTTCCAGGCTATCCACTACAACAAAGGGGCTAGGGGCTGAGAAACGTAGAGTTTAGAAGAAATGTAGCCTCATTTGCGTGGGAGGAGAGAGAGAGAGTGGGGAAATCATTGAGACGAAACCACCTTCTGAAATCCAGCCGAGATTTGATCCCCAACTTCCCCAGAACCTGAAAACATGTATAGATGAACTTGACGTTTAGTCCAAGCTCCCCACCGATGCGGATGGATTGTACTATACGTACCAATCAAATATAAATTGTGCCAACCTGCATTTCCAATAGGGATGAACACTGACGACGAAGAGTATATATTCTTAGAGGCTTCGATTATATTATTGAAGCACTCGTATTAATAAATCTGGTCTACAGCACACCCAAAGTGACGCATTCAACCCTCAAACGCGCTAGTCGATACGTGACTGTAAGAGAAGGGGAATCGCTGCTATTGCTTCAGTTGGAACTAATTTGGTAACATTCTTGGGATAAATTAAGCTGAAGTGGAAACTTTAAGACAGTTGATATATCGAGTGCATCCGGTTCATGTGAATAGGTGGACTCTTTTCCTAAAAAATCTCGCACCAGAAGCGCTAGTGAACCACCGGAGTTGTCAACTCCTCCGACACAGTATCTTCGCCAGTGTGCTCCTACAGTAGTTATCACCCAAACCTGACTAGTCAGGTCGATTGTTTGGAAAACAAACCAGAAACTAACCCGTATAAAAGCTAGTAGACCGTATTTGGTCTGAAAGTGTTCAGAGTCGACCTTGTTGACTGGGGAGGAGGGGGGAGGGCATCATTTGTCGCTGCTTGTCGCGTCCTTCAAGCACAGCGGGAGTACTCAATCCATTCACGGTAGGAATTACTCTCTGAAAGGTCTTTTTTCCTACCAGTATCCTACTATATATTAGAGTTCTGGTAGGGAAAAAGGCCTTTCAGAAAACCATTCCTACGCTGAACAGACTTTACGTCAGAATGAGGCTTCGTTCGAGCGGCTCCTACAGTCGGGTCGCCATTACAAGAGCTTTCTATAGCATAGACACAACAAACGTAGTAATCTTACATATATTAAAATTGACACTATCTCTCAAAACTCACAGATGCCGAACATAGAATAATTTGTATTAGACCTGTGTTACCGTTATTAGGACTATATATTGGGTAGATCAGCCGCGCATTCTTCCTCCTGACTTTCAGATAGGTTTTTATTCCGTTGCTTCACTTCTCCTGACATGAGGTGGTGGGGTAAGGGTAAAGAGGTTAAGATTAGACAGAGACAGACGCTGTAGTTCAAGATAACAGCACAGAGCTTTTCATTTTAAGACACGAGGCCTGCCTGCTTCGATTGATACTTTCTTACTTACCGTGGCGGCCCCTTTAATATACATAATCACAGGATTTTATGTATAGTAACCAACAGTTCTGGTGAATGCGATAAACGTTTCACGTTGTGGTCAAATTATTCACATTAACATGTTATTATGTAGAATAACCAGCACCCTCTGGTTAAAGGGATGAATCTAACGTTTGAACCCGAGTCCCTGTTTGAGTCATACGTGACGTATGTTTGCGTAAGCCTAATTGAGGTCCATCTTTTATTGAGTGCGGACGTGTGGTGTTATCTTGATATGGAATCTGTTCTTTTAACCTAACCCAATCTAACCTAACCTAACCTAACCTTCGGAATATTATAATTGATCACTTCAGCCAAACAAGTGTTGTTTGTAAAATAACCTGTTAAAATAATAAATTGCATGTATTTAACCACATTTATCACCGATATCGGCTAATTTGGAAAATAACCAGTTATTATGCCTAGTTACTACTTTATTACTTTAACGCTGACATATATACTCTACCACAGAGTTGGGAAAACTTTTCTCCCCGTGGGCCACATTAACATCTGTAGAGTCTCTAGTGGGCCGCATGTGACAAATATCTATATTTATTAAATAATGAACTTTATTTTCACACACAAATACATTTATTGGTCCTATAACATACAACTTTGGTGCACAAAGAAAGTAGCAAATGAAATCTAATGTCATGGCAAATAAATTTAAATATGTCATGACTGATGTTGCTTATTAGCCTACCCAGATGATGTTTAATGACTACTCAAATTGTTATCGTTAGTGGGATGTATGCAAGGCTGTAGCCGGAAGGAGATTCCCCCAAACCCCCACTGGAAATTTTATTAACAAAATATATATGGCTTTATTTATGGTTCAAAAAATACCAAAATTAAGATACAAGTACAAATTGGGGGCTGTGTTACCATAAAAAGCAATTCAGGGGGCTTCTAGAGGTGTTTAATATTTAGACATTTTTATAGCCTCTGTCAGTTAGGAGGTAATGTTGACATAAAAAAAACTCTTCAGATACCTTCTAGAAATTTTAATGATTTATAATTTTTTCTAACTTCAGGCAATTGCGGGATGTGCCTAACAACTCTCCCCACCCCCCCTGAATTATTGGCTGGCTACGGCCTTGGATGTCAAAATTCTGCGGGCCGCCCAAATTGACGTCGTGGGCCGTAGTTTGCCCGCGGCTGCTCTACCACTAAGAAAAAGCCTCTGGTAAGATGTATTTTAATTTTAATAAAAGCTTAAAACCTGTAACTTTCAACTAAACTATAAAAATAAAAATAATAGCACCGCGTCTTACTACCCGTTAACTAAACTATAGAGCGCTAAATATGTCGAATGTACTGTAGATAATTCATTTTAAAAGCGCAACTCCGTTGTATTAGAAAAGTCATGTGACACGCTGGCTCTCTACCCAATAGGAAGCTAGCCTTCACAGTATCAGGTTGCCAGGAACTTTTCTATTATTTAGTTTTAACACTTGTGACAAGGGTTCAAGAGGCAAGGGTAGGTCATATATAAGCCGCTTGTGCGTATGAATCCACATAGTGTCGGTAATATATTAATAAGCAGTAACATAAATCTACACAGCACACAGTACTCGGAACGCGAAACGTGTAATATCACAGAAAAACAATCCGTAATTTAACAAAAAACTGTGTCATTTAATATTATTATTATTATTATTATTATATTATTATTAGCACCACGTCTTACTACCCGTTTGGGTTATACGCACTTACGCTAATGTGTAATGGTAGGGTGATTGTGATATGAAATGAAGGACCTACAGTTTAACGTGGAATCCGAACCACGGTGGCGGCCTGGCATTCCCCACATTCACATTTTATATTATATTTTCAATACCGAAGGTGTAATAATCTAAATATACCGTGTGCAACATTGAAAGTCTTACTCATTTTATAATAATAAGTATCATATATAATCAGGTAACATCACTGTGTACAAGTGCGCAGTTAGGCATGTACGCGTCATCATCATAAAACCCAGATATCATTATAAATAGTGCCCAATCACAGGGAAATATCAAATAAATCCGATATCAATATAATTAATGCCCAATCGTAGCACAAATATATCAATAATAACACCGAATCATAATGATTGGCGCCCAATCGCGGGGTATCATTAGTACATAAATTCCATATTATAATAGTTGGCGCCCATCGCGGGTCGATATCATAATAAAGTATTCGTAAATCCTTTCTTTAGGATGATTAAAGTACTAATATATCTCGTCTACAGTAAACCAGGGGACCCCGACGTTGGTGACACATTCAACCACCAAGCGCTATAGTAGATAAGTGAGAGAGAAAACTAAAATCCATGTTATTGCTTTATTTTAACTCTCTTGTAATGTTTCTGGCATTAACGTCCAAAGCCATTAAATTGAAATGAAAACTTTGAGACTTGACATATCTCTTGTGCAATCGATTTTCCAAAATCAGGATTATACATTTTAAAAGTTTTAAAATCCCCCTTTACAAACTGGGAAATATGAGTTTTCCCCGTTTTTTATTAAATTCTTGAAACAATAATTTACACATAAGAAAAGCTCATTATCTTCCCAAAATAGCATGAAGTGAAGATAAAATAGTTTACACTACGTTATGCTTTTCTACGTTGTATTTTAAAAACTATTGCAAAAAAAATCTTAGAATTCTAATCACTTTAAATATTTATCTCACTTCTCCCTGCCTGTCACATCAGATTCATCAGGTTTTCCACGTGTGTATCAACTGTAAAAACTCCCCCCCCCTCCCCTCCAGTCTTCCATGTTTCCTATAGATCCTCTCCTAAATATTGGATGGGATTAGCCCGTGATTAGACCAGAGCGTACATTTACAACGTATATCTGCTTTTCGACCCCAATGATATAAACACTCTGCCCCAACACGTAGCCCTGCTGGAGAACAAAAGAGAAGATAAATACGTCACAGGCGGTAACAACAAAAATCTTCGCCCTTGCTAAAACAATAGTTGAAAACTACCCGGTTGTAAGACAATAGTTGAAAACTTGCGAGTGAAAGTGAAGAATTCTGCCAGCACTGTATTAAATAAAGATAACTTGAAGGTTATGTCCAGCAAGTAACAATACATACAGGACAATGGGAGAATTAATAAGTACGTCACAGTATGGTAAATACGTTTACGCCCACTCGTAGGCCAGGCGGAAAGGGAAGACACTATAGAACCATTCATATATAATAAAAAAATATATATATATATACACATTTTTTTGTTTTGTTTAAGCACTGCGTCTTACTACGCGTTCGGGTTATACGCCTAACCCAAATATTTAAATGAAACCTATGCACTCAAGCTATATATTATAATATATATATTATGCATGCCTATCCCATGTTTTAAAATCGACACCTCAGTTTATAGTTTCACTTAATAACCTTGACACCAAAAATATTATCAAATTAATTACAATAAAGCATTAACGGCTATTCCAATTTTGTGTGTTCACTATCACGTATAGACTACAGCGCTTGGTAGTTGAATGTGTAACTAATGTTGGGTCTCCTGTAGACCAGATTGGTTAACTATTGTACAGTAGTTTGGAATCAAAGCTTTTACTAATATATCCCCCTTTCCTCTGGATTTCAATAATTTGACATTTTTACCGGGAAAATTAACGGAAATTTTTTTTATCTCTCAAGTAGTGATGGGTGTATTAATGGGAATATAACTTTTGATATTTCCAATCATATAAATAAGCCTATGCGAAGCGTAGACAATTAAAAAATATAAAATCTCTCTAGGATTACGAATCTTAACATTAGAAAGAATTATTATTATTATTATTATTATTATATTATTATTATTAGTACCGCGTCTTACTACCCGTTCGGGTTGTGCGCACTTACGCTAAAGTGTAATGGTAGGGTGATTGTGAGATGAAATGAAGGACCTACAGTTTAACGTGGAAACCGAACCACGGTGGAGGCCTGGCATTCCCCACATTCACAAGATGTCTTGTCAGAGGTGAAGGAAGGGTTTGGTAATCAGATAAATCTGTTCCGGGACCGAGGATTGAAACCCGGCCGCCAGCACAGAAGTCTGACACCTTACCCCTAGACCGCCAGGTCACCCATTAGAAAGAAATTAGAAATTTTAAATCCCAAACAGGTCCTAAATTTAGATTTGATCGAATTTAATCCCAAATTTGAATCTATAGGGAAAACCTTAGAAATCATTTACCTTTCTAAAAACGTTAATACTAACCCATTATTTGACTTTACTATATAAACTTGCAAATTTCATGATATCAATAATATATTTATCATTTAAAACCGGTTTTAATGGTCTTATATTTTACTGGACTAAATTCAAAAAAATGTATACAATATAATTTAGTCTAATGATTTATTATTTGATAGCTTATGAGGAAATACTCAATTCAAAACATTTTCATTTTAAAATATCATTGAAATCTTGGATTCATGAGTCTTACAGTCCAACACATTTTAGATCTTTAGCCCAATCTAATTATTTAATATTTTTCTCCTTGTTTCCCACGTCCATCTATTTCTGATATATTTTCGGAACACCCAATTTGAGGTTGTACTAGGAATATGATAACCTTAATTACAGGGCAACACAAAGCTTTTTAACGCAAGATACCGCCGTTGATAGAGCAACAAATTAAAAATATTCTTCTAGGTCACTTTATGCATGGCATGTGTAGTATTTTTTTTTTTAATATTTGGTGTTGTCGAATAAAGGGCCACGCTAATTTTTTCTTTGTCTATACTCATAATTTGCAATTCATACTCAACATGTATTTATAAGTAAAACTAACTCAGATTACATGCGTTTTAAATAAAATAAATTTAATTTAAAACAATAAAGTTTGTAAAGCTATTACCTTTAGTATAAGTATGTCGTGTTAATTAAACTATCTATAATAAATTGTGCGTATAACCCGAACGGGTAGTAAGACGCGGTGCTAATAATAATAATAATAATAATAATAATAATAATAATAATAATAATAATAATAATAATAATAATGATAATAATAATATATTAAATTATTGTAAGCTCTACAGTATATATTAGCAAAGAGAAGCGCAGAAAGAATAATAGTCTTGATTTCAGAGATATTTTGTGTCCCGGTTGGCGTTCAGCCGGGAAACAAAACATTGTGTTAGATTCCAAGGTGGTTAAGGAAACCCAACCCTACTTACTTTCCGTACGGGCTGTCAGCATATTTACACAAATAGAATAAGGAGGAGAAAGGTATATCTTAGAGGAAGTGTACCCGCACTTGTCATTGGGTGTGTGGAAATTGTCTAGGAAAAATATACCACTCAGAACCCACGGTCTAAGGTTCGTAACCCGAGCGCCCCATCAGCCGCAAACCAGACAAGACTGGCGACTTTGATTCAGGTACAGGTGCGGGTTTATTATTAATTTAATTATGTCTTAAATTACGACCCGGATGGGATATACGCATAGAGTTAAAAACTCTTTAGGAAAACCATTCTCATTACACCCGACCGGGATTCAAACCTTGAAATCCTCATCAACGGCAGTCCAGCCTATTGCGAGTGTGACCACTTAAGCCATTCGACCAGCGAAGCGGGTATAGTTAAATTCAATGTAATATCATCAATCATAATTAATTAATTTTTTAATTAAAATAAAATATATTTTCTAACTTAGTTGAAAACAATACACATGTGGGCCTACAGGAGAATCGAAATAGAAATATGAAATTTTTCAATCTGAAAATTTCATATTATTGAATCCCAAATAAAGTGGATGTATCAATACAAACTTTGGTAAAAGTATTGAAATATTAACATTTGTTTAGTACAACAGACAAACGTTAGTGACAAATTCAATCACCAAACGCTGTAGTCGATATGTGAGCACGATAAAATAATTTGTGATCGCTGTTTAGTCATTATTGTAACTCATTTGATAATGTTTTTGGTGTTAACGTCCGTAGTAGAAATAAAAATAAATAAAACCTTTAAAATTTGAAATAATTCGATTTAATTTGTTCCATTTAAATAGTTTACAAAATTTCCCGATGAAATTAAAGGAACATTTTCCACCATCTCACGTCTCTACCAAGGTATCTCATCAACCTCCCTCTGATCTCCTGGTGAACGGGTGAAAGTGATGTTAGGCATCCTCCAAGCGTGCATCATTCCCTATTTAAAAATAAAATGGAGGATCACGGTACAGAGGACACAGCTTGCTTGCTCGCATGTCCACACGAAGTCCTCTGCCCCGAAATGAAACAACAACAAACCAAAGCAGATATTTCTCCGAGTAAAAAAATGTTTGAAAAAGTTTCGTGATGAGGAAGAGAGAATGGCCGTCATCATTAGGGAAGCTTTCTTTGTTGGAAAAATGGGAGACATAATAAAATAGACGAACTGTTGTCTTAATTAGGACGAGAGCTCCATTCCGCTATGTTTCCTGTGAAGCGTGGTCATTGGTCAAGGCTAGACGGAACAAACCATTACTTAGTAGCCTGGTAAAGGCTGGTAAAAATAGACCAAAGAAACCATTTGGCATTTTACAAATAATACAATATGATGTGAAACTTCGAGAAGTAAATAATATAATTATATATATATATATATATTATATTATATATATATATATTATATTATATATATGTGTGTGTGTTCCTTGGTATAAAAAGGGCCAATGTCAAAAATCTTCGAATTTGAGCTATGTGCACAAGGATCGCCTCAAAATCATGAATCCTATCATATAAATAATGGCCAATGTCTTTCCCGTACTATATTCCAAGTTAAGTCCTTTCTCAAGAGGCCAATGTGATATGTACATTAAAACAAAAAGGGCCAATGTGAGGACATTGGACCAATAACAACATTCTTAAACTTCAATGTCCCGTTTTTGTGTGATATTGGCCGTTCTTTAGCACTAAGCAATGCGCATTCGTCACAGCCCAATGTCAAGTGATGGTTACTAGACAACCACAATATCAATAAGTAGTTGGCTAAAAATATTCTGAAAATAAAAAGTATGAGGTATTGGCTTCAATCTGTGTTTTAATAAATATACACTTCATTGAAAGGGGGCTATGTCTCTTGACATTAATTTTTCAAGGGGGCCAATGAAAAAAAAAAAAAAAAAAGAGTCTTAAGAACATGTAAAGGCTGAAATAGACTTTTACAATAGTTAACATGCCATTCCAAGAATAATGAAAGAATTAAACCTCGTGAAAAAAATTATTTGGATGCTCTATGTATGATTCAAAAACCTTATGAGGATTAATTTATATTTTCCCAGAAACATGTAAATGTTACACTGGCCCTTATTCTATCAAGGTATATGTACACAATGATTTTCGTAGGAAAAAATACTTTTCAGAAAAAGAGTCTGTCATGTTAACCAATTAATAAATATGAAGGGCTGGGTGTGTAATACTGGTCGTGCTGTACTAAGTTCATGGTGACCTGGCGGTCTAGAGGTAAGGTGTCGGACTTCTGAGCTGGGGTCCGGGGTTCAATCCTCGGTCCCGGCACAGATTTATATGATTACCAAACCCTTCCTTCACCTCTGACAAGACATCTTGGGAATGCCAGGCCTCCACCGTGGTTTGGATCCCAAGTTAAACTGTAAGTCCTCCATTTCATCTCACAATCACCCTAAAATTACACATTAGCGTAAGTGCGTATAACTCGAACGGGTAGTAAGACGCAATAATAATAATATTAAGTTATTAAGTTCATTTAGTTTTGAGTGGTGTGTTGATCAAATCAGTACCCTCATCTGTGGTCAAATGTTATAATGCGGCAGTTCTCAAACCTTTTAATCTCCATGCTCTTTACACTTATAGAAAATATTGCGTAACCCCAAAAAGACTGTTTATGTGAATTCTACTTATCAATGTTTACCACATTATAATATAAAACTTTGAGAAAAAAAAAGTACACGTAATATAAATCACCACTTCCTAGTAGGTACCAATTTGTATGCTCGTAAAATATATGTCCAGTAATTAATTTAATGCTATCATATCGTGATAATTAATTACGACAATTACATGTAAAACATAACATTTTTAATTTTTCTCAAAACATTGTTTTTAGTGAGGGGAGTGGAATTGTTAACATTTTATAAATATAATAAGTAGAAATAGAGAAGGACAAGCTGATTATGATACCGGCCTCTACAGCCGTACGGTTGTATAAGTATCATAGGCGCTAATCATTGTCAAGGGATCACATACATTTGGTATTGCATGGTTAAATTTTAAACATAAGAATTAAGATCTGTAGAAACTGTTTGGAGAAGGGCAGCTGCAGCTCCCTTGTTTGCCTTAAACTACTAACTCTGAGTGTCAGAAGCGACTTTCAGAGGAAGTAGGCGGCTATTTTTTGCCTAAAGTACCGATCTGTAGTCACAGATCATAACCTTTATGTGTGAGTGTGTAAGTTGATTGTGAAGGGAAAATGGAGTTGGTGGGTGAAGGTTTGTATGTTGGGAGCAGCAGTGTTTGTGTGTAGTAGCTAGATCGAGCCCTCATACACTGTGATGGAAAACACATGCGCAGTTAGGCCCGATGTGAGTGGTGTAGTGTGTAAGTAAGTTCTAGACGAGCTGAAAGAAAATACATGGAATAATATTAGTCACTAAGCGAAGATGGCGTTTATGAAAGTGAAAGTGTGAATAGAATGATTCTAGTTCATAGTTGTGGGGTCGTGAGAGGATCGGGACCCAGGGATTGGCTATGCTTAGAAGAGGAGTGGTTAATAGGAAGGGGCTGATTGGGAAGGTGTGCAGATGTAGTTCTCATTCGAGTCGGGGCTTCTTGTATCTCCTTGTCTCATGGGGGTCGTATTGGCCGAGTCTTCTAATTATGGCGTTATCCTCTACCTTGCGGGCTCGTTTATAGAACTTGTCGCCTCGCTGCCGGAAGATTTCCTGTAATGTCGCACAGCCAGTGGTAGCGTGAATGAACTCGTTGCTGGATCGGGTGTTGACACCTAGGATACTCCTAATCACCTTGTTCTGTACTGTTTGTAGTGTACCTAACACTGACTCTGGGGCATACCCCCACGCCTCACATCCGTACAGCAGTATTGGTTGTACTAAACTCTTGTATAGTAGCATCTTGTTGTTGATCCCTAGCACTGGGGTCTTGAGCAGGCCGTAGTTTGCGATGAATGCCCCCATTGCCTTTTTTCTCGTATAGTTTACGTGCTCCTTCCATGCGAGTCTAGAGTCGATCATCACCCCAAGGTATTTCATAGCGTTTTTGTAGGGGATATTCTCCTCCAATACTACAAACTGGTCCGGTGTTTGGGGTCTCCTCCTAGTAATCAACATGGCTGACGATTTTTCTGCATTTACTCTAATTCTCCATTTTTCCAGCCAGCTGCTGAACTCGTCCAGGTATCGTTGCAGACGGCGATGGGCGTATTTCACGTTCCTGTTGGCGGTGTAGAACATTGTATCGTCTGCGAAGAGCCTGGTCTTTATCATCGGGTCGGTGGGGATGTCTGCGACGTAAATAGTGTAAAGGAATGGGGAGAGTGCCGACCCCTGTGGCACCCCCGCTCCGACCCTATGAAGAAGCGACCTTTTCCCTTCCATCTTGACCTGGAATTGTCGCCCAGTTAGAAAGCTGTTGATTATCTGCACATATACTTTTGGGAAATTGGCTTGAATTAATTTGTAGATAAGGCCGGCGTGCCAGACCTTATCAAATGCCTTCTCTACATCCATAAGTACTGCTAGCGTGACTTCCCCGCTATTGAAACTTTCTGTCACATCCTCCACTAGGCTCAGGACCGGGTGTATCGTTGAGTGCCGGGTCCGAAATCCGAACTGGGAATCGGGAATAATCCTGTGCTCCCTGCCGAAGGCCTTCAGCCGCTGCAAAATTATTTTTTCAAATAGTTTCCCTATATTGCTAAGAAGACTGATGGGCCGCCTGTTCTGCGGGAACTTGCGGTCCTTGCCTGGTTTAGGCAATGAGACAACGTCGGCAACTTTCCATGCCTCCGGGAAGTAGCCTGCCAACAATGCCTTTGAAAACATTTTTGTTAATAGTTGGATTACCCCTTCCGGTGCGTGTCGCAGCATCTCGTTTGAGATCCTGTCTTGGCCTGCCGCTTTTCGTGGCTTCAATTTTTCCACCTGGTAGGAGACTTCATTTCTGGTGATGGGGGTGGTAGTTCTATAACCGGCTCTGCTAAATATACCCCAACCGTTCTTCTTACAGTCCTGGTAAACTCTTCGTCTTGGGGCTCTGAGTTTGTCTTGAACTGATCTTCCAGTGATTCAGCTATGGCCTCTGCCTTGGCCTCTCCCCGGTAAACCAACCCTCTTCTTCCGTGAATGACCGTGGTCCCCGTCTTTCCTTTCGTGCCTTTGAGCTGTCTCGACGCCTTCCACACGTTGCCGTCCACAGCTAAAGTGTTCGTTACGAATTCGTTCCAGTTGGAGACCTTTAGAGCTTTGGCCTTCCTGCGCACCAGGGCTCTCAGCCTGTTGTACTCAGCCCGATGCCTCGGATCTCGGTGCTGCTGCCATTCCCTACGCGCTTCCCTCTTAAGGGCTATCATGAAGCTCAGCTCAGGGTCGTCCCTCTTCAACGTCACCGGTGGCGTCTCGAAAACAGTTGTTCCACGGTACGCTTCGAGTATTGTAGCCGTCAGAAGGGTAATGGAGCTGTCCACTTCTTCCGGGGAATTTACCTCCATGTTCAATGGAATAGTCTCTGTCAGTACCCGTCGATACTCTTCCCAGTCACTTCTGGGTATCTTCCTCCTGTGGTAAGCCAGTCTTGGATTTGTCTTAAGTGATATTCTTCCGAAGACCGGGAGATGGTCGGAGTCGAGTTCATTCAGGGCTTCGAGATCTTCCGGTAGCGTGTCGAGATCCGTCAGGACTACATCCAGTACGTCGGGGAGATGCCTGTAGTTTGAAGGATAGTACGTCGGCTCGTTGGTCGCCAGGACTGTAAAGTTTTTGGTTGATGCCTGGCCAGCCAGTGTCCGGCCTGCCTGATTTGACACGCGACTGTTCCAGCTCGTGTGTTTACAGTTGAGATCTCCTGCTATGAGGAAGTCCTTTCTCGACGTGAGTCTGTCTAGGTCCTCGATGGTGAAGGGGAGAGCAGGGCTTCTGTAGACAGCTGTAAACACTATCTGTGTCCGCCCTGTGGGAATGGCTATCGAAGTGGATTCGATATAATCCATAGGCGGTAAATTCGTTTGGTAGTGAGCGAGGTTGCTACGCACCAACACGGCTGTGCCCCCTCCCCTGCCAACTGGTCTATCGTTGCGGTACATCTCGTATCCGAAGAACCTCATCTTCTTTTGTTCTGATAGGTGGGTCTCACAGATCAGAGCAATGTCGACTCCATACGTCTCCAGAAGTTTTCGGAACTCGTGTTCTTGTAGTACCAGTCCATTAGCATTCCAGAACAGAATGTTCAACGAGTCTTCTGTGCCTCTTCCCTGCTCAGTATCCATCGCAGAAGAATTCAGTTGCGGCTTCAAGAAGTATCATTACTTTGGTTGTTTTGTCTGGCGCGTTCTTCAGCCTTACTACATACTTCCTCAGGAGTTGGAGTAAGCCTGCGATGTTAATATCTTTGATGATTTGTAGAAGGTCCTTTAAGTCCAAAGATTCATCCGTGTCACGGTCCTCTTTTTTGTCCTTTTTGGTCATCCTCTTGACAACTCCACTATAAGATGGTTTGCTCAATCCCATGTTTGTTTGTGGTGTTGGTTGGCTAACCGAAATTTGCTGGCCTGTTGATGGTTTAAGATACCCCACCACGCATGGAGAAGGGTTAGCCACTTTGTTTTCCCCTTCCTTTGTCTTTCCTGACCCTTGGTTTTTCTTTTCCAGCTCACGTATAAATTTAGGGCAATTGCGATAGTTAGCTGCGTGCGGTCCCTTGCAGTTTACGCATTGTGCTGGTGTTGTTTTGTCCTTTTTCTGGCACTCTACTGTCAGGTGCTCTCCTATACACTTGACGCAGCTTGGTTATTGGGCACAGTAGTTCTTGGAGTGGCCGAAACGTTGGCAACGATGACACTGTAGAATTGTGTTCTGTGAAGCACGGTATTCCTCGATCTTCACTACCGTGTGGTAGATGACTTTTACCTTGTATATCTCGCCCACTCCTTCTGTCCTCGCAAGGGTGCAGACAAATATTGGTAGGGGTCTCGGTGTCGCTGCCTGTGGAGCAGATTTCGAGTATAATTTCCTCACATCGGTTGGCGTGAATCCCCTGTTCTCCAGTTCCTCCTTTATTTCTGCGCAGGGCATACTTGCATGCAGGCCCTTGATTACTGCCTTGAAGGGCTTGTCCTTGGGAAGGACATAAGTGAAGTGTCCCAAGGTGTTCTGTTTTAGCAGCTTTAACAAAGCGGAGTAATCTCTGAAGGAGGTCGTGACCACCTTGATACCCTGTGCAATACAATACACTTTATAGTCATCTTGCAGTCCGCTGTTTAGGAGTTTTATGACTTTGTTATATTGTGTTGCATTCGTTACGATCACTGGAGGGGTCTTTATGCGCCGTGGGGTGAAACTTTCTTTCGTACCTCCACTCGGTTGCCCCGTTTGACTAATCGTTGGTCCATCCCGTAGGCTAGACAAGCTTGCAAACTTGTTATTGACTTTTATGGCCTTTGATTGTAGAACTTCCTGTCCCGGTCTGGTCCTGAGTTTTCGCTTGAGTCCAGAAACTGGCTCAAAGTTTTTTTCTATTTCAGTGTTGGCTGGGGCCCCTTCCTGGCCTTGGTCTTCCATGTCACCATCATCGTCCGTTCCTTCAACGTTGATTTCTACATCCGAGTCTGAGTCCATTTCCCCCTCTTGACTTGTACCTTGCGGTATACCACCCTACCCAACTTCAGTCGGCATGTAATAGGTCACTAAATATACAAAAACGCTAGTAATATAGTACAAAATTACAACCGTTGACGACTTAGCACTGCACTTATAATTTGTGTTCTATCACTGTTGTGTTAAGCTGATGTCGTTCAACACACTATCACTACCCGACCTCAGTCGGCACGTAGTGTATCTCGAAATAAAAAAAAAAAAAAAAAAAATACACTCGTTGGCAACTTAACACTACACTTACGCGTTGTGTATCAAGCACTGTTGTGTTATTTCCCGTCATGTTTTGGTTGGAGAAGGGTTTAGATGACGTGGATAGATGTATTGCTTGTTATTGGACCGGGGGGAGGGGAGATTGTTATCGTGATAGAAATCCTCCCCCGCCATGTCTTGTGGATGGTTCGTGCGGGTTGGTTGATTTTAAAATACAACATTTGGGGCAAATATCTTTTATATCACTATAGAAGACAGCTGAATTTTCATGCTTGCTTCTGCATTCAATCTGTTGCTATATTTTGTTCATCCGTTTTGGTGGCCGTATGGTCTAAGGTGTTATTCTCGCAATAGACTGGATTGTTGATTACTGGGTTCTATCCCGGTCGAGTGTACTGAGGGTGGTTTTCCCTAGATATTTTTACACTCTCCCACCAGGTAAATGAGAATACACATCCTCTAAATGCAACCTTCCTAATTCCTAGCATATTGGAGTAACTAGCACATAGGCGTATAACTGGAACGGGTAGTAGAACGTGGCGTTAAATTGTCTATGTATTATATAAGATTTTGGTTGAATTATAAAGACCTGTGGAGCACCTGCAGGTGTCTCAGGGAAACGCTACTCTAAGGCATCACTCTCACAATTTATTAAATTATCAATTGTGGTGAGATCGGGGTTAAATTCCGCTCGAGTATACTGAGGATTTTTTCCCTAAATTGTTTTCCCACTTTATATACGCAAATACGGGTACATTTCTTCAAACCCCTATCTTCCTCATACGTCACTAATTAGTGTTAATATTAGGATAACCCGAAAGGACAGTAAGACGCGATGCAAACAAATATTCTATTACCTGAGGTTGTTCCGAAAGTACGTTAAGCAATTCAATTCAAACCTCGATTTCAGCCAAATGTGATGGTTTGATAAAAAAAATTACAAATGAATTTCCTATTCATCGTGTCTTACAACTCTTATGGGTTGTCAACATATTTTACAATACTTGGATAGGAGTGAGAAAGGTAGAATTTGTGCAAATGTGCCAATATTTGCGTGGCGGGAAATTGTAGCCCTTTTTAAAAACTAAGTCTAAGCGTACCCAGCCGGTAACTGCCCATCACTGACAAATCATGCAATATGAAATACATACGCCAACTTAGACAGCGTGTCCACCATTAAATGGAAATAAAATGTATCTATTCAAGTAACTCCGGAAGTGGTATTTTTTATATTAAATTCCACCCGAAGCAGATAATGAAACAATCCAGGGAATGTCACGAATATTCACCTAACATGTTCTTATCATGACATTCCCTTTAGCTCAGATGGATGTTTACATTTACACTGTCAACAATAACCGAGTGTCGGCTGAAATGACTGTGATAAGCTGCGTCAAGCGCGTGCACACAAAGATAATAGCTTTCAGCCGCGTCACAAGACTCCTTTGTCTACACAACCGATCATAAAATAGTCAACGAGTTGGATAGAGCATCATCAGAACAATCCACGAGAGGTCTTAGCAGCGCTGCTTGCTGCCCCCACGTTGTCCCAAGGGGTGTAGAGTTCCTCCACGGAGATAATTAGTCCGATCAAAATAGCCTAGTTCCTCCACAACACCTCAAGGAAGAGTAGTCCGAGTACAATAGCCTAGTTCCTCCACAAAACCTCAAGGAAGAGTAGTCCGAGTACAATAGCCTAGTTCCTCCACAACACCTTAAGGAAGAGTAGTCCGAGTACAATAGCCTAGTTCCTCCACGACACCTCAAGGAAGAGTAGTCCGAGTACAATAGCCTAGTTCCTCCACAACACCTCAAGGAAGAGTAGTCCGAGTACAATAGCCTAGTTCCTCCACAACACCTCAAGGAAGAGTAGTCCGAGTACAATAGCCTAGTTCCTCCACACACCTCAAGGAAGAGTAGTCCGAGTACAATAGCCTAGTTCCTCCACATCACCTCAAGGAAGAGTAGTCCTAGTACAATAGCCTAGTTTCCTCCACGAAACCTCAAGGAAGAGTAGTCCGAGTACAATAGCCTAGTTCCTCCACAACACCTCAAGGAAGAGTAGTCCGAGTGCAATAGCCTAGTTCCTCCACAACACCTCAAGGAAGAGTCCGAGTACAATAGCCTAATTCCTCCACAACACCTCAAGGAAGAGTAGTACGAGTACAATAGCCTAGTTCCTCCACAAAACCTCAAGGAAGAGTAGTCCGAGTACAATAGCCTAGTTCCTCCACAACACCTCAAGGAAGAGTAGTCCGAGTACAATAGCCTAGTTCCTCCACAACACCTCAAGGAAGAGTAGTCCGAGTACAATAGCCTAGTTCCTCCACGACACCTCAAGGAAGAGTAGTCCGAGTACAATAGCCTAGTTCCTCCACAACACCTCAAGGAAGAGTAGTCCGAGTACAATAGCCTAGTTCCTCCACATCACCTCATGGAAGAGTAGTCCTAGTACAATAGACTAGTTCCTCCACAACACTTCAAGGAAGAGTAGTCCGAGTACAATAGCCTAGTTCCTCCACGACACCTCAAGGAAGGGATTATATATGTAGTCCCAGAGTAATAGCCTAGTTCCTCCACGACACCTCAAGGAAGGGATTATATATGTAGTCCCAGAGTAATAGCCTAGTTCCTCCACGACACCTCAAGGAAGGGATTATATATGTAGTCCCAGAGTAATAGCCTAGTTCCTCCACGACACCTCAAGGAAGGGATTATATATGTAGTCCCAGAGTAATAGCCTAGTTCCTCCACGACACCTCAAGGAAGGGATTATATATGTAGTCCCAGAGTAATAGCCTAGTTCCTCCACGATACCCTTTACAAAAATCGAGTATCTTCGTATCTTATATTTGCTGACTTTCCGTGAATCTATCAATTGAAGGCTAGGTTTTGTTGGGTAATATTATATATTATTTCTATTGTCAACACCCCTTTTTCTCAACTAATTCAAAGCCTACAGCGATAAATAAGGTATAAGTGGCTGGGATTTTTTTTACAGACTTCTGACATAGCATACTCAGTTTAGATCATCCTGTCAATTACAGGCTTAAAAACTTGTATTGTTATAATCAGTCTGTCGTAAACATATCACCATAGCAAAACAGATAACTAAAATAATACAAACCTATATTTTCCCTCCCCTCAATGGTCCCCAAAAACAACAAAGTCGTCAGCCTAATTCAGTTCCTACAAATATTAAAGAAAGATATTCTATAGTTTTAGAGATAATACTATAGAATTATATCGCTAATCATGTTTGAACCGTTCGTTGTTCGGGATGCGATTAGAGCAGTTTAGTACACAAGTGGACTTACATAAAAGTGGTGGATGTCGACTCAGCCCCTTAGCTATGCTCTTAATTTGTTTTTACTTTTTAAATGATGTAATAATCGATTATGAGAAGGAAATACACCTGCATTATTACGCATAAGAGTAGATAGCCTCTTTGGTATTTGGTCTACCCTCTCCTTTTCACAAGATTAGAAACGGGACGGTTGAAGACGTTATTTGACGAGCTCTGCCCGGGACAAGCAAATAGCAAACAATGAAATAAAATAAAAAAATGAAATCATAAATCATTAATATATATTATAGGCTGATCTAGGCATTCAGCAATGTGAATATGGTTCTATTTCGAATAAGTCGCACCGCGCGTATTTCATCCGTCCATGGAAGGACTGCTCTGCTAAATATCGTGCTGCTTGTCGTGAGAACAAACGAGGCGACCATGCTGCTCTTTCAGGTGCAAGTCCCTGGAAACGCGACAATTAAAAGCAATGTATCCACATTAACAGCTCTGCTAACACCCGTTTGTGAAAATAGGACTCTAAAGGTAAGCGCCCACTGGGTCAGTACCACACAGACGGAACGGAAAGTAGCATTATTTGTTTCCAAAATGCGCCCACCACGTCGATACCACCGGCAATGGACTCTCCGGCATTCCGCCATTCAACAGAAAGTCCGGGCGAGGGAATTAAAATCAAGTGCGGTCCGGAATTTTTGGCGTCATCTTCAACCAGATCAGGAAATAATGTTTGGTATTCGCCAAACGTAAGTATTTTCTTGTTGATGTTGTGAACCCAGAATCGTTGTTTCCTACATTTTCTTCTCTCCTCTTTAATTAAAAGGCAACTAATAGCTACAAATTCTTCCTCGCTTTACACATTTAAATAATACGGTTAAATGTCACTCAAAAAAAGCACAATCATAAACATGAAACAAATCCAACAATATAAAAATGCAAACATTACTTCATTGAGCAGGCAAACGAGAATCTCACCTTAGGGTTCGGCCAGACTGACAAGCGTGCGAGCGAGCGCGCAAGCGACTGGGTGGCCAAACTGGCGAGCGCGCGAGCGCGTAATTAGCGGACCCTAGTTAGATTATTATTAGCACCGCGTCTTACTACCCGTTCGGGTTATACGCACTTACGCTAATGTGTAATGGTAGGGTGATTGTGAGATGAAATAGAGGACCTACAGTTTAACGTGGAATCCGAACCACGGTGGCGGCCTGGCATTCCCCACATTCACAAGATGTCTTGTCAGAGGTGAAGGAAGGGTTTGGAAATAAGATAAATCTGTGCCGGGACCTAGGATTGAACCCCGGCTGCCAGCACAGAAGTCTGACACCTTACCCCTAGACCACTAGGTCACCGCCCCCCCCCCCCCCCCCCCCTAGTTAGAGAAGATGTATCTGTCAAACACACTTAGTACATCTCTGCTCCTCGAAAATTCTTACAGAAAATATTGTGTATTTATAAAAAAGCAAAAAGTAGGAGTGCATCCAATTAATAAATTGAGAAATGCGTATGGTACTGTACTGAAGTGTTTTAAAATCAGATTTGCCGCACCAGTGGCGGAATGGTGCGTTGCACTCGATAGCTTTTGACTAGGAGGCAAAGGTTCGAATCTTGGCTCAGTGAACTGAAGGTGATTTTTAAAACTTATTTATTGTTGTGGTTTTTTCATACTCTCTCCAAACTAATGGTGATTCTTATTTGTAAAGGCCTACTTTGATTATAATATTGAAGTATTTTAACATATCGGGTTTACATATATACATTTTATTATTTATGGTCTTACCAATTAAATTAGGCCATTATTATTATTATTATTATTATTATTATTATTATTAGCACCGCATCTTACTTCCCGTTCGGGTTATATGCACTTACGCTAATGTGTAATGGTAGGGTGATTGTGAGATGAAATGAAGGACCTACAGTTTAACGTGGAATCCGAACCACGGTGGAGGCCTGGCTTTCCCACATTCACAAGATGTCTTGCCAGAGGTGAAGGAAGGGTTTGGTAATCAGATAAATCTGTGCCGGGACCGAGGATTGAACCCCGGCCGCCAGCACAGAAGTCTGACACCTTACCCCTAGACCGCCAGGTCACCGGGCCATTAATAGCAAGTGTGTTAAACCTATCACTGATAGAAAAAAGTCAAATATCATGTCAAAATGAGAAGTTTCCCCAGCACTCAATGAACCAACATACAATAATATTGCCTAGCGCCTGTAAACTAGACTGTACCGGGTCGAGCGCGCGCGCTTGAAAAATAGAACCAGTTCTATCTTTCAAGCGCGCTCGCTCGCTCGCTCGCTCCAGTGTGGCCACCCCCCATTACAACCAATGTGTTCTATTTTATATTTTAGTCGCTCGCGCGCTCGCTCGCTCGCGCGCTCAGTCTGGCCGTACCCTTAGACTCGAGAGCAGCCGAACAAACCGAGTCTGTTCGTGCCGTCAGAGCGGATAGTGGGTGCACCTCCTAAAGTGTGCGCTTACCTTTAGGCGGACACGCCGGTCTCTAGTGATCAGAAACTGTACCGGCGAGACTTGCTACGCTAAACACGCGCCATTAGCACATCAGAGCCGCTAAAAGCGCGCAGTGGGTTTATGTTTGTACACTCGTTTACGGCAGCATTTTTGTAATATAAAATAAAAGGTTTAAATTTTTTTTTTTTTTTTTTTTGCCCCCACGACTTACTACCCGTTTGAGTTACGCACATGTACTAATTAGTTTGTGTGTTAGAGATAAGGGAGGTTAACTGTTAAGTAAGTGTACTGACATTATCGTAGAGTATGGAAAACGTCTTTTTTTAAAACATCTAAATACACCCACCGGGATTCCAGCCCCGATCTCCTGGTCATCGGTGGTCAAGTCTATAAACGTATTAGAGTGACGACTAAAGGTAAGCGTTTACTAGCTCACATTGGACGGACCACATGCATCGCATGAATCGGATTATTTAGTGTACTGCGTCCAATGAATTGGGGACATTCGTATTTCCGAACGAGGCGGTTTCTTAACATCTCTCCCTCAGTTATGTTGCCTTTTGTGTGTCCTAATATCTAATACGATCACTGGGGGGTCGTTATTAGGATATAGACAACTAATAGTGGGCAAATACTCTTAACTGCATCCCATAAAGTATCATTAATCCAACCGCCTGTGAGGTTGTAACTAATATAATTTAACTTAAAAGTATCAGTTTTGTTCAAAAATAAGTTTATTTTATTTAAGTATTTTATGCTTTGTTTTTTAAGCTTAGCACAGTCATTTTGACAAAAAATAACAAGTTCTAGATTTTATTCGTGAACACACTTTGATGAATTTTAAAAACGTTCCCCAGACGGCAGAACTTTATTATGTAACTAGTGATGTGAGGGAGAAATAATAACTCACTCACACACAGTAGTTCGCGAACTGGAGGAGGACTAAAATGAAAGTTGTAGGTTGGTCGCAAACGACTGAACTATATTAAGTAGTTCGCGAAGTATTGAACTATACATATGAACTGCTCATTTCAGTTAACTAAATCACTTTGAACTGTTCCCAAGCGTGAACTGTAATGCCCATCTATAAACTAAATAGGGAAAATAAAGCTGGGAATTCCGAATGCGAATGGTGGGAAGTGCGTGCACTACTCAACATTACAGATGACGTCATCCATATAGCGTTATAGTAAAATAGATAGGTTTATTATTATATATATATATATATATATATATTCATAATATCACAATAAAGGTGTACAGCCTTGCAAAGTCAAATAAAGGAAGTACAAGTGTTTTTTTTTAATTCTATCAAATAATGTCAAGGATAGACAACAGAGGCGAGAGTAATTACCTTCCAAAGACCGCGGAAGGTTTGGAAGCCATATCATGGCATTAAATGGATTACACGTAATGCTTTGCCCAGCAATGTCAGCAATAAATTCTGTGCCTCTAGAACTCAACCGATCAGGAATCATCTGCTGCACTGGGTGTCCATTCCATCAACCAGTATGAGCGGCAGTCTCGTCTTGTTGAGACAATTGCTTGTCCATGTCGAGTGTGTTCAGCACAGATGTTACTAAATCCAACTGGATACGTTCATTGATTAGGTCTTCGTACACTTGTGCTGTGCAGTGCAGTGCAGTGCATAGCAGTGACATCGATCATGTTGTCATCTTCATCTTCAATGAAATATAGATCAATAATGCCGTGGATGGACACATCAGACCATACTAATACTTTTTCAGAATACAGTCAACTCTCGATTCTACGACCTTTCACGGTTCCCTGGAAAAGGTCGTTATTGGAATATTAACAGATTTTGTTCCACCCCTGACCTTCATACGAAAAAATTGCATTTTTAGACAACAAATAGCGTGGGTCATCTAAAATTGTTCACAAAATCCAACCAAAAACGTAACCAAATCAAAATAACAATGTTAAACAATAGCATGGGTCGTCAAAAATTGTTCACAAAATCAAACCAAAATAGTAACCAAATCGAGAATCGAAATAACAATGGCAAAAGCAAGCCTGGCGCGTGATGTAGCGGCAGTCGCGCGCGGGGAAACATTGTCTTGCTTGTGGGAGGACAGAGTCAAGTGCTATTGTCTGGCATTGATGAGGTGGTGTATTTTTATACCTGACCCACCCCAGTTACTAGTAATACAGCGCTCACAAAAAATAATTGCAACGCAGCGACCTAAATAAATGCAACAAACACATTTTACAGCCGATTTCTTAAACTTTTCAACCTTTTTCCCCACATTTTTCACGGTTCCCCAAAAAAGAGTCGCTACTTCGAGAGGGACGCTATTCCGGGGTCGTAGAATCGAGAGTTGACTGTAAAGTGGTCTCTGTGCATATTCACCAGTTTTTTCCCCAACAAAGGAAACAATTCTGTTTATTGACATGTACATTGAGTACGCATGATGTTCGTCAATCACCACCAATTTCGGAGATAATCAGGATCTTCATAAACAATGACAAAACACGTGCAAAATAACGCACGGATGCTTGGAAGTCTGCTTCTTTCAGTTTGTGGAATACCTACATTCGATATGAGTGCGCTCCAATATCCGCAACCATGCGTTGAACACTAGAACGTGCTAGAGATTTATCTTAATTTGCGACGTTCATTTTTTAGAAGGACTTTTTTGCAGCACTCATCCAGTATTATCATTGGTTTCTTGTGGTTCTCAGCCTTTCAGACCTCTTTTCGTTATGCTTATCAACTGAACCTGTCCTACTATAAGCGTTTCCACCCATTGAAATGTTTTTTATGGTGTTGATGATTTACGAACTTCTCTTCTAAACCAATCATCACAATTTGCAGTGATGGTCCATTATTCTTGCCAGCACCATAGTTCCGAAAATAATGTTTAACAACCCAGTAACGTTCTTCTATCACGTACTGCATAAATACAAACTAAAATAATTTAAGTTTTTTTTTAGCCATCCTGTGCATTACTCAAGCAGGGTTTGTTTGCACGACTAGACACCTTGATTGGTTCTAGTACGGAGTAGATTATAAAGCAAAAGCCATAATGTAACCCGTCAAGGTAAAACTGGTACCATTTTTTGGTTCCACTATGGTGTAAAGTACAATATAAGATAATAGAAAAACAGTTTAGGTAAGACTGCTAACTTTCAAATAAACATGTGTGACGTCATGCGATCAAGTGGTTTGAAGATTGGTTACAGATCTTGAGGGCACTGGTTCCATCCCAACAGATCACCCAATACAATTTAATATTTGTGTATACTCTTGTCCGTTTACTTGAATTGCTTCCCCCCCCCCCCCCATGTAGTCTACCAAACAGGTTCTAAAACTTAGGTTTATTCGTGACCTCTTTTAATAAATCAAATTATTAGTGAACTCGGCAATACATGTTTAGGAAACGTCTTTCTCAGTACACCTGGCTGGAATTCGAACCCCAAGCTCCCTGTCACGGAAGTATAGTTTACTGCGAAAATGACGCCTTAGATCATGCGACCAACGAAGCAGGTAGTTCTATAATAAATATTTAATCTACTCACGTGGTTCAATATTTTCTGCGAACACCGGAGGGGTCGCGACCCACAGTTCAAGACCCTGTATTCTAGCATGTATAAGTTCAGGGACTCGGAACAACTAACAGAAAGTGAAAACCACAGAGTAGACCAAATGCTAAGCAAATGCACCATCAGTATTCGTCTGGACCTAGAAACATGATAAGAAACAACATTGCACGTGGTCTGGGGTTCTAACGCCCCCCCCCCCCCCCCCCCCACTTGGTCATTGTGAATCTAGTGCCATAGACCACTTAGCCATCGCTGGCAGTTTAATTACCACTCGCTGTACACTTTCCCTTATTCCCCAGTTGGCTGCTTGGTGTAGCGAAGTGTGACAGAGGCACGGGTGCGGTAAGACCCAGTTCAAACGCCAAGTTGGGATTCGATGGGCGTCACACCCAGCTCCCACCCACTAGTGTTGCCAAATTAAAAGCGGGAGGAATCGCAGATACTCAATAGTTTCAAATAAAACTGATATTAAATTAGGTTACATAAAGCACAGTAGTCTCCACTGTTCGAGGTATGCGTGTACCCGATACTGGCCATAACTATAGTATAACTTTGGTAGAAGAACAGTAAAGGTTAGTTACTAAAGTTACTAAAACAGTTTCTAAAAAATCACCCATCAAACCACGTTATCTACAGCTGTCACGTTTGATACATATTATCAATACCTATATAATAACACAAATCATAGAGTAAAATGTTTAATGTTGGCCGTTAATAAATATGTTTGAATTCTCTATAACTGTCTTTCCAACCAAAACCAGGGTATACATATTATGTGGGAGGGTAGAGGGGGGTAGCAACTTTGGTGTAACGAGTCAGGTTTGAACCCTCGACCTTGTTTCCGGCTCACTTATTCTAGACACACTAACTTTCAACCCCGGGTCGCTGCACACTTTGATCCTCTTCCTGCAATGCGCCATTATTTCTTCTGGTCGTTAAAAGATCAAATAAGTGTGGAAATTAGGTTTCAGTTCGTAAAGAGGTCAGCTAATGGGCTCGACCTGGAGCGATTTGGCCACGGGACGTGGTGGTCCCTGGTTCTGTTCCGGCACATACTGTTACGATAATGTTGTTGTTTAGCGTCTGCGTGAGAAGATTTGGGGCCAAAAGTAATTGTGTGTGTCTCTACTGGTCATGGGAGTTTGTTGTGTGCTACCGTTACATCGGCAGATTGTCTTACATTTATATTGCGGAAAGACTAGAATTATTATTATTATTATTATTATTATTATTATTATGATCAGCATAGCGTCTTACTACCAGTTCGGGTTATACCACTTACGCTAATGTGTGATGGTAGGGTGATTGTGAGATTAAATGGATGACCTACAGTTTAACGTGGGATCCGAATCACGGTGGAGGCCTGGCATTCCACAATTCACAATTGTGATTAATACACGTCTTGTCAGAGGTGAAGGAAGGGTTTGGCAATCAAAATAAAATCTGTACCGGGACAGAGTATTGAATCGCAGACCCCCCAGCCGAAGATCTGACACCTTTACCCTAGCCGCCAGGTCACCCATGAAAGACTAGAAGACTACTACGCTTCTGAAAACCATTTCCCTAACTATTTTAAGAATTTAAAAAGTGACATGTAGTTTCATATTTTTTATTTGGGGTATTTTATAGGTACTTTCTCAACACAAAGCTGGGCCATTGGCTAGTCACGTTACACACTAAACTTTTTAACCTACTAAATCCGCTACCAAAAAGTATATCGATAAATTCACAATCTTAGTAACAACAACAATAATAATAATAATCCACTCATATTTTTGAATAAAATATTTACCCACTTCAGTGGCTGAATGGTCTAAAAGGCTTTCCCCCTCGTGCGAGACTGCCTGCTGATTACAAGGAGATCGGGGTTAGAATTCCTGTCAGGTCTACTGAGGAGGGTTGTTCCTAAATGGTTTCCTCCTCTCCTTCATGCAAATACGGGTAGATTACCTGTAAAATACTCCTCCCTCATACCTACCCTATTAGAGTAGTTATATTTGCGTATGACCCCTTTCCCGGAACCTTGGTTGGGAATCACTAGGATAGAAAGAGCCTCTCGCATTTTCATTGGTTGGTCTCCTACATACAAGGCTTGTCTGTCTGTGCTATAGAGTACATGCATAAGGCATACATAGTTGAAGTTAGACAAACTTTATTTAAACTTCTTGTGGATTGACACCTTAATTCAGTCAGTAGCATGTCCACCTACTGAGTTAAGGGTCCTGGGTTGATTACAAGCAGGGCCGAAAAAATTTACCATTGGTGAAAAATGTGGACCTTTGACTTTCCCGGTGATAAATTTAACGGCCGGGAGCTGGGTGTTGTGTCTGTTCTATATTTAAGTTAGTTTATAAGTCTTGCTGTGTGATGATTATCGATAGGTTCAAAAAAAGTACGTTAAAATAGCTCAAATAAAAATACTGTTTGGCACTTTTCGCTATCCGTGACTATAATAAACCCAGCCTTATTTTCCTGTGGAGGAGGAACTTGTTTTAGTCGTCAATCCGTGCATTGAGCATTGCACACCAGCTGGTCGTGTTGCTAGAACAGAATTGCCAACTTAGCGATTGATTATCTCTCTATATATCTAACAGGCTTTTTTAACGATTTTTTTTTTTTTAAATTGGATTGTTTAACACAGGAGTCATGTTTGTTTTCATGTTCCTCACGTCTTACTCTACCCGCTGGGATATCCGTAAGTTTACAATAATGGGGGTAGGGAAGAAGGTAGACTTTTAAAGAAAGTGTGTTGTCACGTTTACGTGGCAGAGAGGGAAAGAAAATTTCCCTTCACCAGGCTGTAATTCTAATCCGACATTCCCGTCAAAGGCAAACCAGACCAGACGAGTCAGACTCCTTGTCGGCGGGTTCCACCGTTTGTGAGTAAACAAGAGTTCTTGACGAACTTAATCTAGGGGGTGATAATGTGGAGGATGACTAGAAATAGTGAGAAAATCACACTTGGGAACCCTCCAGGCCTCCCCCAAATACATCCGCACCGGGAATAAGGCGACCAAATGCACGACTCCGCTACCGACTCTAAACATCTGATCTCAATTTGACGCACTACGACTTAGCGAGGAGAGGAGCAATGTCTATCACAGTTGCTACAACGACCCTTGACCGCCACTCTACCGTAGAGAGCAAGCAAAGGGAGTGAATCAACTTTTTTTAAAAAAAATAAAAATATTTAGCACCACGTCTTACTACCCGTTCGGGTTATATGCTTTAAGTACTAATTACGCTAATGGATTAGGAATTGGGAAGGTTGAATTAGAGGAAGTGAACCCGCTTGCGTGGAGGGAGAATGGAAAAGCATTTAGGAACACACACCCCCCCCCCCAATTCACCCGACCGAGATTCTAACCTCTATCTCCCCGTCCTCAGCAGAAATCAACACGACTAGCGCGTTAGCCAACCACGCCACCGAGGCGTTTTTTTTAAATAACACAATAATTAGAAAGAATGTTAATCATCGACTTTCTAAAAAAAATCTGATGATGTCCTCGACAGTTTTAGGGCCTTGTTCAGTGTGCCATGAGTTGAAAAAAAAGGTTGAAAATCGCTGCCTTAGTCAGAACTCATTTTTTCTACGTTTAGCAGCACTGGGAGATATTTCAAGTCTTATTTTATGCTAACTGAAGTACCCGGCGTTTTTCGGGAGGTTTTTAATTTAATAACAAAAAAATTATCTTCGATTTGTATTCGTTTGTGGAAAGGGATACTATTTTAAAAATTTCATACATTCACGTTGTGGAAGATATCACGCAATGCTCATGACAGACAAACACGTCCATTTTATCAATATAGATGCTAAATAGACTACAGTAAGGTCTCGATAGTTCTTTGAATGGGAGTAAGCTTATCCAAACTAATCAACACTTGAATCACAAAGGAATAAATGGACAGTACATGTTTGTGAGTTCTATCTTGAGCTAGTTCCAAACAATCTCCCTCATTACTCTCTTGAGCATTGTATGAGGTCGTTTTGATTTGGGGTGGCCGCAATTACTGAAATAAAAATTATCCATTCAATTCTAGATTAAAGATTTTATTAAGTTTAAATTAAAAGTTCCAGTGAGTAGGTTAGTTTACTCAGAATACATCAAATGTGAAGATATTATGGCATTAAATGGCAAAACCATCTTGTTTGTGGTTCATTGGTGTTTAGAAACGCATTTTTTTTAAATCAAATAGGTACATTTTTGGTTTGTGAATACGACTGTAGGTAATGGGTAAATAATTATTTTACAAACTTATTATATTTATTATTATTATTATTATTATTATTATTATTATTATTAACACCACGTCTTACTACCCGTTCGGGTTATACGCACTTACGCTAATGTGTAATGGTAGGGTGGTTGTGTGAGATGAAAAATGGAGGACCTACAGATTAACGTGGGAAACCGAACCACGGTGGAGGGCCCGGCATTCCCCACATTCACAAGATGTCTTGCCAGAGGTGAAGGAAGGGTTTTGGTAATCAGATAGATCGTTGCCGCGGACCGAGAATTGAACCCCGGACCCCAGCACAGAAGTCTGACACCTTTACCCCTAGACCAATTTTACTAACTTAAATAATAAATAAAAAAGACTTCCAGCTATTGTCTAACCATTTAGAAGCATTTTTGCTCATGTGAGTAAAAAGTAGAAGCAGTGGACTAATTAGCGAGGCAATCATCGATAATGTAGCTGAAATGGCATTGGGATTAAATCTACTAGCAATAAATAAATAAATAAAGTACTTAGCTCACTTAAGCTTGCATTAAAACATAACTTCAGTAGTAGATTCATGAATGTGTGTTGTAATATTTCTATTCCCTGGCCACTTGGAACCTACCAGTCCACCCCTGCCTATACTCCATTCATGGTAGGAATTACTCTCTGGAAGGTCTTTTTACCTACCAATATCCTACTATATAATAGATTTCTGGTAGGAAAAGGCCTTTCAGAAAACTGTTCCAAAAGAGAGTCTGTTGAGAGCCGAGTGGGGTGGAGGCCAAAGCAGTTAACAAAACTTGAGCCAAACTTAAAACATTATTTTAATTCTCTTATTGTTGATATACGACAATAAACTCCAAACAAATAACGGAAATCATAGATGATAATTTCCTGATAACATTTTCAGATAATATATAATATAAGCCCATGGAAGGGGGATATAGTCTAATTTTGAAGTATCATATCCGGTCAACGAGAGACCCTACGATAGTGATCCATTCAACCACTACGCGCTGTAGTCGATTCCGTGAGCGAGAGAAAAGAACTGGAATCACTGTTATTGCTTTATTGGAACTCATTTTATAATGTTTCTGGTGTTAACGTACCATGGAGAAGTTATACTAGAGTGGAAACTTAACGAGTACCTCCTACCAAAAAGATACATACTGGGAGTCTTATTTCAGTCTAGCAAGATGGAAGTGTCGGTAACGTAATTATTATAATGTTTCAAGTAATTTCAAACGAATTGCGGGGAACTTTAGGCGGGAAAGGGGGGGAATTTGTTTGAGGAACTATATTCTAACTGTAATAGGGGAAATACTTTCTTAAGAGGCCTATTTCCACCCGATACAATTTAATAAACTGACAAGTAGTTTATTAAGACTAACGTCGATACATTTTTTTAAAAATTAACAGAAACATAAAATACAGCCAAAATACAAATAAATGCCGTGGACGAGGAGTGGCTTGCTCGGACACAAAACCCTGGCAGATCGTGGTTCCACGCATGCTCCGTACCGAGTATAATATATTATCATCTGCTCCGAGTATGTTCTGACTTAAAGGTTCACCAAAGAGCATGGTTTCACGCACCAGACATTAAAGAGGTGATTTCTTTTTTCTGTTTTAAAATGAATATCTTTCACCTCACGTTTGTAGAAGTTTGTAGCAGTGGCAGAAGAAATACATTCACATTTGCATGGAGGTAGAGTGGGAAGCCATTCAAACCTTGTCCTCTCAATCACAGGGAAACAGATTAAATGAGCCTGACATTTAGTCCCCATGCACCCGCCTCGGTGGCGTAGTTGGCTAACGCGCTTGTCGTGTTGAGCTCGACTGCTGAGGACGGGGAGATCGAGGTTCGAATCTCGGTCGGGTGAACTGGGGGTGGTTTTTCCTAAAAATGGTTTTCCACTCTTCCTCCACGCAAATGCGGGTTCACTTCCTTTAATTCAACCTTCCTAATTCCTAATCCATTAGCGTAATTAGTACTTAGGCGTATAACCCAACGGGTAGTAAGACGCGGTGCTAAATAATAATAATATTAATAATTAGTCCCCATGCCCATCGGTAGTGAATAGGTAATATAATATCCATTAGACCCATATTGGTAAACATGTGGACAAAATAGTCATTCTAGTCTGGTTTGATGGGGAGGTTGGGGTTCAAATTCCAGCTAAATGACAGTTTTTTTTAATCCTAAATTAGCTATCACTTTACAGCCACGCAAACGCTGGTATATTCCTTCGGCGAGAGAATGTGTGAGATTGCTCGCGAAGCTTGTGAGATCTAAGGAAACACGCGATTTTAACTGTCGCGTGATTCGGTTTCCTCAGCAGCGAGTGTCTTTATAACAAACCCCTCCCACATTGTGTGCGGTTAGCTACCTGTGTGTTCATAAACACACGTGTGTGGGAGTGGCCGGCAAGGACTGCAACTTTATGACACACACATCCACAATATGTCGTCACACTCTCTGCAGTTTGTTGAGGTCAAGAATTAGACACGGCCCAAATTGTTTCCTTACTCAACCTTGGGCAAGCACTTTTAGAACAATAACTGGGAGTTAAACGTGCGCCTTCTAGACACAAAGACTGTATCGGCAACACGCTCTCAACCTAGGGCAGCAGCACTAAATACGTAACAGCCTCACTCCAGGGAACTATACACCGGTAACAGGACGAAAAGAACTAAACGGTTGAAGGAAACATTTGATCCTCTAGATTCTAGAATAAACGGTTGAAGGAAACATTTGATCCTCTAGATTCTAGATAAACGGTTGAAGGAAACATTTGATCCTCTAGATTCTAGAAATATATCTAGCCCCTTTAACCATTCAGCCTCCGCTAAACAGTCAAGCATTTGTGTGGTTGAAATATATATAAAGAATCCACGAAACCAGCGTTGCCAATTTTTTAAAATACAACATTCCCTGTATTTTCAGAAGAAATTTCCATTTTTATAGATAATTTAGCGAGTAGTATAAAGGAATTAAATGTCATTTTTCACAAAATTGACTCGTGTGAAGTTACTGTCTTTAGCACAGGAGTATTTGGACCTCGATAGGTGAATGTTTGCAGGTTGTTAAGCTTCAATCACACGTTTGCAGAAAATTAATAGCAGAACCGAGGACGGTTTATTACAATTTTAACATAAATCACGGTACACAAACTAGCGAAACAGAATTTTCGATGTTTTGTCTGATTTTTTTTAAAAAGCCTTTCATGAATTAAAAGAATGAAGTGAAGGGTTTGCGATTTTCAGCTTATACCAAAAAGATAAGATGCATTCTAATTATTCAAGTTTGGTTATTATCATTATTATTATTATTATTATTACGGTGGTTATAATTGGTTAGGAAATAAAACCATTCAACTACAACACATAAGAGTTTTATTTTGAATCAAAGTTTCCACAAATAATTACAAATTAAATTTCAAGCAAGCTACTAGTGACTCGAAATACGCTTTGATTTGATAGCCTATGGAGAAATGTACCAGTAGTTCAAGACTGGTTAATGTTGGATGTTACAAGGATTAATATACTAGTGGTTCATGATTAGTTAATGTTGGATGTTCCAGGACTAATATACTAGTGGTTAATGATTAGTCATATATAGGATCCTCACTTCGGTACATTTAACAGGGTTACAATTTTCGTAACCTGTAAACCATATAAGAACAACTGATGCCTTTTTTCCATGGGACCACCGGTGTGGGTGTTAGTTATTGTAATAAAAACGAAAAGTTGGCCTAGTAAATAATCCACTTTTAAGTATTTGACACTTAAACTATTCTAACTTAAGTGCTTTGTATTAAAATATATTTTTGTATCAAACACCTAGTTTTAAGATAGAGTGTTCAATATAGTAAATACTTTTAATTTTTTTCAACGATCTTCATACAAAAAAGAAACAACGAAACTCTTATTTGCGTAAGCTCGCATTTCAATAATTTAAAATAAATGGTTTACTTTGTAAATGTTCTGAATGCCAAAAGTAACAACAAATCAACAATTGGTCTGGGAGATCATGTGGTTTGGCGAGTGGGTTTATAGTAACCTTTGCTAGCTGTGAGATACCACCTCCTCACTGTGGGTGTCCTATAAATGTCAATTTTGAACTAAATACATCAGACACTTTCTGTTGCAGATCAAGTTACAGACAATTTGTAACAAACACTTTTGTTTAGTTTGGGAGTATGCCTGCAAGTAACGTCAAGTTGAACGTTTTTTCGATTACAATACTTTCTTTCTAAGAGAAAGTAAAAGTTAATTTCTAAATGCCTTACTAATATTTTGTAAAGCTTTTTTTACAAAAATGATTATAAACAGTTATTTTAACTACCCTCTCTGGCGGTGTGTTGAGCTTTCAGCTCTAAAATAGATGGCGTTGCTAACGTTATACAAACTGGTGGATTCCAGCCATCAGGTTGGCAGAATTACTGGTTTGTTTAAACAATTGGGAGACTGGCGACCGCGACCGGTAATCAGTAAAGGCAGCAAGCAAACTTTTTTCCAAGAATTGAGAGAGATAAGAAGTGTAGTGCCGGACCGTAAAGTGTGTAGGCGACCAAGTTTGACTAAACGTGGGGAGACATAACGTCAAGATACAATCACACTCTCGGGCAGAAAAATTAGCTTATTCATTCCAGTCAGCTAGACGTCCATTAACCTGTAGTACCACTTTTGAATTTAGAACCTTTTTGATGCCAAAGTTTAGTACTAGTTTTGTACCGTTTTGTACCCGTACCCATTTAGAGTAATTAGCATATCAAAGTGGTGACTCCAGGTTAATGCTATTGTACCACTTTTGAATTTGTTTTATGCCAAAGTTTTGTACTAGTTTTGTACCATTTTTTACCACAAATAAAATGTTTTGTACCCGTACCCATTTTGAGTAATTAGCATATCAAAGTGGTGACTCCAGGTTAATGCTGTTGTACCACTTTTGAATTTTGAACTTTTTTTGATGCCAAAGTTTTGTACCCGTACCCATTTTGAGTAATTAGCATATCAAAGTGGTGACTCAAGAATAATGCTGTTTTACTACTTTTTAATTTTGAACGTTTTTGATGCCAAAGTTTTGTACTAGTTTTGTACCGTTTTGTACCACAAATAAGTTTTGTACCCGTACCCATTTTGAGTAACTAGCATATCAAAGTGGTGACTCCAGTTTAATGCTGTTGTACCACTTTTGAATTTTGAACTTTTTTTGATGCCAAAGTTTTGTACTAGTTTTGTACCGTTTTGTACCACAAAGAAGAAGTTTTGTACCCGTACCCATTTCGAGTAATTATTATATCAAAGTGGTGACTCATGGTTAATGCTGTTGCACCACTTTTGAATTTTTTTTCAAATAAATATCTGGTGAGGATAGTGATAAATAATAATATATACTTATTTATCAGAGAAAAAATTATTTAAGGTAAAATTAGAGATAACTTATTTTTGAAGATTTTGTCACTAACTATAATAACCTAGGGTGACCTGGTGGTCTAGGGGTAAGGTGTCAGACTTCTGTGCTGGTGGCCGGGGTTCAATCCTCGGTCCCGGCAGAAAATTTATCTGATTACCAAACCCTTCCTTCACCTCTGACAAGACATCTTGTGAATTTGGGGAATGCCAGGCCTCCACCGTGGTTCGGATTCCACGTTAAACTGTAGGTCCTTCATTTCATCTCACAATCACCCTACCATTACACATTAGCGTAAGTGCGTATAACCCGAATGGGTAGTAAGACGCGGTGCTAATAATAATAATAATAATAATAATAATAATAATATAATAACCTATACGAGAGAGTATGTAGCTTACGATTTTGTCGTACCATTTATTTGAGTTTATTATTAAGCAGGTAAAATAAAAAATAACTAGAATTTAGTTTGCTAAATTTGGCCACTGTGCTTTGGTTAATTTTTAAAATTTAAAGGCTAAAGAGGCAATAAAATATTTTAAAAGCAGTTTCATTTCGAAGACTAGAACAATTTTAACTATAAATATATCTGTTATTTTTATTACTGATATCCCCACGTCATACTACCTGTTCATGTTATACGCATATATACCCGCCTCGGTAGCATAATTGGCTAACGCGCTTGTGTTTAGCTCAACTGCTGAGGATGGGGAGATCGAGATTCGAATCTCGGTTGGATGAACTGGGGTGGTTTTTCCTAAATGGTTTTCCACTCTACCTCCACGAAAATGCGGGTTCACTTCCTTTAATTCAGCCTTCCCAATTCCTAATCCATTAGCTTAGGCCTAATTAGTACTTAAAGCGTATAACCCGAACGGGTAGTAAGACGCGGTGCTAAGTATTATTATTATTATTATTATTATCATACGCATATATGATAATCTAATTGGGTAGTAATGAGGAAAGAAGCATTTGAGAGGTTAACTACCAGCATTTTTATTTTGGTAGATGGGGAATCAATTTAGGGAAAACTACTCTTAATAGACCCGACCAGGATTTGCACCCCAAGTGCTCCGCTATCAGCAGGACAAATTAACACTGTAGTGACCACTCAGCCACTGAAGTGGGTACCTGTTATTTAATACGGTGTTTACAGTTTTTAAACATCTATAGGATTTACACAATTTTCCAGAAAAAAATGTTTTTGGGAATAATTTTGTATCCTATTGGTAGAGTTTAACTTGAGTAATATCTCCGTGGTGTCAGGCTGCAAGCAGGCTATACCAATCGAGAGGCTGCCGTATGTTGGCGAAGATAGTGCCAACATTTTCAAGCTGAGTGTGCCATGTGGTTAGCCCAATGAGCCCTCCAGACTTCTATCTCAGTTTTCTAGACTGAAGCGCTACTTATTTCATTCAATAATCTCCTCATTTGTCCCCACGAGGTTTATTTTGGTTCCGTTTCAGAGCCACTGCTTCACAGACAGAATTAGGGGCATTGGGGATCGAACCTGGGACTTCAGGATCTAAAGCCAGTAAATATGACCACTATACAACAGAGGCGGTCGGGTATCAACTACTTACTTACTTACTTTATGGCTTAGGGAACACAAAAGTTCATTAACTTTAATGGTTTTAAATATATTTTTCTTATCATCCGCTCCATGTCGTGGTCAATATTGCTAAATTGCTATGACTAAGCAATGCTTGCGTAAATTAATCAGCTCTAGTAGCTTGACTAGTTCGATTCCCTGTTAGGTTGAAATTACTTAGTATTAGCGTGATACGAACTCGGCCAAGGCACAAGAGATTTTGAAGATACAATAAGTACGTTACATAGGGTTAGTAACATTTACTTTCAGCTAAGAGCTTTTTTTTTTTTTTAAAGTACTTGAAATATCAGAATAATCGCTACATTGTTATATATAAATATCTATTTGTATCTTAATTTTGATATTATTTCTACAGTAAGAATCGCTACTCATCCATTGTACTTAAATTAGTAGATACAGATAGCCTAAGCGCCAGTAATATGCATACCATTAAAATAAACTTACCCTTTACGACAAGCAGTTAAATAATCAATTATATCTTTGCGTTTCTTTGTGCACCATTTCTTCCACAAGGATATAAAATAATATTGTGTAAATACTTCTCCACCTCAAAATTTATACAATCCATTGGATTTTGTTCGAAAGTAAAAAGGCCACATATTGTTAATTATATAAAAAGTAATCACAGTGGATACTTCTTGTTCGAGACTCACTCGATACATTTCTTCCGAAACGAGCGCACAGACTGCGAGAATGCAACAGGTTCAAATTAAAAGTAATCACATTTAACAATCTAATAAAATAAAATAAACATTTTCACACCTTGATTACCAAAAACTTCGTTCATTAACTTTTTGAAAAATAACTTATTCCAAAGTCCAATCAGAGTCAAATCCTAGACCGTAAAATAAAATTATACTGAGAACGTCTCCAAATTACATTTAGACCAAATTTTATTTAAAATAACTATGTTTGATATGAGCAGGAATGTTTATTTTTATTTATTATAATAGTGGATTAAAAATTCAATGTACAGTAGTTTTAATATACTCTGAATATTAACACTTATTATTACAACGTGTAGTGCTCAAGAATGAGAAAACCCAAGAAAGAATTTAAGATAAGAGTGAAGAATTTTACATGTTTTACTGCCTCAGATAAATAAGGGCTAATGTCATAAAACTTTGTGTGTGGAAAAGCATGTGGTTTTTTCTTTGAAAATAATGTATTACTAGAGTAATACTCTCATTCAAGTAAGTAGGGACCAACTATATTTATTCACACAGCAGGAATTCTTTGTGAGTATTTTAGTTACTGAATATATTAAGATGTTTATATTTAATGACGCAAATTTTCATAATTGGACATTGGCCCTTCTTATCCTAATGCACATGGTATTAATGTTTCTTTGACTCAAGAAGGTCACAGAGATTAGTTTAACCCTCCACTGCCGCCTGCATTCCGATACAGCAGGTTAGCCAACGCTTGCAAAACGATACTATCTTGTAAATGGGTAATGTTCATACTAACGGCACCTATTATCAGCTAAGACAACTAGTTGGAGAAGGAAAAGTTGTATTTAAAACCATGTATTTTGACTAGAGTGTCGACTTGGGAGTCATTAGAGCTCAATATCATCGTGATTATTGAAGCTAAACCAAATTAAAAAATATGTCTAAAAAGAAAAAGAAATTATTCATTAAATAGTGTGTTATAAACAAACACTCTAGCTTAATTGTACAAAGAAAATAAATAAATCAATTAATAATTTTTGTTTTCCCATTTAAAATGCATTGAAATGGAAACATTTGAATGAAAATATTTCAATAACTATTTTTAGCATGGTTTGAAAATTCCATAAGAATTATGAAAGATGCTCAGATATGTTACTAAAATAAATAAAAAACAACAATGTTGAATTATTAAATATTTTTTTAAAAACAATTTTTTGTTTAGAACCGTACATTTATGGGTAGGCAGGGCCTTAACAAAGCGAACTGTTAATATTTTTTACTTGTCAACCAAATTCCCTGAGTATTCCTTTGCCAGCCGAGTTTAGGACTTGCCCATGCTTTCTTGGCGAGTGGTCACCTTATCATCTAATTCTAAAAACCTTTTCCCACCGGGACGC
This sequence comes from Timema cristinae, assembly GCA_039000515.1. Lineage (NCBI taxonomy): Eukaryota > Metazoa > Arthropoda > Insecta > Phasmatodea > Timematidae > Timema > Timema cristinae. The sequence goes on from JBCFYV010011172.1 coordinate 76,390,786, forward strand.
CCCAAGATGGGATACACGAGTGGGTAGGAGAGACTACCAGCTCCACTCCGTAATCGGCGGATAATCCGCGGATATAGCCCAACACCAGAGACTGATATGGAGAGGAGCACGTGCAAAGATGGAGAGAAATAAAGGGCAGTAGTTGTGTCTGGTCCACACACACAACAATTGTAAGCTGATGGTATCCGCGTATTGTGTTGGTTCTGTAAACAAGGTAAGTCGCCAGTAGAGAGAACAATGGCACTAAGAGAGTACAAAGGAGAAGGTTGTACATGTTTTGAGCCACCCCCTCCCTAACTTCTTAGTCATGCGGACCCTCTGACCATGGGACAATTGATTCGCAGATCGCGGACCCCTTAATGTAGGATAGATGATTAAAAACTATTATTATTATTATTATTATTATTATTATTATTAGCACCGCG
>JBCFYV010011172.1:76391310-76426236 GCA_039000515.1 Timema cristinae
AGTGTTGGCTGGGGCCCCTTCCTGGCCTTGGTCTTCCATGTCACCATCATCGTCCGTTCCTTCAACGTTGATTTCTACATCCGAGTCTGAGTCCATTTCCCCCTCTTGACTTGTACCTTGCGGTATACCACCCTACCCAACTTCAGTCGGCATGTAATAGGTCACTAAATATACAAAAACGCTAGTAATATAGTACAAAATTACAACCGTTGACGACTTAGCACTGCACTTATAATTTGTGTTCTATCACTGTTGTGTTAAGCTGATGTCGTTCAACACACTATCACTACCCGACCTCAGTCGGCACGTAGTGTATCTCGAAATAAAAAAAAAAAAAAAAAAAATACACTCGTTGGCAACTTAACACTACACTTACGCGTTGTGTATCAAGCACTGTTGTGTTATTTCCCGTCATGTTTTGGTTGGAGAAGGGTTTAGATGACGTGGATAGATGTATTGCTTGTTATTGGACCGGGGGAGGGGAGATTGTTATCGTGATAGAAATCCTCCCCCGCCATGTCTTGTGGATGGTTCGTGCGGGTTGGTTGATTTTAAAATACAACATTTGGGGCAAATATCTTTTATATCACTATAGAAGACAGCTGAATTTTCATGCTTGCTTCTGCATTCAATCTGTTGCTATATTTTGTTCATCCGTTTTGGTGGCCGTATGGTCTAAGGTGTTATTCTCGCAATAGACTGGATTGTTGATTACTGGGTTCTATCCCGGTCGAGTGTACTGAGGGTGGTTTTCCCTAGATATTTTTACACTCTCCCACCAGGTAAATGAGAATACACATCCTCTAAATGCAACCTTCCTAATTCCTAGCATATTGGAGTAACTAGCACATAGGCGTATAACTGGAACGGGTAGTAGAACGTGGCGTTAAATTGTCTATGTATTATATAAGATTTTGGTTGAATTATAAAGACCTGTGGAGCACCTGCAGGTGTCTCAGGGAAACGCTACTCTAAGGCATCACTCTCACAATTTATTAAATTATCAATTGTGGTGAGATCGGGGTTAAATTCCGCTCGAGTATACTGAGGATTTTTTCCCTAAATTGTTTTCCCACTTTATATACGCAAATACGGGTACATTTCTTCAAACCCCTATCTTCCTCATACGTCACTAATTAGTGTTAATATTAGGATAACCCGAAAGGACAGTAAGACGCGATGCAAACAAATATTCTATTACCTGAGGTTGTTCCGAAAGTACGTTAAGCAATTCAATTCAAACCTCGATTTCAGCCAAATGTGATGGTTTGATAAAAAAAATTACAAATGAATTTCCTATTCATCGTGTCTTACAACTCTTATGGGTTGTCAACATATTTTACAATACTTGGATAGGAGTGAGAAAGGTAGAATTTGTGCAAATGTGCCAATATTTGCGTGGCGGGAAATTGTAGCCCTTTTTAAAAACTAAGTCTAAGCGTACCCAGCCGGTAACTGCCCATCACTGACAAATCATGCAATATGAAATACATACGCCAACTTAGACAGCGTGTCCACCATTAAATGGAAATAAAATGTATCTATTCAAGTAACTCCGGAAGTGGTATTTTTTATATTAAATTCCACCCGAAGCAGATAATGAAACAATCCAGGGAATGTCACGAATATTCACCTAACATGTTCTTATCATGACATTCCCTTTAGCTCAGATGGATGTTTACATTTACACTGTCAACAATAACCGAGTGTCGGCTGAAATGACTGTGATAAGCTGCGTCAAGCGCGTGCACACAAAGATAATAGCTTTCAGCCGCGTCACAAGACTCCTTTGTCTACACAACCATCATAAAATAGTCAACGAGTTGGATAGAGCATCATCAGAACAATCCACGAGAGGTCTTAGCAGCGCTGCTTGCTGCCCCCACGTTGTCCCAAGGGGTGTAGAGTTCCTCCACGGAGATAATTAGTCCGATCAAAATAGCCTAGTTCCTCCACAACACCTCAAGGAAGAGTAGTCCGAGTACAATAGCCTAGTTCCTCCACAAAACCTCAAGGAAGAGTAGTCCGAGTACAATAGCCTAGTTCCTCCACAACACCTTAAGGAAGAGTAGTCCGAGTACAATAGCCTAGTTCCTCCACGACACCTCAAGGAAGAGTAGTCCGAGTACAATAGCCTAGTTCCTCCACAACACCTCAAGGAAGAGTAGTCCGAGTACAATAGCCTAGTTCCTCCACAACACCTCAAGGAAGAGTAGTCCGAGTACAATAGCCTAGTTCCTCCACAACACCTCAAGGAAGAGTAGTCCGAGTACAATAGCCTAGTTCCTCCACATCACCTCAAGGAAGAGTAGTCCTAGTACAATAGCCTAGTTCCTCCACGAAACCTCAAGGAAGAGTAGTCCGAGTACAATAGCCTATTCCTCCACAACACCTCAAGGAAGAGTAGTCCGAGTGCAATAGCCTAGTTCCTCCACAACACCTCAAGGAAGAGTCCGAGTACAATAGCCTAATTCCTCCACAACACCTCAAGGAAGAGTAGTACGAGTACAATAGCCTAGTTCCTCCACAAAACCTCAAGGAAGAGTAGTCCGAGTACAATAGCCTAGTTCCTCCACAACACCTCAAGGAAGAGTAGTCCGAGTACAATAGCCTAGTTCCTCCACAACACCTCAAGGAAGAGTAGTCCGAGTACAATAGCCTAGTTCCTCCACGACACCTCAAGGAAGAGTAGTCCGAGTACAATAGCCTAGTTCCTCCACAACACCTCAAGGAAGAGTAGTCCGAGTACAATAGCCTAGTTCCTCCACATCACCTCATGGAAGAGTAGTCCTAGTACAATAGACTAGTTCCTCCACAACACTTCAAGGAAGAGTAGTCCGAGTACAATAGCCTAGTTCCTCCACGACACCTCAAGGAAGGGATTATATATGTAGTCCCAGAGTAATAGCCTAGTTCCTCCACGACACCTCAAGGAAGGGATTATATATGTAGTCCCAGAGTAATAGCCTAGTTCCTCCACGACACCTCAAGGAAGGGATTATATATGTAGTCCCAGAGTAATAGCCTAGTTCCTCCACGACACCTCAAGGAAGGGATTATATATGTAGTCCCAGAGTAATAGCCTAGTTCCTCCACGACACCTCAAGGAAGGGATTATATATGTAGTCCCAGAGTAATAGCCTAGTTCCTCCACGATACCCTTTACAAAAATCGAGTATCTTCGTATCTTATATTTGCTGACTTTCCGTGAATCTATCAATTGAAGGCTAGGTTTTGTTGGGTAATATTATATATTATTTCTATTGTCAACACCCCTTTTTCTCAACTAATTCAAAGCCTACAGCGATAAATAAGGTATAAGTGGCTGGGATTTTTTTTACAGACTTCTGACATAGCATACTCAGTTTAGATCATCCTGTCAATTACAGGCTTAAAAACTTGTATTGTTATAATCAGTCTGTCGTAAACATATCACCATAGCAAAACAGATAACTAAAATAATACAAACCTATATTTTCCCTCCCCTCAATGGTCCCCAAAAACAACAAAGTCGTCAGCCTAATTCAGTTCCTACAAATATTAAAGAAAGATATTCTATAGTTTTAGAGATAATACTATAGAATTATATCGCTAATCATGTTTGAACCGTTCGTTGTTCGGGATGCGATTAGAGCAGTTTAGTACACAAGTGGACTTACATAAAAGTGGTGGATGTCGACTCAGCCCCTTAGCTATGCTCTTAATTTGTTTTTACTTTTTAAATGATGTAATAATCGATTATGAGAAGGAAATACACCTGCATTATTACGCATAAGAGTAGATAGCCTCTTTGGTATTTGGTCTACCCTCTCCTTTTCACAAGATTAGAAACGGGACGGTTGAAGACGTTATTTGACGAGCTCTGCCCGGGGACAAGCAAATAGCAAACAATGAAATAAAATAAAAAAATGAAATCATAAATCATTAATATATATTATAGGCTGATCTAGGCATTCAGCAATGTGAATATGGTTCTATTTCGAATAAGTCGCACCGCGCGTATTTCATCCGTCCATGGAAGGACTGCTCTGCTAAATATCGTGCTGCTTGTCGTGAGAACAAACGAGGCGACCATGCTGCTCTTTCAGGTGCAAGTCCCTGGAAACGCGACAATTAAAAGCAATGTATCCACATTAACAGCTCTGCTAACACCCGTTTGTGAAAATAGGACTCTAAAGGTAAGCGCCCACTGGGTCAGTACCACACAGACGGAACGGAAAGTAGCATTATTTGTTTCCAAAATGCGCCCACCACGTCGATACCACCGGCAATGGACTCTCCGGCATTCCGCCATTCAACAGAAAGTCCGGGCGAGGGAATTAAAATCAAGTGCGGTCCGGAATTTTTGGCGTCATCTTCAACCAGATCAGGAAATAATGTTTGGTATTCGCCAAACGTAAGTATTTTCTTGTTGATGTTGTGAACCCAGAATCGTTGTTTCCTACATTTTCTTCTCTCCTCTTTAATTAAAAGGCAACTAATAGCTACAAATTCTTCCTCGCTTTACACATTTAAATAATACGGTTAAATGTCACTCAAAAAAAGCACAATCATAAACATGAAACAAATCCAACAATATAAAAATGCAAACATTACTTCATTGAGCAGGCAAACGAGAATCTCACCTTAGGGTTCGGCCAGACTGACAAGCGTGCGAGCGAGCGCGCAAGCGACTGGGTGGCCAAACTGGCGAGCGCGCGAGCGCGTAATTAGCGGACCCTAGTTAGATTATTATTAGCACCGCGTCTTACTACCCGTTCGGGTTATACGCACTTACGCTAATTGTAATGGTAGGGTGATTGTGAGATGAAATAGAGGACCTACAGTTTAACGTGGAATCCGAACCACGGTGGCGGCCTGGCATTCCCCACATTCACAAGATGTCTTGTCAGAGGTGAAGGAAGGGTTTGGAAATAAGATAAATCTGTGCCGGGACCTAGGATTGAACCCCGGCTGCCAGCACAGAAGTCTGACACCTTACCCCTAGACCACTAGGTCACCGCCCCCCCCCCCCCCCCCTAGTTAGAGAAGATGTATCTGTCAAACACACTTAGTACATCTCTGCTCCTCGAAAATTCTTACAGAAAATATTGTGTATTTATAAAAAAGCAAAAAGTAGGAGTGCATCCAATTAATAAATTGAGAAATGCGTATGGTACTGTACTGAAGTGTTTTAAAATCAGATTTGCCGCACCAGTGGCGGAATGGTGCGTTGCACTCGATAGCTTTTGACTAGGAGGCAAAGGTTCGAATCTTGGCTCAGTGAACTGAAGGTGATTTTTAAAACTTATTTATTGTTGTGGTTTTTTCATACTCTCTCCAAACTAATGGTGATTCTTATTTGTAAAGGCCTACTTTGATTATAATATTGAAGTATTTTAACATATCGGGTTTACATATATACATTTTATTATTTATGGTCTTACCAATTAAATTAGGCCATTATTATTATTATTATTATATTATTATTATTATTATTAGCACCGCATCTTACTTCCCGTTCGGGTTATATGCACTTACGCTAATGTGTAATGGTAGGGTGATTGTGAGATGAAATGAAGGACCTACAGTTTAACGTGGAATCCGAACCACGGTGGAGGCCTGGCTTTCCCCACATTCACAAGATGTCTTGCCAGAGGTGAAGGAAGGGTTTGGTAATCAGATAAATCTGTGCCGGGACCGAGGATTGAACCCCGGCCGCCAGCACAGAAGTCTGACACCTTACCCCTAGACCGCCAGGTCACCGGCCATTAATAGCAAGTGTGTTAAACCTATCACTGATAGAAAAAAGTCAAATATCATGTCAAAATGAGAAGTTTCCCCAGCACTCAATGAACCAACATACAATAATATTGCCTAGCGCCTGTAAACTAGACTGTACCGGGTCGAGCGCGCGCGCTTGAAAAATAGAACCAGTTCTATCTTTCAAGCGCGCTCGCTCGCTCGCTCGCTCCAGTGTGGCCACCCCCCATTACAACCAATGTGTTCTATTTTATATTTTAGTCGCTCGCGCGCTCGCTCGCTCGCGCGCTCAGTCTGGCCGTACCCTTAGACTCGAGAGCAGCCGAACAAACCGAGTCTGTTCGTGCCGTCAGAGCGGATAGTGGGTGCACCCTCCTAAAGTGTGCGCTTACCTTTAGGCGGACACGCCGGTCTCTAGTGATCAGAACTGTACCGGCGAGACTTGCTACGCTAAACACGCGCCATTAGCACATCAGAGCCGCTAAAAGCGCGCAGTGGGTTTATGTTTGTACACTCGTTTACGGCAGCATTTTTGTAATATAAAATAAAAGGTTTAAATTTTTTTTTTTTTTTTTTTGCCCCCACGACTTACTACCCGTTTGAGTTACGCACATGTACTAATTACGTTTGTGTGTTAGAGATAAGGGAGGTTAACTGTTAAGTAAGTGTACTGACATTATCGTAGAGTATGGAAAACGTCTTTTTTAAAACATCTAAATACACCCAACCGGGATTCCAGCCCCGATCTCCTGGTCATCGGTGGTCAAGTCTATAAACGTATTAGAGTGACGACTAAAGGTAAGCGTTTACTAGCTCACATTGGACGGACCACATGCATCGCATGAATCGGATTATTTAGTGTACTGCGTCCAATGAATTGGGGACATTCGTATTTCCGAACGAGGCGGTTCTTAACATCTCTCCCTCAGTTATGTTGCCTTTTGTGTGTCCTAATATCTAATACGATCACTGGGGTGGTCGTTATTAGGATATAGACAACTAATAGTGGGCAAATACTCTTAACTGCATCCCATAAAGTATCATTAATCCAACCGCCTGTGAGGTTGTAACTAATATAATTTAACTTAAAAGTATCAGTTTTGTTCAAAAATAAGTTTATTTTATTTAAGTATTTTATGCTTTGTTTTTTAAGCTTAGCACAGTCATTTTGACAAAAAATAACAAGTTCTAGATTTTATTCGTGAACACACTTTGATGAATTTTAAAAACGTTCCCCAGACGGCAGAACTTTATTATGTAACTAGTGATGTGAGGGAGAAATAATAACTCACTCACACACAGTAGTTCGCGAACTGGAGGAGGACTAAAATGAAAGTTGTAGGTTGGTCGCAAACGACTGAACTATATTAAGTAGTTCGCGAAGTATTGAACTATACATATGAACTGCTCATTTCAGTTAACTAAATCACTTTGAACTGTTCCCAAGCGTGAACTGTAATGCCCATCTATAAACTAAATAGGGAAAATAAAGCTGGGAATTCCGAATGCGAATGGTGGGAAGTGCGTGCACTACTCAACATTACAGATGACGTCATCCATATAGCGTTATAGTAAAATAGATAGGTTTATTATTATATATATATATATATATATATATTCATAATATCACAATAAAGGTGTACAGCCTTGCAAAGTCAAATAAAGGAAGTACAAGTGTTTTTTTTAATTCTATCAAATAATGTCAAGGATAGACAACAGAGGCGAGAGTAATTACCTTCCAAAGACCGCGGAAGGTTTGGAAGCCATATCATGGCATTAAATGGATTACACGTAATGCTTTGCCCAGCAATGTCAGCAATAAATTCTGTGCCTCTAGAACTCAACCGATCAGGAATCATCTGCTGCACTGGGTGTCCATTCCATCAACCAGTATGAGCGGCAGTCTCGTCTTGTTGAGACAATTGCTTGTCCATGTCGAGTGTGTTCAGCACAGATGTTACTAAATCCAACTGGATACGTTCATTGATTAGGTCTTCGTACACTTGTGCTGTGCAGTGCAGTGCAGTGCATAGCAGTGACATCGATCATGTTGTCATCTTCATCTTCAATGAAATATAGATCAATAATGCCGTGGATGGACACATCAGACCATACTAATACTTTTTCAGAATACAGTCAACTCTCGATTCTACGACCTTTCACGGTTCCCTGGAAAAGGGTCGTTATTGGAATATTAACAGATTTTGTTCCACCCCTGACCTTCATACGAAAAAATTGCATTTTTAGACAACAAATAGCGTGGGTCATCTAAAATTGTTCACAAAATCCAACCAAAAACGTAACCAAATCAAAATAACAATGTTAAACAATAGCATGGGTCGTCAAAAATTGTTCACAAAATCAAACCAAAATAGTAACCAAATCGAGAATCGAAATAACAATGGCAAAAGCAAGCCTGGCGCGTGATGTAGCGGCAGTCGCGCGCGGGGAAACATTGTCTTGCTTGTGGGAGGACAGAGTCAAGTGCTATTGTCTGGCATTGATGAGGTGGTGTATTTTTATACCTGACCCACCCCAGTTACTAGTAATACAGCGCTCACAAAGATAATTGCAACGCAGCGACCTAAATAAATGCAACAAACACATTTTACAGCCGATTTCCTTAAACTTTTCAACCTTTTTCCCCACATTTTTCACGGTTCCCCAAAAAAGAGTCGCTACTTCGAGAGGGACGCTATTCCCGGGGTCGTAGAATCGAGAGTTGACTGTAAAGTGGTCTCTGTGCATATTCATCCAGTTTTTCCCCAACAAAGGAAACAATTCTGTTTATTGACATGTACATTGAGTAGCGCATGATGTTCGTCAGATCACCACCAATTTCGGAGATAATCAGGATCTTCATAAACAATGACAAGAACACGTGCAAAATAACGCACGGATGCTTGGAAGTCTGCTTCTTTCAGTTTGTGGAATACCTACATTCGATATGAGTGCGCTCCAATATCCGCAACCATGCGTTGAACACTAGAACGTGCTAGAGATTTATCTTAATTTGCGACGTTCATTTTTTTAGAAGGACTTTTTGCAGCACTCATCCAGTATTATCATTGGTTCTTGTGGTTCTCAGCCTTTCAGACCTCTTTTCGTTATGCTTATCAACTGAACCTGTCCTACTATAAGCGTTTCCACCCATTGAAATGTGTTTTTATGGTGTTGATGATTTACGAACTTCTCTTCTAAACCAATCATCACAATTTGCAGTGATGGTCCATTATTCTTGCCAGCACCATAGTTCCGAAAATAATGTTTAACAACCCAGTAACGTTCTTCTATCACGTACTGCATAAATACAAACTAAAATAATTTAAGTTTTTTTTAGCCATCCTGTGCATTACTCAAGCAGGGTTTGTTGCACGACTAGACACCTTGATTGGTTCTAGTACGGAGTAGATTATAAGCAAAAGCCATAATGTAACCCGTCAAGGTAAAACTGGTACCATTTTTGGTTCCACTATGGTGTAAAGTACAATATAAGATAATAGAAAAACAGTTTAGGTAAGACTGCTAACTTTCAGAATAAACAGTGTGTACGTCATGCGATCAAGTGGTTTGAAGATTGGTTACAGATCTTGAGGGCACTGGTTCCATCCCAACAGATCACCCAATACAATTTAATATTTGTGTATACTCTTGTCCGTTTACTTGAATTGCTTCCCCCCCCCCCCCCCCATGTAGTCTACCAAACAGGTTCTAAAACTTAGGTTTATTCGTGACCTCTTTTAATAAGATCAAATTATTAGTGAACTCGGGCAATACATGTTTAGGAAACGTCTTTCTCAGTACACCTGGCTGGAATTCGAACCCCAAGCTCCCTGTCATCGGAAGTATAGTTTACTGCGAAAATGACGCCTTAGATCATGCGACCAACGAAGCAGGTAGTTCTATAATAAATATTTAATCTACTCACGTGGTTCAATATTTTCTGCGAACACCGGAGGGGTCGCGACCCACAGTTCAAGACCCTGTATTCTAGCAGTATAAGTTCAGGGACTCGGAACAACTAACAGAAAGTGAAAACCACAGAGTAGACCAAATGCTAAGCAAATGCACCATCAGTATTCGTCTGGACCTAGAAACATGATAAGAAACAACATTGCACGTGGTCTGGGGTTCTAACGCCCCCCCCCCCCCCCCCCCACACTTGGTCATTGTGAATCTAGTGCCATAGACCACTTAGCCATCGCTGGCAGTTTAATTACCACTCGCTGTACACTTTCCCTTATTCCCCAGTTGGCTGCTTGGGTGTAGCGAAGTGTGACAGAGGCACGGGGTGCGGTAAGACCCAGTTCAACGCCAAGTTGGGATTCGATGGGCGTCACACCCAGCTCCCACCCACTAGTGTTGCCAAATTAAAAGCGGGAGGAATCGCAGATACTCAATAGTTTCAAATAAAACTGATATTAAATTAGGTTACATAAAGCACAGTAGTCTCCACTGTTCGAGGTATGCGTGTACCCGATACTGGGCCATAACTATAGTATAACTTTGGTAGGAAGAACAGTAAAGGTTAGTTACTAAAGTTACTAAAACAGTTCTAAAAAATTCACCCATCAAACCACGTTATCTACAGCTGTCACGTTTGATACATATTATCAATACCTATATAATAACACAAATCATAGAGTAAAATGTTAATGTTGGCCGTTAATAAATATGTTTGAATTCTCTATAACTGTCTTTCCAACCAAAACCAGGGTATACATATTATGTGGAGGGTAGAGGGGGGTAGCAACTTTGGTGTAACGAGTCAGGTTTGAACCCTCGACCTTGTTTCCGGCTCACTTATTCTAGACACACTAACTTTCAACCCCGGGTCGCTGCACACTTTGATCCTCTTCCTGCAATGCGCCATTATTTCTTCTGGTCGTTAAAAGATCAAATAAGTGTGGAAATTAGGTTTCAGTTCGTAAAGAGGTCAGCTAATGGGCTCGACCTGGAGCGATTTGGCCACGGGACGTGGTGGTCCCTGGTTCTGTTTCCGGCACATACTGTTACGATAATGTTGTGTTTAGCGTCTGCGTGAGAAGATTTGGGGCCAAAAGTAATTGTGTGTGTCTCTACTGGTTCATGGGAGTTTGTGTGTGCTACCGTTACATCGGCAGATTGTCTTACATTTATATTGCGGAAAGACTAGAATTATTATTATTATTATTATTATATTATTATTATGATCAGCATAGCGTCTTACTACCAGTTCGGGTTATACGCACTTACGCTAATGTGTGATGGTAGGGTGATTGTGAGATTAAATGGATGACCTACAGTTTAACGTGGGATCCGAATCACGGTGGAGGCCTGGCATTCCACACATTCACAAGTTGTGATTAATACACGTCTTGTCAGAGGTGAAGGAAGGGTTTGGCAATCAAATAAATCTGTACCGGGACCGAGTATTGAATCGCAGACCCCCAGCACAGAAGTCTGACACTTTACCCCTAGGCCGCCAGGTCACCCATGAAAGACTAGAAGACTACTACGCTTCTGAAAACCATTTCCCTAACTATTTTAAGAATTTAAAAAGTGACATGTAGTTTCATATTTTTTATTTGGGGTATTTTATAGGTACTTTCTCAACACAAAGCTGGGCCATTGGCTAGTCACGTTACACACTAAACTTTTTAACCTACTAAATCCGCTACCAAAAAGTATATCGATAAATTCACAATCTTAGTAACAACAACAATAATAATAATAATCCACTCATATTTTTGAATAAAATATTTACCCACTTCAGTGGCTGAATGGTCTAAAAGGCTTTCCCCCTCGTGCGAGACTGGCCTGCTGATTACAAGGAGATCGGGGTTAGAATTCCTGTCAGGTCTACTGAGGGAGGGTTGTTCCTAAATGGTTTCCTCCTCTCTTCCATGCAAATACGGGTAGATTACCTGTAAAATACTTCCTCCCTCATACCTACCCTATTAGAGTAGTTATATTTGCGTATGACCCGTTCCCGGAACCTTGGTTGGGAATCACTAGGATAGAAAGAGCCTCTCGCATTTTCATTGGTTGGTCCTCCTACATACAAGGCTTGTCTGTCTGTGCTTAGAGTACATGCATAATGCATACATAGTTGAAGTTAGACAACTTTATTTAAACTTCTTGTGGATTGACACCTTAATTCGTCAGTAGCATGTCCACCTACTGAGTTAAGGGTCCTGGGTTGATTACAAGCAGGCCGAAAAATTTACCATTGGTGAAAAATGTGGACCTTTGACTTTCCCGGTGATAAATTAACGGCCGGGAGCTGGGTGTTGTGTCTGTTCTATATTTAAGTTAGTTTATAAGTCTTGCTGTGTGATGATTATCGATAGGTTCAAAAAAAGTACGTTAAAATAGCTCAAATAAAAATACTGTTGTGCACTTTTCGCTATCCGTGACTATAATAAACCCAGCCTTATTTTCCTGTGGAGGAGGAACTTGTTTTAGTCGTCAATCCGTGCATTGAGGCATTGCACACCAGCTGGTCGTGTTGCTAAACAGAATTGCCAACTTAGCGATTGATTATCTCTCTATATATCTAACAGGTTTTTAACGATTTTTTTTTTTTTAAATTGGAATTGTTTAACACAGGAGTCATGTTTGTTTTCATGTTCCTCACGTCTTACTCTACCCGTCTGGGATATCCGTATAGTTACAATAATGGGGTAGGGAAGAAGGTAGACTTTTAAAGAAAGTGTGTTGTCACGTTTACGTGGCAGGAGAGGGAAAGAAAATTTCCCTTCACCAGGCTGTAATTCTAATCCGACATTCCCGTCAAAGGCAAACCAGACCAGACGAGTCAGACTCCTTTGTCGGGTGTTCCACCGTTGTGAGTAATACAAGAGTTCTTGACGATTAATCTAGGGGGTGATAATGTGGAGGATGAGCTAGAAATAGTGAGAAAATCACACTTGGGAACCCTCCAGGCCTCCCCAAATACATCCGCACCGGGAATAAGGCGACCAAATGCACGACTCCGCTACCGACTCTAAACATCTGATCTCAATTTGACGCACTACGACTTAGCGAGGAGAGGAGCAATGTCTATCACAGTTGCTACAACGACCCTTGACCGCCACTCTACCGTAGAGAGCAAGCAAAGGGGAGTGAATCATACTTTTTAAAAAAAATAAAAATATATTTAGCACCACGTCTTACTACCCGTTTCGGGTTATATGCTTTAAGTACTAATTACGCTAATGGATTAGGAATTGGGAAGGTTGAATTAGAGGAAGTGAACCCGCATTTGCGTGGAGGGAGAATGGAAAAGCATTTAGGAACACACACCCCCCCCAATTCACCCGACCGAGATTCTAACCTCTATCTCCCCGTCCTCAGCAGAAATCAACACGACTAGCGCGTTAGCCAACCACGCCACCGAGGCGTTTTTTTTAAAATAACACAATAATTAGAAAGAATGTTAAATCATCGGACTTTCTAACAAAATCTGATGATGTTCCTCGACAGTTTTAGGGCCTTGTTCAGTGTGCCATGAGTTGAAAAAAAAAGTTGAAAATCGCTGCCTTAGTCAGAACTCATTTCTTCTACGTTTAGCAGCACTGGGAGATATTTTCAAGTCTTATTTTATGCTAACTGAAGTACCCGGCGTTTTTTCGGGAGGTTTTAATTAATAACAAAAAAATTATCTTCGATTTGTATTCGTTTGTGGAAAGGGATACTATTTTAAAATTTCATACATTCACGTTGTGGAAGATATCACGCAATGCTCATGACAGAAAACACGTCCATTTTATCAATATAGATGCTAAATAGACTACAGTAAGGTCTCGATAGTTCTTTGAATGGGAGTAAGCTTATCCCAAACTAATCAACACTTGAATCACATGGAATAAATGGACAGTACATGTTTGTGAGTTCTATCTTGAGCTAGTTCCAAACAATCTCCCTCATTACTCTCTTGAGCATTGTATGAGGTCGTTTTGATTTGGGCTGCCGCAATTACTGAAATAAAAATTATCCATTCAATTCTAGATTAAAGATTTTATTAAGTTTAAATTAAAAGTTCCAGTGAGTAGGTTAGTTTACTCAGAATACATCAAATGTGAAGATATTATGGCATTAAATGGCAAACCATCTTGTTTGTGGTTCATTGGTGTTTAGAAACGCATTTTTTTAAATCAAATAGGTACATTTTTGGTTTGTGAATATCGACTGTAGGTAATGGGTAAATAATTATTTTACAAACTTATTATTATTATTATTATTATATTATTATTATTATTTATTACACCACGTCTTACTACCCGTTCGGGTTATACGCACTTACGCTAATGTGTAATGGTAGGGTGGTTGTGTGAGATGAAAAATGGAGGACCTACAGATTAACGTGGAATCCGAACCACGGTGGAGGCCTGGCATTCCCCACATTCACAAGATGTCTTGTCAGAGGTGAAGGAAGGGTTTGGTAATCAGATAATCTGTGCCGGGACCGAGATTGAACCCCGGACCCCAGCACAGAAGTCTGACACCTTTACCCCTAGACCAGATTTTACTAACTTAAATAATAAAAAAAAAGACTTCCAGCTATTGTCTAACCATTTAGAAGCATTTTTGCTCATGTGAATAAAAAGTAGAAAGCAGTGGACTAATTAGCGAGGCAATCATCGATAATGTAGTGAAATGGCATTGGGATTAAATCTACTAGCAATAAATATATAAATAAAGAACTTAGCTCACTTAAGCTTGCATTAAAACATAACTTCAGTAGTGGGATTCATGAATGTGTGTTGTAATATTTTCCTATTAACCTACCAGTCCACCCCTGCCTACACTCCATTCAGGTAGGAATTACTCTCTGGAAGGTCTTTTAACCTACCAATATCCTACTATATAATAGATTTCTGGTAGGAAAAAGGCCTTTCAGAAAACTGTTCCAAAAGAGAGTCTGTTGAGAGCCGATGGGGTGGAGGCCAAAGCAGTTAACAAAACTTGAGCCAAACTTAAAACATATTTTAATTCTCTTATTGTTGATATACTGACAATAAACTCCAAACAAATAACGGAAATCATAGATGATAATTTCCTGATAACATTTTCAGATAATATATAATATAAGCCCATGGAAGGGGATATAGTCTAATTTTGAAGTATCATATCCGGTCAACGAGAGACCCTACGATAGTGATCCATTCAACCACTACGCGCTGTAGTCGATTCCGTGAGCGAGAGAAAAGAACTGGAATCACTGTTATTGCTTTATTGGAACTCATTTTATAATGTTTCTGGTGTTAACGTACCTTGGAGAAGTTATACTAGAGTGGAAACTTAACGAGTACCTCCTACCAAAAAGATACATACTGGGAGTCTTATTTCAGTCTAGCAAGATGGAAGTGTCGGTAACGTAATTATTATAATGTTTCAAGTAATTTCAAACGAATTGCGGGGAACTTTAGGCGGGAAAAGGGGGGAATTTGTTTGAGGAACTATATTCTAACTGTAATAGGGGGAAATACTTTCTTAGAGGCCTATTTCCACCCGATACAATTTAATAAACTGACAAGTAGTTTATTAAGACTAACGTCGATTACATTTTTTTAAAAATTAACAGAAACATAAAATACAGCCAAAATACAAATAAATGCCGTGGACGAGGAGTGGCTTGCTCGGACACAAAACCCTGGCAGATCGTGGTTCCACGCATGCTCCGTACCGAGTATAATATATTATCATCTGCTCCGAGTATGTTCTGACTTAAAGGTTCACCAAAGAGCATGGTTTCACGCACCAGACATTAAATAGGTGATTTCTTTTTTCTGTTTTAAAATGAATATCTTTCACCTCACGTTTGTAGAAGTTTGTAGCAGTGGCAGAAGAAATACATTCACATTTGCATGGAGGTAGAGTGGGAAGCCATTCAAACCTTGTCCTCTCAATCACAGGGAAACCAGATTAAATGAGCCTGACATTTAGTCCCCATGCACCCGCCTCGGTGGCGTAGTTGGCTAACGCGCTTGTCGTGTTGAGCTCGACTGCTGAGGACGGGGAGATCGAGGTTCGAATCTCGGTCGGGTGAACTGGGGTGGTTTTTCCTAAAAATGGTTTTCCACTCTTCCTCCACGCAAATGCGGGTTCACTTCCTTTAATTCAACCTTCCTAATTCCTAATCCATTAGCGTAATTAGTACTTAGGCGTATAACCCGAACGGGTAGTAAGACGCGGTGCTAAATAATAATAATAATAATAATAATTAATTAAGTCCCCATGCCCATCGGTAGTGAATAGGTAATATAATATCCATTAGACCCATATTGGTAAACATGTGGACAAAATAGTCATTCTAGTCTGGTTTGATGGGGAGGTTGGGGTTCAAATTCCAGCTAAATGACAGTTTTTTTTAATCCTAAATTAGCTATCACTTTACAGCCACGCAAACGCTGGTATATTCCTTCGGCGAGAGAATGTGTGAGATTGCTCGCGAAGCTTGTGAGATCTAAGGAAACACGCGATTTTAACTGTCGCGTGATTCGGTTTCCTCAGCAGCGAGTGTCTTTATAACAAACCCCTCCCACATTGTGTGCGGTTAGCTACCTGTGTGTTCATAAACACACGTGTGTGGGAGTGGCCGGCAAGGACTGCAACTTTATGACACACACATCACACAATATGTCGTCACACTCTCTGCAGTTTGTTGAGGTCAAGAATTAGACACGGCTAAATTGTTTCCTTACTCAACCTTGGGCAAGCACTTTTAGAACAATAACTGGGAGTTAAACGTGCGCCTTCTAGACACAAAGACTGTATCGGCAACACGCTCTCAACCTAGGGCAGCAGCACTAAATACGTAACAGCCTCACTCCAGGAACTATACACCGGTAACAGGACGAAAAGAACTAAACGGTTGAAGGAAACATTTGATCCTCTAGATTCTAGATAAACGGTTGAAGGAAACATTTGATCCTCTAATTCTAGATAAACGGTTGAAGGAAACATTTGATCCTCTAGATTCTAGAAATATATCTAGCCCCTTTAACCATTCAGCCTCCGCTAAACAGTCAAGCATTTGTGTGGTTGGAAATATATATAAAGAATCCACGAAACCAGCGTTGCCAATATTTTAAAATACAACATTCCCTGTATTTTCAGAAGAAATTTCCATTTTTATAGATAATTTAGCGAGTAGTATAAAGGAATTAAATGTCATTTTTCACAAAATTGACTCGTGTGAAGTTACTGTCTTTAGCACAGGAGTATTTGGACCTCGATAGGTGAATGTTTGCAGGTTGTTAAGCTTCAATCACACGTTTGCAGAAAATTAATAGCAGAACCGAGGACGGTTTATTACAATTTTAACATAAATCACGGTACACAAACTAGCGAAACAGAATTTTCGATGTTTTGTCTGATTTTTTTTAAAAAGCCTTTCATGAATTAAAAGAATGAAGTGAAGGGTTTGCGATTTTCAGCTTATACCAAAAAGATAAGATGCATTCTAATTATTCAAGTTTGGTTATTATCATTATTATTATTATTATTATTACGGTGGTTATAATTGGTTAGGAAATAAAACCATTCAACTACAACACATAAGAGTTTTATTTTGAATCAAAGTTTCCACAAATAATTACAAATTAAATTTCAAGCAAGCTACTAGTGACTCGAAATACGCTTTGATTTGATAGCCTATGGAGAAATGTACCAGTAGTTCAAGACTGGTTAATGTTGGATGTTACAAGGATTAATATACTAGTGGTTCATGATTAGTTAATGTTGGATGTTCCAGGACTAATATACTAGTGGTTAATGATTAGTCATATATAGGATCCTCACTTCGGTACATTTAACAGGGTTACAATTTTCGTAACCTGTAAACCATATAAGAACAACTGATGCCTTTTTTCCATGGGACCACCGGTGTGGGTGTTAGTTATTGTAATAAAAACGAAAAGTTGGCCTAGTAAATAATCCACTTTTAAGTATTTGACACTTAAACTATTCTAACTTAAGTGCTTTGTATTAAAATATATTTTTGTATCAAACACCTAGTTTTAAGATAGAGTGTTCAATATAGTAAATACTTTTAATTTTTTTCAACGATCTTCATACAAAAAAGAAACAACGAAACTCTTATTTGCGTAAGCTCGCATTTCAATAATTTAAAATAAATGGTTTACTTTGTAAATGTTCTGAATGCCAAAAGTAACAACAAATCAACAATTGGTCTGGGAGATCATGTGGTTTGGCGAGTGGGTTTATAGTAACCTTTGCTAGCTGTGAGATACCACCTCCTCACTGTGGGTGTCCTATAAATGTCAATTTTGAACTAAATACATCAGACACTTTCTGTTGCAGATCAAGTTACAGACAAATTTGTAACAAACACTTTTGTTTAGTTTGGGAGTATGCCTGCAAGTAACGTCAAGTTGAACGTTTTTTCGATTACAATACTTTCTTTCTAAGAGAAAGTAAAAGTTAATTTCTAAATGCCTTACTAATATTTTGTAAAGCTTTTTTTACAAAAATGATTATAAACAGTTATTTTAACTACCCTCTCTGGCGGTGTGTTGAGCTTTCAGCTCTAAAATAGATGGCGTTGCTAACGTTATACAAACTGGTGGATTCCAGCCATCAGGTTGGCAGAATTACTGGTTTGTTTAAACAATTGGGAGACTGGCGACCGCGACCGGTAATCAGTAAAGGCAGCAAGCAAACTTTTTTCCAAGAATTGAGAGAGATAAGAAGTGTAGTGCCGGACCGTAAAGTGTGTAGGCGACCAAGTTTGACTAAACGTGGGGAGACATAACGTCAAGATACAATCACACTCTCGGGCAGAAAAATTAGCTTATTCATTCCAGTCAGCTAGACGTCCATTAACCTGTAGTACCACTTTTGAATTTAGAACCTTTTTGATGCCAAAGTTTAGTACTAGTTTTGTACCGTTTTGTACCCGTACCCATTTAGAGTAATTAGCATATCAAAGTGGTGACTCCAGGTTAATGCTATTGTACCACTTTTGAATTTGTTTTATGCCAAAGTTTTGTACTAGTTTTGTACCATTTTTTACCACAAATAAAATGTTTTGTACCCGTACCCATTTTGAGTAATTAGCATATCAAAGTGGTGACTCCAGGTTAATGCTGTTGTACCACTTTTGAATTTTGAACTTTTTTGATGCCAAAGTTTTGTACCCGTACCCATTTTGAGTAATTAGCATATCAAAGTGGTGACTCAAGAATAATGCTGTTTTACTACTTTTTAATTTTGAACGTTTTTGATGCCAAAGTTTTGTACTAGTTTTGTACCGTTTTGTACCACAAATAAGTTTTGTACCCGTACCCATTTTGAGTAACTAGCATATCAAAGTGGTGACTCCAGTTTAATGCTGTTGTACCACTTTTGAATTTTGAACTTTTTTTGATGCCAAAGTTTTGTACTAGTTTTGTACCGTTTTGTACCACAAAGAAGAAGTTTTGTACCCGTACCCATTTCGAGTAATTATTATATCAAAGTGGTGACTCATGGTTAATGCTGTTGCACCACTTTTGAATTTTTTTCAAATAAATATCTGGTGAGGATAGTGATAAATAATAATATATACTTATTTATCAGAGAAAAAATTATTTAAGGTAAAATTAGAGATAACTTATTTTTGAAGATTTTGTCACTAACTATAATAACCTAGGGTGACCTGGTGGTCTAGGGGTAAGGTGTCAGACTTCTGTGCTGGTGGCCGGGGTTCAATCCTCGGTCCCGGCAGAAAATTTATCTGATTACCAAACCCTTCCTTCACCTCTGACAAGACATCTTGTGAATTTGGGGAATGCCAGGCCTCCACCGTGGTTCGGATTCCACGTTAAACTGTAGGTCCTTCATTTCATCTCACAATCACCCTACCATTACACATTAGCGTAAGTGCGTATAACCCGAATGGGTAGTAAGACGCGGTGCTAATAATAATAATAATAATAATAATAATAATAATATAATAACCTATACGAGAGAGTATGTAGCTTACGATTTTGTCGTACCATTTATTTGAGTTTATTATTAAGCAGGTAAAATAAAAAATAACTAGAATTTAGTTTGCTAAATTTGGCCACTGTGCTTTGGTTAATTTTTAAAATTTAAAGGCTAAAGAGGCAATAAAATATTTTAAAAGCAGTTTCATTTCGAAGACTAGAACAATTTTAACTATAAATATATCTGTTATTTTTATTACTGATATCCCCACGTCATACTACCTGTTCATGTTATACGCATATATACCCGCCTCGGTAGCATAATTGGCTAACGCGCTTGTGTTTAGCTCAACTGCTGAGGATGGGGAGATCGAGATTCGAATCTCGGTTGGATGAACTGGGGGTGGTTTTTCCTAAATGGTTTTCCACTCTACCTCCACGAAAATGCGGGTTCACTTCCTTTAATTCAGCCTTCCCAATTCCTAATCCATTAGCTTAGGCCTAATTAGTACTTAAAGCGTATAACCCGAACGGGTAGTAAGACGCGGTGCTAAGTATTATTATTATTATTATTATTATCATACGCATATATGATAATCTAATTGGGTAGTAATGAGGAAAGAAGCATTTGAGAGGTTAACTACCAGCATTTTTATTTTGGTAGATGGGGAATCAATTTAGGGAAAACTACTCTTAATAGACCCGACCAGGATTTGCACCCCAAGTGCTCCGCTATCAGCAGGACAAATTAACACTGTAGTGACCACTCAGCCACTGAAGTGGGTACCTGTTATTTAATACGGTGTTTACAGTTTTTAAACATCTATAGGATTTACACAATTTTCCAGAAAAAAATGTTTTTGGGAATAATTTTGTATCCTATTGGTAGAGTTTAACTTGAGTAATATCTCCGTGGTGTCAGGCTGCAAGCAGGCTATACCAATCGAGAGGCTGCCGTATGTTGGCGAAGATAGTGCCAACATTTTCAAGCTGAGTGTGCCATGTGGTTAGCCCAATGAGCCCTCCAGACTTCTATCTCAGTTTTCTAGACTGAAGCGCTACTTATTTCATTCAATAATCTCCTCATTTGTCCCCACGAGGTTTATTTTGGTTCCGTTTCAGAGCCACTGCTTCACAGACAGAATTAGGGGCATTGGGGATCGAACCTGGGACTTCAGGATCTAAAGCCAGTAAATATGACCACTATACAACAGAGGCGGTCGGTATCAACTACTTACTTACTTACTTTATGGCTTAGGGAACACAAAAGTTCATTAACTTTAATGGTTTTAAATATATTTTTCTTATCATCCGCTCCATGTCGTGGTCAATATTGCTAAATTGCTATGACTAAGCAATGCTTGCGTAAATTAATCAGCTCTAGTAGCTTGACTAGTTCGATTCCCTGTTAGGTTGAAATTACTTAGTATTAGCGTGATACGAACTCGGCCAAGGCACAAGAGATTTTGAAGATACAATAAGTACGTTACATAGGGTTAGTAACATTTACTTTCAGCTAAGAGCTTTTTTTTTTTTTTAAAGTACTTGAAATATCAGAATAATCGCTACATTGTTATATATAAATATCTATTTGTATCTTAATTTTGATATTATTTCTACAGTAAGAATCGCTACTCATCCATTGTACTTAAATTAGTAGATACAGATAGCCTAAGCGCCAGTAATATGCATACCATTAAAATAAACTTACCCTTTACGACAAGCAGTTAAATAATCAATTATATCTTTGCGTTTCTTTGTGCACCATTTCTTCCACAAGGATATAAAATAATATTGTGTAAATACTTCTCCACCTCAAAATTTATACAATCCATTGGATTTTGTTCGAAAGTAAAAAGGCCACATATTGTTAATTATATAAAAAGTAATCACAGTGGATACTTCTTGTTCGAGACTCACTCGATACATTTCTTCCGAAACGAGCGCACAGACTGCGAGAATGCAACAGGTTCAAATTAAAAGTAATCACATTTAACAATCTAATAAAATAAAATAAACATTTTCACACCTTGATTACCAAAAACTTCGTTCATTAACTTTTTGAAAAATAACTTATTCCAAAGTCCAATCAGAGTCAAATCCTAGACCGTAAAATAAAATTATACTGAGAACGTCTCCAAATTACATTTAGACCAAATTTTATTTAAAATAACTATGTTTGATATGAGCAGGAATGTTTATTTTTATTTATTATAATAGTGGATTAAAAATTCAATGTACAGTAGTTTTAATATACTCTGAATATTAACACTTATTATTACAACGTGTAGTGCTCAAGAATGAGAAAACCCAAGAAAGAATTTAAGATAAGAGTGAAGAATTTTACATGTTTTACTGCCTCAGATAAATAAGGGCTAATGTCATAAAACTTTGTGTGTGGAAAAGCATGTGGTTTTTTCTTTGAAAATAATGTATTACTAGAGTAATACTCTCATTCAAGTAAGTAGGGACCAACTATATTTATTCACACAGCAGGAATTCTTTGTGAGTATTTTAGTTACTGAATATATTAAGATGTTTATATTTAATGACGCAAATTTTCATAATTGGACATTGGCCCTTCTTATCCTAATGCACATGGTATTAATGTTTCTTTGACTCAAGAAGGTCACAGAGATTAGTTTAACCCTCCACTGCCGCCTGCATTCCGATACAGCAGGTTAGCCAACGCTTGCAAAACGATACTATCTTGTAAATGGGTAATGTTCATACTAACGGCACCTATTATCAGCTAAGACAACTAGTTGGAGAAGGAAAAGTTGTATTTAAAACCATGTATTTTGACTAGAGTGTCGACTTGGGAGTCATTAGAGCTCAATATCATCGTGATTATTGAAGCTAAACCAAATTAAAAAATAGTCTAAAAAGAAAAAGAAATTATTCATTAAATAGTGTGTTATAAACAAACACTCTAGCTTAATTGTACAAAGAAAATAAATAAATCAATTAATAATTTTTGTTTTCCCATTTAAAATGCATTGAAATGGAAACATTTGAATGAAAATATTTCAATAACTATTTTTAGCATGGTTTGAAAATTCCATAAGAATTATGAAAGATGCTCAGATATGTTACTAAAATAAATAAAAAACAACAATGTTGAATTATTAAATATTTTTTTAAAAACAATTTTTTGTTTAGAACCGTACATTTATGGGTAGGCAGGGCCTTAACAAAGCGAACTGTTAATATTTTTTACTTGTCAACCAAATTCCCTGAGTATTCCTTTGCCAGCCGAGTTTAGGACTTGCCCATGCTTTCTTGGCGAGTGGTCACCTTATCATCTAATTCTAAAAACCTTTTCCCACCGGGACGCCCCCAAGATGGGATACACGAGTGGGTAGGAGAGACTACCAGCTCCACTCCGTAATCGGCGGATAATCCGCGGATATAGCCCAACACCAGAGACTGATATGGAGAGGAGCACGTGCAAAGATGGAGAGAAATAAAGGGCAGTAGTTGTGTCTGGTCCACACACACAACAATTGTAAGCTGATGGTATCCGCGTATTGTGTTGGTTCTGTAAACAAGGTAAGTCGCCAGTAGAGAGAACAATGGCACTAAGAGAGTACAAAGGAGAAGGTTGTACATGTTTTGAGCCACCCCCTCCCTAACTTCTTAGTCATGCGGACCCTCTGACCATGGGACAATTGATTCGCAGATCGCGGACCCCTTAATGTAGGATAGATGATTAAAAACTATTATTATTATTATTATTATTATTATTATTATTAGCACCGCGTCTTACTACCCGTTCGGGTTATACGAACTTACGCTAATGTGTAATGGTAGGGTGATTGTGAGATGAAATGAAGGACCTACAGTTTAACGTGGAATCCGAACCACGGTGGAGGCCTGGCATTCCTCACATTCACAAGATGTCTTGTCAGAGGTGAAGGAAGAGTTTGGTAATCAGATAAATTTGTGCAGGGACCGAGGATTGAGCCCCGGACTCCAGCACAGAAGTCCGATACCTTGCCCCTAGACCGCCAGGTCACCGTATGATTAAAAACGTTATGACACATTTATAGTATACTGTAGGGATAAATTAGTTAATTTTTTAACGTAAATATGATTATAATGTAAATTAAAATAACATAAATGTAGGTATTATAGTTGTACATTTTCAGACATAGGCCTAATATTTTTTTAAATAAATGTAAAAAAAGAATTACAATAAAAAACTAAAAGAAAATATAGGACTAATATGTATTATATTTGTACATTTATAATCACATATAATCATCTATGTGAGGAATGGAACTGCTTGTGTGACTTGAGGTAATCAATGAAATCTGTATCCATTTTAGTGACCATCTCCTTAAGTCTCATTCCACACTTAACCATTTCACGCCAGAAAGAGCAGAAAAGGCTCGCTGGCACAAATAAATTGTTGGAAACGGCATCAAATGTGTCAATGCTTTTTATGAAAGTTCTTTGTGCTGGCTGACAAGAAAACTAATATAAAATATGTGGGTATAGGGGTGTGGCTAATCCCCCACTTTTAGGCCACATTTTCTCTTCAGGTTATTAATATGGGAAGATAGCTCCATTGTGTTTAGCACATACCAGCGATTTACCCTTTTATTAGATCAAAAAATATATAAGGGTATATCACGGATTCACTGGACGATCTCGTGGACGAACCTCAGGGACCTTTGGGGGTCCGCGGACCCCACTTTGAAAATCTCTGCCCTAGTGCTTCTGACAGCAATCCCAGCAATCATCGGCAGACGAATGTGTTGCAAGTCTGACGTCTTAGATATCGTAGTCACGGCTGTGGGACAGAGCGATCTAGCGACTGTAGATGACTGTCCAAGACACACACACCCCCCCCTTTCCACCAGCGCGAGAATAACAATGGCCCATCAGAAACAACTCCAGATAGAAATGCATTCAAATATTCCAAACACGTCGAGCTCATCCGTCCGCTCTCGTCCACACGACTGCCTCTAGAGGTTTCGTCCACACACGAGTGACTGTGTGACCTTCACATGTGGAGAGCTACGTGGTCGAGTGGTCAGGGAGGCCGACCAGAGGTCCCTGGTTTATCCATAGTGGGGTAGAGATATTAATAATGTTCATCCGGCTACCCGGCCGCTAACATCCTCATCACTACCCATAAATATATATAGGGTGAGGCCGAAACAATTAAAAGATCAGTAACTTGAAAATTAACACTTTAATTGGAAAGTATATATTCACTATCTAAACTACATACTACACTTTTTCGAGATGTCACTCAGATGAGCTCCACCGGACGTCAAGCAAACTTTCCGCAACATAGATCGTTTGGGCAATGAGGATGAACATAACATTGAATTAATAATTAATCATGAATTCGGGGAGGCGGGGTTGGAATCCAACCTCGGTAAGGCCTTGTTAATAATAACGTATTTTGTGTTTATACACAATGCCTGGACTAGTAGCTTTTCGGAGCCTATAAAATTAATTGGACCTACAACTCCGTTTATGTTTTAAAACACTTAAAATAACTCCAAGAGGAATTCAAGGTTTGAAAATTCTTTGATGAGGGATTTTACCACGCGGTAAGAGACCCTCCAAAGATATAGTTCTTGGTGAAATGCAGGATATAGAAACACAACCAGATAGTTTTAGACCGTAGTAAAACGGCAGGAAGGACCGTATAGACAATACGAGCTTATTTGTTTGCGGTGCGCATTGTTAACATGTCGGTGTTATGATTATTATTTATATCGATATTAATTGATTGCCAGTGGCAGGAAACTGTCCATGTCGATGCTGATGATGCTGAATTATTGATAATAACTATGAAAAGTGACAGCTGCACATCACATGACTTGACGTTTGAATATTTTAAAGTGGTTTTAGTAGCTTTATTACTGTTAGATACTGTTACCGTGTTTCCACTGTAGGTCTTGCAGCCAAAGCTAATGACTCCTAAGAGACACGGATGTACACTGCGCCTGCTGATTATGTCACCCTTCCTCCTCGTCTAGTTCCTGCTACAAGAATAACAATCCCCCGACGCTGGGTTTGACATTCCTGTTTTAAAGTACTGAAAATATTTTCTATTCATGTCAGGCGTCCTTGCTGAGAGCACCTTAAAAAACTCTGAACTCTCGCTTTTACAGCGCGTAAAGGTATACATCTATTCTAACTGTGATTCGAACCCCGAGACTTTGGTCAATGACAAACTAGATCAAATTTCTGTCGATTGATCAAAGAGTCCTGGGTATAGTTCTAGAAAGACCCAGACATTTAAATCGATAAAATTGATCTATTTCTCAAATCCTGATTTAAGAAAACAGTATATACATTTTGAGTTTAATTTTCCCTTATTGCTGGGATCCATTTTCTCTCTCTTCAAAACCCACCTAGGTGGAGTAGTTAGCTAACGCGCTAATTTCATGTTGAGCTAGACTGTCAAGGACGGGGAGATCCGAGGTTCGAATCTCGGTCGGGTCAACTGGGGGTTGTTTTTCCTCAATAGTTTTCCACTCTCCTTCCACGCTAATTCGGGTTCACTTCCTCTATATTCAACCTTCCTAATCCCTAACACATTACTGTAATTAGTACTTAAGCATATAACCCCCACGGGTAGTAAGACATGATGCTAAGTATTTTTGTCTTCAATTTCTAAATTCATAGTAATTCTAAAGTGTCTAAAAAACCAAAATATTATTTTTAAGTTATAACATTTTAAAATACAGGGTTTTATTATTCCCATAGAGACATGTTCGGTGAATGATATTTGAAATAAACCAATCACTTCTTAAAAACAGCGGGATTTCTGGACGACTGCAACGCATCTCAGCGCTACAGTTGACCTCATAAAGGGGTTGTTTCAAATCAGTCAGCCATTTCAAAATTAACGATTCTTCTATAAATAATATAAAATGACCACAAGTATTTATAAGGATTAGTGCTACATTTTTAGTAAATAGTTATTAAATGTAAACAAAATGATTCAATTTAAGGAACATCGAGAATCGAGTTTTATAGAAATAATTTAGTGTCGGTAATATCCTCTTATTTTAAAGAGTGAAATGCTATATTTCTAAGTAATATTATAAACATTATTTTATTGTACTAATGCACGATGCCAGTTTTTAAAATAAGTTTCAAATCAATTTTTAGTCAAATTTAATACATTACAATTATTACCGCACCTTACTACCCTTTCGGGTTATACGCTCTTATGCTAATGTTTAATGGTAGGGTGATTGTGAGATGAAATGGAGGACCTACAGCTTAACGTGGGTTCCGAACCACGGTGGAGGACTCGCATTCCACATATTCCCAAGTTGTGATTAATACACGTCTTGTCAGAGGTGAAGGAAGAGTTTGGCAATCAGATAAGTCTGTGCCGGGACCGGGGATTGAACCCCGGACTCGCAACACAGAAGTGTGACACTTTACCCCTAGACCGCCAGGTCACCTATTAATAGATAATACATATAAGTCATTCACGAGCTAAGTTTACCTGGATGACAGCTCGAAATGTTACTAGAAGTAATCCCTAATATATCACTACGCCAACAGCTGACATCTATCACTTTGGATGACTGTAATGAAAACACATGGTAATATAGTAATGTGATAGTTAACCACAGTAATTTAGGCCAATATTATTTATATATTTATTTGAGGTCAGACACAAAGTTTATTTATAGTTTTGTTCCCCTTAAAAAATATATTAACACCACTTTCACAAAAACTTCTAACGAACATAGCTTCAAAATGGTGACTAATGAATCTAAACCATATGACTGAACATAACGGCAAAACAAGTTTTTTACAATGATGCAGACACGCAGTTGATTAAAATATTTTATTCAGTTAAATATTTCAAAATACGGTAAAATAATCATAACATCATTTATTGTATGTAAAAAAATGACAATTTTCTCTTTTCCAAGTAAATACGATGCCTTTATTAAAAGGTATTGATGTATGCACTATATTACACAAAATCAGTAACGTTCCAAAACGAAAAATAAGTACTTTTGATTATGTTTAAAATATTGTTTCGAATTGGATAAAAAGAAATTATTTAAAAAAATGAAATAGTATAAAAAACTTAAGTTTGCGTTGTTTTAAATGTAATATATAACAGGTAATTAAAGATCTTTACATTTATAACAAAACTGTGATCTTTTACAAGTGTTGGCAACCCAAATCCTAAACATATGATTTTCGAAATTTCATCCAGGTAAAAACCTATCGTGAACGGAATATACATACCTAATCACGCCGTTCCCTAACGGGGTAGGCAAGAAACTGTGCATAGAGCTCGAAAAAACAACTCTGTACTTAATCCATCCTTACTAACCTTCTCCACACTTCCCTATCCTTGTATACTTCCTTATGCACACAGCAAATTATAATATATAAAAAAAGTTTATTTGCCGAACTGCTCACTTTGAGCAGTTTTTACCAACTTAACCAACAAGGGTAACTCGCCAGGCATAATTATTTAAACTAGGGTAACTTATAAGAAGAGTGTTATAAAACGAAACGGCTAGATTGAAATAAAATGCCAATGATCATGTTTTATTAGAATATAATCTTGGTAATATCTTATTCAATAAAATAATGTAATGTTTACATGTTTCAGCGCAACTTTATTAACATATTGTACCAATGTGCATTGAAAGTTTTCAAAACGAGTCAAATTAATTGTTAATCAAATAATATGTGAACAGATAGCTCATATGCTGAAGCGTGACTGTAAGAGATTCGGGGCCCCCATCCCTAGTTACTCCCCTTTCACTGACCGGGTTCTGTTGTTTCTGAAGATAATTAGTAAGTCAGCGCCACTAAAGCGTACAAACAAACACGTCTGCAACGTTCATAATTCACGCTATTATAAAGTGAATTACTCGCTCACATTAATTAAGTTCATCATCGTTTTGAACGGTATGGCGGCAGCACGCTCGCGAGGTCTGGCGAGAATGAGGTCGAAATATTTTCCCTCTCGTCGGCCCTCTGGCTAGTGTTCGTGACTCTGCCGCTAATTGATCGATTGCACAAGTACAGAAACGTAATTGCCGTTTAGAGTCCTAGGTGGCATGCAAACTTGTAAGTTATATTGCCATCGAAATAGCCCCATATCAAGATTAAAACAGTTTTTAAAGTGCGGGTACCTTTCATCTATATTCTATCTTAGTCAATCTTTATCCATCAGTGTAATTAAATGAGTGTAATCCGAGTGAGCAGTGAGATATTATGGATTTAAAAAATATATTTGGGCATATAACTTACATTTAACAAATACGGACAGTCTATTTCAAAAATTGACTGGGATTGAGCCAAACGAATGATGGTGGAGCGACCTTACCACTCAGACAAGTGGGTGCAGAGTTCCACGCCCTATTCACAATCTACAGGAAGACACACCGACAAGCCTGATGACAAAGCGACCTTACCACTCAGACAAGTGGGTCCAGAGTTCCACGCCCTATTCACAATCTACAGGAAGACACACCGACAAGCCTGATGGTAGAGCGACCTTACCACTCAGACAAGTGGGTTCAGAGTTCCACGCCCTATTCACAATCTACAGGAAGAAACACCGACAAGCCTGATGACAAAGCGACCTTACCACTTGGACAAGTGGGTCCAGAGTTCCACGCCCTATTCACAATCTACAGGAAGACACACCGACAAGCCTGATGGTAGAGCGACCTTACCACTCAGACAAGTGGGTTCAGAGTTCCACGCCCTATTCACAATCTACAGGAAGACACACCGACAAGCCTGATGGTAGAGCGACCTTACCACTCAGACAAGTGGGTTCAGAGTTCCACGCCCTATTCACAATCTACAGGAAGACACACCGACAAGCCTGATGGTAGAGCGACCTTACCACTCAGACAAGTGGGTCCAGAGTTCCACGCCCTATTCACAATCTACAGGAAGACACACCGACAAGCCTGATGGTAGAGCGACCTTACCACTCAGACAAGTGGGTTCAGAGTTCCACGCCCTATTCACAATCTACAGGAAGACACACCGACAAGCCTGATGGTAGAGCGACCTTACCACTCAGACAAGTGGGTTCAGAGTTCCACACCCTATTCACAATCTACAGGAAGAAACACCGACAAGCCTGATGGTAGAGCGACCTTACCACTCAGACAAGTGGGTTCAGAGTTCCACGCCCTATTCACAATCTACAGGAAGACACACCGACAAGCCTGATGGTAGAGCGACCTTACCACTCAGACAAGTGGGTCCAGAGTTCCACGCCCTATTCACAATCTACAGGAAGACACACCGACAAGCCTGATGGTAGAGCGACCTTACCACTCAGACAAGTGGGTTCAGAGTTCCACGCCCTATTCACAATCTACAGGAAGACACACCGACAAGCCTGATGGTAGAGCGACCTTACCACTCAGACAAGTGGGTTCAGAGTTCCACGCCCTATTCACAATCTACAGGAAGAAACACCGACAAGCCTGATGGTAGAGCGACCTTACCACTCAGACAAGTGGGTTCAGAGTTCCACGCCCTATTCACAATCTACAGGAAGACACACCGACAAGCCTGATGACAAAGCGACCTTACCACTCAGACAAGTGGGTTCAGAGTTCCACGCCCTATTCACAATCTACAGGAAGACACACCGACAAGCCTGATGGTAGAGAGACCTTACCACTCAGACAAGTGGGTTCAGAGTTCGACGCCCTATTCACAATCTACAGGAAGACACACCGACAAGCCTGATGGTAGAGCGACCTTACCACTCAGACAAGTGGGTTCAGAGTTCGACGCCCTATTCACAATCTACAGGAAGACACACCGACAAGCCTGATGGTAGAGAGACCTTACCACTCAGACAAGTGGGTTCAGAGTTCCACACCCTATTCACAATCTACAGGAAGACACACCGACAAGCCTGATGGTAGAGCGACCTTACCACTCAGACAAGTGGGTTCAGAGTTCCACGCCCTATTCACAATCTACAGGAAGAAACACCGACAAGCCTGATGACAAAGCGACCTTACCACTTGGACAAGTGGGTCCAGAGTTCCACGCCCTATTCACAATCTACAGGAAGACACACCGACAAGCCTGATGGTAGAGCGACCTTACCACTCAGACAAGTGGGTTCAGAGTTCCACGCACTATTCACAATCTACAGGAAGACACACCGACAAGCCTGATGGTAGAGCGACCTTACCACTCAGACAAGTGGGTTCAGAGTTCCACACCCTATTCACAATCTACAGGAAGAAACACCGACAAGCCTGATGGTAGAGCGACCTTACCACTCAGACAAGTGGGTTCAGAGTTCCACACCCTATTCACAATCTACAGGAAGACACACAGACAAGCCTGATGGTAGAGCGACCTTACCACTCAGACAAGTGGGTTCAGAGTTCCACGCCCTCTTCACAATCTACAGGAAGACACACCGACAAGCCTGATGGTAGAGCGACCTTACCACTCAGACAAGTGGGTTCAGAGTTCCACGCCCTATTCACAATCTACAGGAAGACACACCGACAAGCCTGATGGTAGAGCGACCTTACCACTCAGACAAGTGGGTTCAGAGTTCCACACCCTATTCACAATCTACAGGAAGAAACACCGACAAGCCTGATGGTAGAGCGACCTTACCACTCAGACAAGTGGGTTCAGAGTTCCACGCCCTATTCACAATCTACAGGAAGACACACCGACAAGCCTGATGGTAGAGCGACCTTACCACTCAGACAAGTGGGTTCAGAGTTCCACGCCCTATTCACAATCTACAGGAAGAAACACCGACAAGCCTGATGGTAGAGCGACCTTACCACTCAGACAAGTGGGTTCAGAGTTCCACGCCCTATTCACAATCTACAGGAAGAAACACCGACAAGCCTGATGGTAGAGCGACCTTACCACTCAGACAAGTGGGTTCAGAGTTCCACGCCCTATTCACAATCTACAGGAAGAAACACCGACAAGCCTGATGGTAGAGCGACCTTACCACTCAGACAAGTGGGTTCAGAGTTCCACGCCCTATTCACAATCTACAGGAAGAAACACCGACAAGCCTGATGGTAGAGAGACCTTACCACTCAGACAAGTGGGTTCAGAGTTCCACGCCCTATTCACAATCAACAGGAAGACACACCGACAGACCATTTCTCTCACAATCTCATACATTTAATCCATGCATCGTAATTCACTCGCGATGTTGACAGGTTTGTACACAATGACAAACTCTCAAGTGACAAGCCGAACAAACTAATATATCTTCTAAAGAGAGACGCTTATTTATCTGTGATTGGGCAACAAACAATATAAGCAGGGCAGGGCAGGAGTGCCTTCGGGACGCAGAAAAAAGAAAGGATTTTAGAGAGAAAATATTAATTAAATAAGGAAAGTAAATAAGCCAAGAAAGCTCGCAAGATGAAGTTCCAGACTACAGTAGGAGTGGGTTTTTTTTTTGCAATCACGCTTGTGCATTTTTATATCACTATTTTGTATCATATTTTTGTGTTCAAGCCATAAATAATAGGGGCCTACCTTCTTTTATAAAATGTATTTTGTTTTTATTCTTACAATTCTAAATAAAAACAAATCAAATAAACATAGACATTAGCCCAAATCCAAAAACACACAATTTTTAATGCACAAGTAAAAGATTTTGGTGAACAGCCACATGGCCTAGAGGGGGATGGGGGGGGGGGGGGGGTTGGAGGGCGTCATTTTGAGGTTTTGCTTCACGCGGTGTTTTTATTTTTAACACGTGGCAGCTCTGACCAGGTAAGGCAAAGTTCAAATAACATCTTAGTTTACTAGCGAAGGTTTTCCATCCTCTCTTCAAACGAATATTAGTAATACCAGCACAATGACCCGAAATCTCGTACTAAATAGTCCTCGACCGCGCGCAGTGAACGAAACAAAAGGTGATTGTTGAGAGCAGTTAATAATGACCCCACCCTTCCGGGGACACACTGTGGGCGCACGGAGGGAACACTTCATTGTCTGTGTAGGGGACTTTCCGCACACTTTCTAAACCTAGAATTATATCAGCAACGAGCATAACACCAAACACTGGTCCAGTCTGTTGTTTATTGAAGTAAATATATTTTACCACTCTAATAATTATATTACGCATATTATATAAGATAACGTTCCAGGAGAGTAGGGGAGGGAAGCCCAAAGTATCTGTCACAATTTTAACTTTAGCAATGTAAGCACATATCTAAGTATATATTTTGGGTAGTAAATGGAGTACAGAGAAGAGAGCCCTTTCTCATACCTTTAACAATGTTGTATAAAATAATAATAATATTTAGCACCACGTCTTACTACCCGTTCGGGTTATACGCTTTAAGTACTAATTACGCTAATGAATTAGGAATTGGGCAGGGTGAATTAGAGGAAGTGAACCCGCATTTGCATGGAGGGAGAGTGGAAAACCATTTAGGAAAAACCACCCCCAGTTCACCCGACCGAGATTCGAACCTCGATCTCCCCGTCTTCAGCAGTCGAGCTCAACACGACAAGCGCGTTAGCCAACTACGCCACCGAGGCGGGTAATGTTGTATAAAAGCATTGGTTTGCGGTTATTTAGTGAAAAAGTCCATGAGCTATAACTCATTGAATGTGGGGAATGCCAGGCCTCCACCGTGGTTCGGATTCCACGTTAAACTGTAGGTCCTTCATTTCATCTCACAATCACCCTACCATTACACATTAGCGTAAGTGCGTGTAATCCGAACGGGTAGTAAGACGCGGTGCTAATAATAATAATAATAATAATAATACTAATAATAATAATAATAATATAACTCATGACGTCCCAAGACACGATAATAGCCGGTTTTAGCCGACCGCACAATACCTTGATGACTATCACTCGTCCAACGTGTAACAAAGAGTACAATAATAAACCTAGATCATCTATAATTTAAACATTAATGTGACATTTTTATTTCCAATTAATATTAAAAAATATGTATTTTAAGTTTAATTAAATGTAATCAGTTCACATTTCGGGGAGAAAAAAGGGAAGGGGCGGGTGATAGATCCTCCTGTCGTTCCAGGCACTAGATGAGGGGAGATCACAACTGGACCCCCCAGAAGATTCGGGGGGAAAATTTCAAGGGTATCTTGGGGGTTTTCATTAAAAACAGAACAATTAACTTAGAAATTTTAATATGTGTGCTATTTTATTTAAAACATAATATTTCCAAATATGATCATCCCGTTTACTCTGAAAGGTTCTTACCTTGACCGATTACATACAATTCACCCTATAGTATAGGGTCAAGGTGAGCTCACTACCTAACAGGCTAAAAAAAAGTGTGCATCAGAAAAGTAAAAAGTTTTCTTCCAAAACTAATATATCTTACAAAGATTTCCGAATTAAAATAAACTGGTCCGAAAAATCAATACTAAAAAAAAAAGCACACACAAAATTGAATTCCACGTAAATAGAATTAGAGGAATTTTCCCTTTTTTTGTTTAAGGGACATTTTTCCGTTTTTTAAAAAATTCTAGATACTGTATTTTTAAAAGGGGCAGATCAAAAGATAAACTACACCCCCAAAATTGAATTTATCTCAAGGACTTTTACACTAGAAATATGATCAAATGAGTTACAATAAAATAATAAAAACTAAATTTCCGGGCTCTTCTTCCACTCCTATCGATTTAAGTGGTTGGTGGTTGACTAAGTAACTAATCTTGGGTTGCTAGGCCCATATATGATCAATATTAGAATAAAAAGCTTTTACGAATAAATCCCCCTACCCTGTGATTCAATCATCTAAAAAATTTTACCGAAAAAAGTATTATCCCTATGAGTGGTTGGGGCTCTACTAACAGGGGGACTGGGGAGACTGCCCTATTTGCATCAAGATGTTAATAGCCCCTCCAGTTTTCCACGCCCGAACTATTTGGAAAAAAGTGGCAGTGTGTGAAGCCTGTCAGTGAGGCGGTGTTATCCAGGATATAACAGACAGACGAGGTCAACATTCAATTAGGATATGGCCACGGTTAGCTCTGGCAACAGGGGCAGGGTATATTTTTGGGCGGTCATCTCACCAATATTATTTAGTTTGAGAAAAGAATTTTTTTCAAAATGTTACTTTTAAAAAGAATAAAAAATAATCAGATTGTGATTAAATTATGAGTGTATTTAAAATTAAAATTAAATTTCAATTTCAATTCTCTACTACGAAGAGCCCCATCACGTGGTGAAGTGTAGAACTAATAAATAAATTGAAAACTCAGGGGGGGATATGGACCCTGGCAC
>JBCFYV010011172.1:76426336-76461976 GCA_039000515.1 Timema cristinae
CCAACGCATTCAAACCGTGTGATTGAACATGACAAACAAGTTATTCACAATGATGCACCCACGCAATGGGTATAAATATTGTATTCAGTTATATATTTCGAAATACGATAAAATAATCATAACATAATTTATTATTTATTTATATATATAAACATACAAGTATTTTGTCTTTTCAGAGTAAATACGATGCCTGTATTAGAAGGTACAGTAGCCCCATGGCTTCTTTGGTGCTGAGTGACAGCAGCTTTGAAAAGTTACCAGACCAAATTATGTATCCCTGCGGCGAACAACATGATCTGCAAAAACATGTGTTTAGCAGCTGTCACTTGTGACAGTCAAAATGTAGGTATATAACTAAATGTTGACTGTCAGAAGTCAGCTGTGAGTTGTCAGTCAGCACCGAAGAAGCCACGGGGCTACTGTATTATCGTATGCACTATATTACACAGCATAGATAACATTACAAACCGATAACATGATTTTTGAACTGTCATCCGGGTAAAAACCAATCATGAACAGACTCTAGACTTTCAACCTCTGTGGTGTCACAGAGCGTTGCCCAGGATACACCTAGGGAGGTTGTCTACACGTCGTACCCGCGATGAGATGATGTGATGGTAGTGATTATGAAGGAGTGGAACTAGGAGTGATCTTAAACCTAACTTTAGACTAACCAACCAAACCCTGGCGGCCATTGGGATAATACCTCTTTAGAAACAAATACCCATGGTACGAATCGGGAATCGAACCCGGGACTCCAGGTGCACTGTCCACTATACCACAGGGCCGGTTAGCCTATTGGTAGTGAGCGTGAACACAATAGCCCTGTGTGTGAAATTATTATTTTAGTATTTTAAATAAGAGAACAAAAATATAAAGTAAATATAATAAGCAAAGTCAGTGTAGCAACACAATCGAAAACACGTTTATAGCATATGATCTGAGGGCACGGGAAAGGGGGCGGAGGTTTGAACACTTCGCGGTGTCCCCCGATAACTACACCCCTGGGCTGAATGTTACGCGAGCCTCGTCGCTCAGAGTTGGAGGAGCAGAATCTAATCTGTCGGTTGTTTATTCTGAAGATGAGAACAGGTTGAAGTTCTCGAAACACCATTGTATAACCGCGTTTTTATTTACCCCTAACCCACACCGGTAGATAGGCAAATAAAGGCGTCAGTCTCATCTTGTCTGGTTTGCCGAGTGATGTGGAGTTTGTAGTTCTAATCCCGGTGATTTCCCGACAAGAACATATTTAAGGTTGGTATTTAATATAAACTCTCCCTACCTCATAGATTTAAATATTCTGACACCAGGAAGGGTAGAAATAGGCAATGTAAAAAAAAAGTTTAAATTAGCTCAATTTAAAAACATATTCGATGGCGGCAGCGATTCATTTGGTAAGCCTCGGGTCGCTCTACATGGTTTTAGTTCACGACTTTAACCGTGCGGCCAGCCGAACAGCTGTTTGTCGAATTGGGAGCACACAATCCATCTTGTACACAATACATTCTAGCAACTTGTTCTCATTGCAGTCGAGCGACCGTACCGTTAACGCCATTTATTCGCATCCACGACAAACTTAATGCCGCTGAATCGTCGTGATAGTTACCCCGTAACGGGATAACGTCACCATAACGCCAGTTACCTCCAGTTACATCAATCCACCACACGCGGGTAAGGCCTGAGGAACGCGGGCAGCGTTTGGTACTAAGTACAAGGGATATTAATGGCCTAATATAGGAGGGGTATAGGGATGGAATGTATGAGAAGTGCACCATCATTTGTCTAGATAAAGATGGATAAAATAAACTACAGTGAACCAGACTTAGGCCAGTTTCATAGTCAAATTTAGTACGCCTCAAGTGCGGCGCTACACTAAACACAAGATGACACCTACCTAAACTCGAATGGAATGGGCCGTTCTCGCATAGGAAACTGGCCCATTCCATTCTGGTTTAGGTAGGTGTCGTCATGTACTTAGTGTAGCGCCGCACTTGAGGCGTACTAAATTTGACTATGAAACTGGCCCTTAGTTCTAACTTTATCCCCAGGGCCAAAGTCAGGCCCACCACACTTGACTAATATTTAGACCCATTTATTGTTTTCAAATTTGATACATTTAAATTAATGATCTATATAGATGTGGGTCCAATACCTTAACTCAGTCAGTAGCCAAGCTTCCCTAGTTCGAATCTCAGACCGTTGTTTTCACCGTATTCTTGCTATCCTTTTTTAATTTAACGAGGAAGATGAAAGGATTTAAACACATTTTCGTGGGGGTAGAGTGAAGTGCTATCTAAGATACGAGACCCGATCTTCTAGTCACCAGTGAACCAGACTAAATAAGACACTTCGTTGCCCACCGTTTGAGCGTACAGGGTGTTTAGAAAGGGTACTTAAAATCGACTATGCGGCTACATTACGCTCAATAAAACCCCAACCCCAAGACCCCAAACTTGTCGAAAATAGCGAGGTTACTTTAAACCCAGTTCGTTTGTCAAAGGTCAGTAATGCAGCCGCGCCGTTACCAAAGATAGATGGATGATTAACTACTGTAAGCATAATTAGGTCACCGATTAACTCACTACGGTAAGGTTTCAAAACAGAGTCTCAGAGACGGGGACGTACAAATATACGGTCGTAGAAAAATATAAGCCTCAGGTGATAGAGATAAGAGATCAAATGGGATTACAAACGTCAAGTATATATTTTCAAGGAGGATAGAGAATAAAGAGAGACTGGAGGACAAATATAAAGTAAGGTGCTATTGGAGTATATAGACTGGAGAACAAATGAAGGGACAAAGCATTAATCGGGAGAACATTTTGAAGCATACACGAGGGAAACAGAGATGCAGGGTCGTAGTAGAAATTGAACTTTTTCGGCCAATTTTCTAGAGGTGGCTTGTTATTTGCTCAGTATATGAGGGGGTGGTACGCGAATGTGAGAAAAGATCTGTAGTAGCTGTTATTGTTTTATTGTATTTATTTAATAATGCTTCTGATGTTATGTTAACGTCCTTTTAGCTAAAAATGTAAAACTTGGAATAACTCTAGAGCATTGGTTTAATCTAAATAGGTGGACATAATTGCATCTCACTTCCATGTATAAAACAGCCCTGCTCACCACCTTTGGTGGTTGCCTAGGTGCGAAATTGCTGCAACCTCGCGGTGAATGCAGTTTACAGTAATCTCTCTCTGTCAGCTCTTGTCACGGGTGATCAGTGTTGCTAAACATTACATCACTGTCGAGACTTCCAACTGCAGACTCCGATATCGCTCGGGTTTTGTAAGAAACTGCGTGGCTAATTCCTCCCACTGGAGCGTCGTGGCAGTTGGGATGTTACAGTCTAACGATAATAATCTTGCGTTTGGATGTCAATAGTCGAACCCAAACAACCTTGCGTTTGATTTTTATATTCGAACAAAAGCAACCTTGCTTTTGATTTTTATAGTCTAACCCAAACAACCTTGCGTTTGATGTTTATAGTCGAACACAAGCGCGTTTGAGAGTGAGTCTATAATGCATACAAGTTTGCGTTTGAATGTTTTAGACTTGGAGTTCCCAAACTTGTCCATATAGTGGACCCCCCTGAAGCCAATGATACATAATTCGCTGGGGGTACCACGTCATACGAGGTGAAATTGAAAACCTACATATACATTTTTAGTACTCTACATAGCACACTTTGTTAATAAAAGAAAATGTATGTTTGGTGTGACAATGAAAAACCCCAGATTTTCAAGCAAATTGTGAGTAGCGAATATTTTTCATATTATGTAAAATACAAATAAAAAATAATTTAAAAATCTAGATTTGTTTCACGGACCACATGTTGGGAACCTCTGCTATAGTCGAACCCAATCAAACTTACGTTTGGATACTTTATGAACCGACCTACACAAGAATGGTTTACTTTCTTAATTCTAGAACAAACACATAATCAATTTAACTATTTGCAATGTGTTGTGGTTTAGCCTATCAGGTATCGAAACAGAGTCTCTTAACTCAGAAGGCACAGAGTGGGCGAGACTTATCAACGACCGAAGCGGGCTACAGTATAATATTAGTATAAATAATTAATTGCCGTCAAACGCCACAGTACAAACTTTCAAATAACCAGCCTGGGAACCCGTTGAAGCAAGATTTTAGTCAAATGCAGCGCCGTTAGCCTGAAAAGTAGGGGTGAAACGCCACTTTTTGGGCTGGGGGAGAATTTCAATTTATATTATGGTCTAGTATCAAACCCGAATCGGTCAGTCAATCAGTCAGTCGTGGTGATCCGGTGACCAGCAGGGGCAGATCCAGGATTTTAGTGAGGGATGGGGTGCCACGACCAGGATTTTCGTGAGAGTGGGGCTGGGGCACCCTCTCGTGATCTGACTAGGAAGTTAGTTTCCCCCCGGGAAATTCTGACGGTAAAATCCTTCAAAATTTTATAGTAATTTAAAAATTAATGATAAAAATTAAAAAGAAAAATCATACAAGTTAACAGTTTATTTAGGATTTTTGTTAATTCTTGTTTGGCCTAGTTAAAATATGTGTTAAAAATGTAAATCAATTATTGACAGTGATTGACACGAGAAGCAACTGGCCAGTGAGATTTTATGTTACAAACTGACAGGCCTACAACTAGTAGGCCTAGTGACAAAAATAGATTTAATTGGTTTAATTTTTACTGTTGATACTAATTAATAAAATTTCAGAAAATGAAGGGGCTTAGGGGAAACCATCTAACAACCAGCTCTGGTTTATCAGGTCGAAGTTAATCTTGATTTGATGGGAAATTGGGACTGAAAGAGATTCTGAAGTTTCTACAAATGTAATAAATAACCCTTGTGCTGAGAACCTTAAAAAAGTAATGTACTTGATCATAAGAATGGTGGCTATTGGATTTATGAAAATGTACCCTGGGTACGACCTTATATACTATGCATCGACGATTTTCTCAATTGGGAATTTTAGGGCAACTTCAATGTTCTTAAGAGCCAAGAGCATTAAAAATTAAACTTTCTATGAAGGGTCGGTTAGAAAATTTTACTGCTCTATACTTTAGCTCTACTTCATATTATGATTTACGACGAGCCTATACATAGCGAATTTAAAAGTTTGACTAAGGGAGAAAGATATCAATGTTTACAAAACACGAACTTTGACTTTTATTTTTATCTTCACACAGGGTAAATATTGTTGGACCTTAGTATAGCTATTGTTAACTAGGTTTTTTTGTCAACACGATATAGATAAAAAAAAAATAGTAGGTAAATACTCATGTGAAATAAAAACTTTTTACGTGCACAAAACTGAACCAGGTACTTACCTTATAACGGTACTTTCAAATAAAAATAGGGTTTCTTCCTTAACTTATAAGATTATTTGAGAAATTGGTTCAACATAATATGCACCATAGTTGACACCGGGTTTATGGATTGAAAACTATTTTATTTTATTAGTGCTGCACTGAAATTTTGTTGACTTTGGGTTCTTCAGGATTAAAGTTTAAAAGACTATTGTCCAAATATTGTAATTCCTACAGTTATCTTCAATAGGACTCACAATCACATTTAAATGTCTACATATTCCTGACATGTGTAACAAAACCGCTAAATGTTTTTTACCGCACTTGTGTCTTACAGCGTAGAATGAGTCACACTGTCTTTTCTATGGTCACACTAAAGTTGTATGGAGCGTGATTGGATTATACCAAAAAAGACGCTAGTTAGTGGCAGTAATGAACGAAGTAATGTGCGCATGCGCATACTTTAATAGAGAATGAGCTATGGGTATTAGCCTTGAGTAAGGTGATCTGTGGTATTACCATGCTATACGTACGTTCGTCTTATTCTGTGCAGCGCTCCAAGTGACGTACTAATAAACCTATCATGATACATATTAAAAAAACATAAACTTATCATTAAGTTATAAAGTGAAAGGAGACATTTTATATTTAATACAAAAATAATTTTATTAATTCAAGCACATTGCATTATTTTTAAAATATAGGTCTTGGATACACTATTTTTTGTAATGACCCATCCTACTATTTAGATCAACTTGAACCTTCTGGCCTCTTATAGCTGAGAATTTGTGCACTAACTAACAGGAAACAAAGAACCATATGTGCTAAGATAGTTAATATAGGAACTCCATAAGGATATGGTATTGATCCATTGTCATTTATTTCTTATCTATATTGATTGTATTAAAATATGTACCGATAATTTTTATGACATAATATTAATATGGTTGCTGAGTATATTACTATCTAGCTTACATTATTTACTATCTAGTAATAAACTTATTGAGTGAATGAATGCTGCTATCATTAAAGTGAACCCTTCTTTACCCTAAAAGATAGCAATATTAGCATCTATGGTTTCACTACCTATGGTATAAAATATAAGTTTATGTCTATATATTGCATCCATTAAGGTAAGACTGCGGCCTTTGAATGTAAACAGAGTGTTGATCGTAAAGAACCTATATAAATATTAGTAATTTTATTTTGTAAATTATTGTTAAATATTATTTATATTTCTTAATGTTTTTATGTATTTATTGATAAATAAACTGTATTTGACTCACCAATTTGTATTTTATATTTAGCCATAGTTAAAACCGGCTCCAGGCTATGCGTCAAATGCTTTACAACGCTGGACGCATGATAGTTTAACGCATAGTCTGAGGATAAACAAGACGTGTCGTGCACCAATTAGTGTCGAGCCTCCAACGTTGACATTCGAGGACATTCGGACTGTAGTCGATATTTTGTCCCACGTCAAA
Organism: Timema cristinae; assembly: GCA_039000515.1. NCBI lineage: Eukaryota > Metazoa > Arthropoda > Insecta > Phasmatodea > Timematidae > Timema > Timema cristinae. Next base: position 76,433,120 of record JBCFYV010011172.1, read on the forward strand.
GGGACCTTCCACATCACATTCGTGGTCCGTCTAGACTATGTGCCCAATGGTCAATATTTTAAGTACCACTAGTTTCATCACTAAGTTTACGTCTGTCGCTTGAATCAACAGTGCGCTAGAAGTTCTTCCCGGGTATAGGCACGCATTTATAGTGACAAATTCTGTAATTTATTTTTTCTTCAAAAGGTAAGGCATGGAGTGGAGTAATGAACAAATTTTGGAGTTCGTTAGTGTCTATGAAAAGTACCCAGTCCTTTGGGATCCCAAAAATTCTAACCATAAAAACCGTAATAGGTTAAATGATGGTTGGGTGCAGCTACAAAGGGAGTTCAACCTTGAACTAAATATTTCAGAATTGAAAAAGAAGAAAGAGTCACTGATGTCGACATACAGAGCTCTAAGGAAGAAAGTTGTTGAATTAGAAACAAGTGACAAGGACACGATGATGTTTATAAGCCGTCTTTATTTGTGTATGGTATTTTAGACGAATTTATCAGGGCAACAGGGAAAAATAATCCATCTTTCCCCTCAGAGGTAAGTTCCTTATAGTTTTTATTTCAATTATATATTTAACAGCTATGACAAAATTTTGATAGATAATAGAGTTTTAAAAAGAAATTTAAAAAAGAGGTAATCAGTAATTAATATTGTTTTAACAGTATTGTTCCCGCCATGGAATATAAACACTACTTAAAAATATTCTGCAAATTCTCTTCGAATTTCTTTGCCCTCTTCATAAGGTTTCTTTGGTTTTTATGAAGTGGTCTCAGTGAAAATATTGTGCTGTCCTGACGCCATAATCATGCTATGAGTTGTCCATCTTTTCCGTATCAAAAGTTCCACTAGGAGAATACTAATTTCGAAATGTATCACTTTTTTTGGTAGAAAGTTTTGTAACAACGGTACAAGTTCATGTCACTGTGGCTGCTTTCTAAGGTTGTAATAGCAATGGTGACCTTAATACCTGGAAAACTGAAGCTATAATTCCAAAGGCATTATTGACTATTCTTTGGGCTCTAGAAAGGCGATAGTTAAACACACGTTCCGGCCTACCTTTGTCATATTGTCATGGGAAGGGTTTCAAAAGCTTTGGGCGCATAGGAAATTCATCGTCTCCTATTAAAACATATGGTACAGGATGTGTCTTCCTGAAAGTTTTTTTTTTTGTGTATTTAATAAATCTCTTTTTAGCTTTTGGTATAAAGTGGTACTTCTAAAAATTCCAGAATCATTCAATCTTCTCTGAACCCCAATATATACGAATCTGAAACGGTATTCCACATCAACCAGTGCCACAAGAATTATACTGAATGACTTTTTGAAGTTGAAAAATTCAAATTAAATGTTGAATGGAGCTTGAAGAATTACGTGTTTGCCATCCAGTGCCCCAATGCAATGTGGAAAATTTCAGAGCTTTCAACGCCTTCAGATATTTTTTTCCATTCTTCGTTTGTTCTTGATAGCTGAAACAGACAAAACAAAAATATTGTAAAACTTGTCAAAAATAAGTAAAATACCCAGTAACGCCAGTTTCACATGTACAATTGTTTTTAGTTTAACACAATAACTATGGCCAGTTGACATTTTTTAATAAAGTGAATAAAACGGTCAGTTAAATACTCGCTGATTACACACTATCACAACACGAAGGTCAATCAATGTCGAAAAGTTGTCAATGTAAAAATGTGGCATTAGGCTACAAAAAGTTAATCTAATGATGGTTTATATTTTTGCAGGGAGGTGTGAACATTGACCTAGACAAAACTGAAGAGGAAGATGAGAGTAGTTAAAGACTCGAAACAACTCAAGTGACATATGAGGATAAAGCATCTAGTGAAATCATAAACAAAGAAAGGGGAACTTTTTCCCTACAATCAGCTATGTCAAGGAAGAGAAGGTAAGAAGTTTCCTCTTCAACAGATGTTTTCATAACAAAATATTTACAAAAGGCTAGTGAAGCATTGCAGACTAATCAGAAGCGTGAAACCAAGCAACAGCAAGATTAATGTATACTATGGTGAGTTGATCACTGAAAAACTCAGAGAGCTTGAACCAAGAACCCGCGCGATCGTTCAAAATAAGATTGATAATCTTCTTTTTGCGGATTTAATGAATGATATTGATAGTAAAATATCAAATTCTCCAACCTATACAACCCCAACCCCAGCTCCTTCCCCCCTACGTCAACAGATTCACATTTGTCTAATTATGAGTGTGGACAGCAACAACCTTCTGGCTTTACTAACTTTAAATGCACTCAAATTAACAGGCAGTACAACCATCCAAGAGGTTCTGTGTTAGAATATTACACTGAATATTTGAATTAATTTATGGCTAAAACGATCGCCATCTTCACTTATTTTCTGAACAGAAAAGGTATTTTCTTGCTCATGTTTTAACTAATGCCGAGGTCCCTAATATAATAAATTCTGAATAACATTATTCCAGTTAAAAACAAAATAAAATACTTTTATTGCCCACTTGTATTTCATCTCTTGGTGCATCATTCAGGGCAGTGAAAACTTCAACCACCACCCAGGAAATGATTGAGGTGATATCTTGAAAAGATAGATCAGACTTGTAAAGGTATCTCCAGAGGCCAAAAATCTTAAAATAGCTAGTATGCCCTATCATCCCACTGCTATGATAGGCTGAAATTGGTCACGTGACCACGCCCCTCGCTCTCTTATTGGCTGTTGGTTTCCCCCCTCCTCCTGCCCTAATTTCCCAAGTGATGATTACGAAATTTCTTCCCCAACCTTCCCTACAACCCCCTCCCCTCCCACCAATACCACCTCCACCCCTACAACACCACCCCTACCTCCCCTATTTGTGTTTTGAAAACAGTCGTGAACAGATTTGACAGTGAAGAGGCCGTATCTATCAATATTGCACAAGATTGGCATATATCAAGGCTAATTTAAGTATTTTTTTTATCGTAACCATAACAAACTTAGAAAAGAAAGGTGTGTCACTGTCTGACGATAATGCTCTTATCACAACACTACAGGATAACCTCAAGAAAGCTTCACAGCAATTCCGTGAAAAAGAGGAATTGTGGGTAAAAAATTTAAATTTAAATTGTTATTAAGATGTTTGGCTAAATAAATTGTAGAAATACTATATTATTTGGATATGAAACTTTTTTTTTTAGATTGTTAACATATTATTTTATGATATCACTTTAAAAGACTTGGAAAAAGAAGCAAATTGGTCATTTAAACATGCCACGTTTGGCAATCTTTTACTCTGATTGTACAATTATTTCACTAAATATGCACGTGGAAAAGTTAACTGTCATCTGTTTCCAATGGAATGTTGAAGAGAGACATTTGTTGGTATGTTATTACTTTTAATATATCACAGATTGTTTGGTGAGTGTTCCTATGTAACATTTGTTACAATAAATAGACAAAAGTTGATTGTATTCCGTATATAATAATCTGTTTTCATCCAAGACTTCCCAAAGTAAGGATATGATTTTAACCTCAACTACTAAGTTTTAGTTGACAAGTAAATAAAATTGGTATATGAATGTTTTCCCAAATATTAGATTGTTTTAAAGTTCAATTATATATTATATCTGGACTGCTATTTTAAAGTCTGATATAGTTTCAGAATCCAGCCTTCTATTCTAGTTTGTGGGAAACAAATTTATTAAATTTGAACAGTTTGTTTGTAGATAATGAATTATATTTCATGTGCGGTCTTTTTAACTAGTTTGTATCTCCTTTTCCACTTTTTCTTAAAGACAAGGCACCATTTTAGAACCGTATGAAGAAATTCAGTATGATGTTTCTGTACTGTTAAAGCATGACTATGATATATAAAAAACAGTTAAATGGAAGAAATGGGGAATACAATTGGGAGCATACGCTGTCATTGAGTAGTCCTCCCCACTTGTAGATGTTATACAACATTTTAATGCAATTTTGCGATCATTTAAGTTCCACATTTTTGTAAAAAATCAACAGTCAAAACTATTTTGATCAGAAAAAACTAAATTGGCAAGAGTATGTAATAGTCATTCAAGTTGACATGTTTAGAGCTATAGCCTTGTACCACAAGATGAAATTCAAAGTGCTCATTGGTATCATTCGCAAGTCACAGTATTTACTTGCTGTGTATGGAGAAAAAAGGTGTTGCTTCTTAAGTTATTGTGAGTAATGATGCAAATCTTTCAAAAGTATCTTCATGACTATTTCTGAAAATGATCTTGGCTGACATTCGAATTATTAAGAATGTAGAACATCTCTTCATTCTCTCTGATAATGGCACTGCTCATTCAAAAGAAAATATACAGCAATGAACATTTGCTTTCTTTCTGATGATTTGGGTATTACTGAGGTTGAATGGAACACCTTTGCCCCAGGACACGGAAAAAGATCCCTTGATGCTATAGGTGGCCAGGCTAAGAGGCAAGTGTGGAACTTCGTGAAAGCAAGACCAGCTCAAGTAAACACAGCATTAGAATTTTACGAGTGTGCACTAAAGCTGTGCAAAACTGACAATGTACTGTTTGTTTCTCAAATCGATATTGAGGCTACTGCTACTTTCTTGACTGAGAGGTGGGAGCATGCTCGACACATAGCTGGGATCAGAAACTTCCATCACTTTAGAAAGTGTGACAGTAGCAATATATTTGCTGGTCTCACTTACACATTTGTTATGAACAGAATACAGGTCCAGTCTGAATGTGAGAAGGCCAGTCCCAAGCCTGTGACAAGTTGTGTTAGGCATCTGCACTACGGTGATGTATACTCTGACTCAGACTCTGAAATTGATGTGTTTCCTCCAGATGAATATTCTCGGTCTGAGTCATCTACTGCATCTCTAAAGGAAGACAATGAGCATCAGTACCCAATGACTTCAGATATAAAACCAGGGGCCTATGTTCTGGTTAAGTTTAAATTGAAAACAGACCAATTTTCTATCAATATGCTGGTGTCTGTCAGACAATGTGTGAAAATAGAGAAGTTAGGGTTGTGTTTTTGAAACAATGGAGAAAAAACAGCATTTTTTTACAAAATTGATGAAACTGATGAGAAGTATAACCACTTCAAACAAATTGAATAAATATTAATCGCACCAAAACTGTAGATAGTGAAACAACACATGATATACGAGTTCCCAGCTGCAGTTGATGTTAAAGAAAAATAGTTTGTTTGAATTGTATTTAAATGTAATTTAAATATAAAAATGATGGTTTTTGAAGTCTATAAAGTTTATGGTTTAAAGCTATTTGCTTTCCAGTGGTAACTTAACATTTTCCTTAAATAAAGTATATAATCTAGCCCATTACCTCGTTATTACATATGAATCATACCTTATTTTGCTAGTTTTTACAATAAGTTTTCTTTTTAAACGTAGTGCATTGGAATTATTTCTAAGAGCTCGTGATTCTCCATGGATGAAGTATTAAAAGTAAATTTTACATACAGTTCTTTAAAGAAAAATACACTTCAACCATGACTTTTTAAATATATGAGAGGGATCCAAAACAGTATCATTATACTTTTATCTTTATATCATTCTCACAGTCACACAAATGTTCTACCTATTTTATTATTTTTAGTGGGCAGATTGGTTATACAATATATATTAATTTATTTATTCTTTTGCAGGATGCCCCCACTACCATAATCGGACAAGAATGATAATAACTGGGTTTTAAATGTATTATTAATTTTTAAGAGCACCTTTATCATTTTTAGGATAAAAACTCAAGTTTGTAAGTGCATCTTTTTGTTTTAAGGGCATTTGTCTTATACTTGAGAGCATCAATACACAATTTTTAAGTGCATTTATTTTATATGGGCATAAACTTCCGGGCCCTACTTATAACCATTCTTACTAACACCTTTCTTAAAACGATTTTGTTTAGTGACTCGGCTTGTTTGTGTGCACCGTACAGACCAAAGAAATGTTTTGTTCCAGTGACCGCAATTTCCTCTCGCGAAGCGTTTTATACTCTAAAAGTTTGAGCTACTTCATCAAGGTCTTCTATCTTGTCCAGAATTTTGCTTAATACTATCTTTCCCTGGGTGAATATAGCTTATGTTCAATCGTAGCTTGAGAAAGTGTTCAGAAATTTTAAAAACATCCTTAAGGAGAAGTTTTCTATTCAGACTGCGCGATGAATACAGTGTGGTTTGCACCTAGTCTCTTTTCAGTTTTATGTAAAATAATTCAGATGTCACAGGTGAAAATGCTGTCAATGGTACTAGGTAAACTGGTCAACACACTCTCCAACTATAGCACAGTGTTCCTTGGATGTCAAACAATCTACCACGGTTTGAATAATAAGCGTATCTGCATTTCCCACTTGCTTTTCCTTTATATCATTTTCATCAAACTTTTCCAAAAGGAGAGAGATCAGCTTGGCCTTATTATGATCATTCGACAAGAAGTTCTCTTAAGTTAAATTCCTGTCCTCGTTAAAGTTAATGTCTTGATAAACTTTTTGGAATAACCACGAGATAGCCATAAAAAATCGTCATAAAATTTCTTCCTGAGCGTCTTTAGACATACAAAATGTACGCTTCTAGAAGTGTCGTGTAAGTTCCAACAGCGGACCACAAAACACGATGTTTGAACCAACCTCCAACAAAAATGTAAAAACTACCACTTGGATCAACATTTCCTACTTCATTTCAAACTATGGAATAAAATGCAGCCTTATTCGTTTTTCTCATTCCGTTTTAATCAGAGATAAAGGATAAGGAGTTGATTCAAACTTAAAATAACTCACGCCAATACACCATAAAAAGTAATAATATAGCGGCTTTTTATCAAATAATGTTTATTAAGAGATCAAAGGGCATGATACTACTGGAAGCCTGTGAGAAGTGTATTTGATAAGGAATAAATAGATCGACAATAAAATTTATCAGGACCTTTACTGTAGAGAATTAAATTTTAAACATTTTACATTCCAAATATATTTTTCTGGTTTCGCAGTTTTCGAGAGGCCGATTTTAAAGATTTTTTCAAGATCACAGTGATGGAAACTCATAGTTAACACACCACACACAAGGACTTTTAGTATGTTTAACTGCACTCCTAACTGAGCATATATATACATAATCCAGCTATTGATTATTTTTTCCTGATAATTTTTTTCTATAATTCCCGGACTAATATAAACAGGAAGCAATATCATATGTTTCAATATAAGAAAGAAGACCTTTTTGAAGATGTCGTGTATATGTGAAATTCAGTACACTTAATTACATTGGAAATAAATCACAATCTTATAGTAAATTTAACGAAACAATTAGCCTTTCTTCATTATATTCCAAAAATAAATCTAAATTTACAAACTTTATGAAACAATATTATATACCCCATCTTATTTAAAGTACAAATCCATTATTACAAATTTTATTAAACTATTCTATCTATCTAATTATATTTCAAGTAACATTTCTACCATAACAAAATATGAAGTTTTATATATATAATTGATTTCACTGCAACACATTCTATCATTCCATAAAAATACTATGTGTGAAATTTTCCAGGCACTGATCAAGATCTAAGGTATTTGTTTTAAAAGTAGATTGTCATCACTTATCTTTGTGTCTCCTAGGACTATAAATTAGTGTTATCTTTTTGTACATCCTGTTATGGGTCTTGGTTCAAGCGCTCCACCAGTCGATATGGAAGGACCAGTAGCAGATTTGGTTAAGGATCTAATTAAGAGTGATGATGTTGTCATATTTTCCAAGACATACTGTCCTTATTGCAAGATGGCCAAAGAGGTACGTTAAAATATAAGTTTCTTAAGTTTATCTATGAAATGCAATATTCTACATTTATTGATTGCCTCTAATTTTCTAGTTCACTCATAATATGGATATCTAAAGTCTGCTCTTTATCGCTGTATATTATAACTAGCCATAGGCCCTATCTTTTTTAAAAACCTATTTTAATTTAATATTTAGGTTTTGTATTGTATTTTCAAACAACTTTGGTTTAGGTAAAGGCAACTATTAGCGTCTGCAATATTGTGCAATTATTGATTGGAACTTCTTGAATTTTCCAGTTCACGCCTTAATGGATCCCCAAAGTCTTTTCTTTATGACTGTAAATAACTGGTCAACTCTCTTTTAAAAAACCTATTTTAATTATTAGATTTTAGATTAATTATTTGTGCTTTCAAATAAATTTGGTTTAGGTAAAAGCAACTATCTTAAATACATTTTTAGAAACCTTCACACTTAATAAGATGTGTGTAATGCACATAAGAGGAATTGCACGTTATATATCTTCCCTCGGCCATTTCTTTCTTAAAATGAACAAAATATTGATATCTGTACATTTTTACAAACAAATAAAAATTAGAAACTATTGGAATAAAAATCCTTTTAATTAAATATGAAAAAGTTCGACTCAGCTAAGCTATGGGGGCATCTTCTTGAACATAAGATTGAGGATGTCATTGAAATAAGACAACTAGTTAATATTCAAGTTATAGTACGTTTTATCTGTCCCATTTAATATTCAAGACCCGCCTCAGTGGCGTAGTTGGCTAACGCGCTTGTTGCTTTGAGCTCGACTGCTGAAGACGGGGAGATCGAGGTTCGAATCTCGGTCGGGTGAACTGGGGGTGGTTCTTCCTAAATGGTTTTTCACTCTCCCTTCACGCAAATGCGGGTTCACTTCCTATAATTCAACCTTCCCAATTCCTAATCCATTAGCGTAATTAGGACTTAAAGTGTATAACCCGTACAGGTAGTAAGATGCGGTGCTAAATATTATTATTATAATATTCAAGCTATAGTACGTTTTATCCGTCCCATTTAAGGCTCTTTTGCATTGTAAATGTTACAATGTTTAGATATTTTATTCACTTTATTACAACACTAGAATATGTAGAATCAAATGACACCAAAATTAAGATTTTTTCCTACACTTTTATAAAAAAAAATATTCTATAAAAGTAAAACTCTGCAGCACATTGCCCAAATCACTTTCAAAATGACGATGATGTATAAACTTCCTGCAATCCTGCGCACTGGATGGATGATGTAATCCTATTATTCTTTGCATTACACTCATGATCTTGCACATTGCACACTAAAATGGCTATGATGTCATTGTATGATGAGTACCATCCATGTTTAATTATTAGGCTACATTGAATAGTTTATTTTATCTATAATTGTAAATTAAATTAATTGACACATACAAGGTTAGGTTAAAAATAAGTTGGGTTAGGAAAGTGTCATAATAATGGAAGGTTAGTTTAAGCTGGGTTAGAGAATAATTAATATAAACTAGTTTTTGTGTGATTTCCATGATGACATCAATATTATGTTTAACTTCTTCTAGAATTTAGTTGTTATGAATATTTGTGATCACCTACATTGAGTCAAATTACTTAAGGTTAAATTTACTACGAAGTAAAGTATGATTTTTATGTCTTCATAAGAGCAGTAAAAATAATATTTGGGGTTTAATGTGGGGCTAATGTGTTCATATAGTTCTAGAATGGCCGAGATATAGATGATTTTTACGTCTTCTTAAGGACGGTAGGTGTGTCAAATTGTTTCTTATTTTAAAAGTTTTTTTGCTTCAAATCGATTCTATGTGTTTGAATGTTTTGAATAATGTACAGCTGATATCAATATTTTGGATAGGTACCTACTTTTAAGAAATAAATGGCTAATAATGGAACAGATAAAGCCTAAATATGCTTGATACAATAAACTATTCAATATAATAATTGTGGGTGGTAAACATTATATTGGGGCTATCCAATTAGTTATCCAAGTGGCCACTCCAAAAATCATAATATTTGGTGGGCCAGACATTTAATTCAATCTAATTTGGAACATTATTAGATAATACTTTTGTAGTTTAAAAGGTTGGAGGGGGCTGGGGGGTTGGTGAAGTGAAACATAATTTGATATTGATATATTTCAGTGAAATTTAAAAAAATGTAAAATTTAGAATAGGACTAGGCGTAGTAAATAATATAAAAAAGTATATCACGTCAAAATCATTTAAACACAAATAATCATTATTAAATAATAAACGATTAATGGTAAAACTACAATAAGACTAATTACAAGCAACACACTCCGCTAATATTAAAAATACTGCGACAAACATTAAGCCATACAAATATCAACTGGCGAGACATCGGCTGCTGTTGGGTGGAGGGTAGAAGAGGTGTGAGTCACTCTCAGCCACCCTGTCACCCGGCTACCTGCATTGTCCAAGGTCAAAAGCAAGAATATGTTGTATAGCTCAGCCATATGTAGTAGTGCTTGGAGGGAGAAATACCGGTTCTACAGCCATAATCAATATTTACAGTTGGAAAGTGATTTGGGTGTTGTGCTGTCGAGTTTTGTTTGAATGTATTGCTTATTAAGTGTTAACACTTGGTGTCATCTGATTCTACCTTCTCGTGTGTGTAACAAAGGGAATAACTTATCTAAACATTGTACCCTAAAAATAAATAAGAGCCTAAAACAGCACAGATAAAGTGTCTTATCGCTCAGATGAGCAGTTAGTAGTAATTTATATATTATGATTTTTGTAGGAAGAACAGTAGAAGTTAGTTACTAAAGTTATTCAAACAATTTTAATACATCCATACATCAAGTAATGTTATTTGCAGCTGTCACATTTGATGGATATTATCAATACCTATAAAATTACACAAATAGTATGGTCAAATGTTATAACTGCTGACCGGAGAGGAATATGTTTGAATTTTCTCTACTGTTCTTCCAACCAAAATCAGGGTATACATTCCGTACAATTTACTTCAGTAATTATGTCATTTAATAGTATTTAGCCAACCTGGAGTGAGGAAACTTGCCAGCTTCCAAAAATTAGGCCTATAATGGGACAACCCATAGTGGTCAGCTGGAAACTGACCTAGGGCGGCAAAACTACCTGATCTGCTTCACACCTGCCTAAAATATTTGGTTGTTGGGACCTGAGACCTTTTAGTATTATTAAGCTGTGTTCCCACTAGAGAGCAACTTTTGTGTTGCACAATATTTTAAGATATCTCACATTCAAAAATTAACTTATCTAATCACCTTTAATCAACAAACTGTCCACACTGTAAGAACGTTTTTGCATCATGTTGGTGTTTGTTTACAGTAATTAAAACTAGATTCAACATGGTCTACACCGAAGAAACATTTTATAGTTTGTATCAATATGCATGACAAATTATAGGTTTTACTAGTGGCCCTGCCCTTATATTTAATGTCTTTATGGTCCCAAAGACACACATGATGTTTGTAATGATAAACTATTTGAATGCAATTCTTTGAACTACATTTAAATGCCTAAATAGCTAATAATGCAACCAGGGTTTGTCATAGTGGGCCCATTTCGAAAAAACCCTCAGGTTTTTTAAAGTAGGCCCACTTGATAAAACTTCTTGGTTTGCTATCCGTTTTTTTTAAATTGCTTATGTTTACAGTTTGATCTTACATTACAGACTCATATAAGCAGCCAAGATTTGGGAAAAACTCAAAGTAAATGAACAGAAAGTGAGTCATTCGGATACCTCAGAAGGGGATTCCCCTCTATAGCCATAGCTGAAGGTCACAATATTTTGGCAGGGGATTCCCCATTCCAGCTAGACAGCTGGAACTGATTGGTTAAGCAGTATATATGCAGAGAATTCTCCTCTCTAGCCATGAAGCTGATTGGGCCAACAGTATGTAGGCAGCTACATACACAGTTTTCCATCTATCACATGTGATGATACTGAAAGCTACATTACTCCGTTGTTGTTCATTTTGTGTACATCCAAGTAAATATAAGTGCTCTGCGAGTACTTGGATTTCGAGCTTTGAGCCGGGTTCATCATTTAAGCTCGAGATAGAGATAAAAAGTTTTGCAGGCTCGTTATTTTCGATCTTCCACTTCATGTATGTAATAATCAATTTTTAAAACTCATAGGCTATTTAATTTAGTTAATTTCGTTATTCCACTTATAAATCATTCAGGTACTTAAACAAATTTCTTAAAATTAATATCAACTTTCACATTAATAATGTAATAAAGCTTTAGAACTACTTTCGACCGTTAAACTTATTCATTATTGTCGTCCATTTTGAATTATCCTTGATTGATGCTGTATACTTGTATTGCCATGACAGAGCAATGAAAATAAAAATAGCTAAATAGATTACTAAATGATTGAATGAATATTAATTAATATTAATCATTTATGACATTATTGACAGCTTTTATAAATTTACTTTTTAATTTACACTTAACACATTGCACAAATGTATTAGGTTTGACCGAAAAATTATAAATTTAGCTAAAACACATGTAGTAATAAATCAAAGATTAAAAGTTTCCTGAAAAAGCCAGTAAAACCAGTTTTTTTAAACCCTGAATGCAACCTTTTTAACTAAAACACTAGGCTACCACATACCAGTCTCAACTGAAACAAACTGTACAAATAGCCAAGAAACATTTGTTTATTTAATTGAATGTTGGTCCGGTTTCATATTGTCTTTTGATCCTTACTGCTTCAAATGTAGACTTGCGACAAACATGAACATTTGTTTATTTTGATTTCAACATTATACAACAGCAACTTAAATCAACAAACGCCAACTTTTTCTCTATTTCTCCAGTGGAGCCAATGGAGTTGAGAAATTTACATTCAATTAATTGATTATTACAAACATCTTTATCCTTGGAACCCCAAAGACATGAAATATAAAAGATTTTATTGAACCATATGTTGACACAAACTATAAAATGTTTCTACAGTGTAGACTCAGTATTGAATCTAGTTTTAATTATAGAAAACAAACACCAACATGATGCAACAACTTTCTTCCAGTGTGGATGGTTTGTTGACTGAAGTTGATAAAGTAATTTTCAAACGTGAAACATCCTACAATATTGTGAAAGACAAAAATTGCTCTATGTTGCTCCAGTGGAGGGACAGCTTAATATCCAACATTTTATGTACACATTTTTTGAAGTATCTTTTTTATCCTATTTTAAGAAATCGTTAATAATATAGGCCAACAAATGAAAGCACACAATGTAACTACACACAAGAATCCATCGGGATTAAACCGAAAACCACTTGATAACACCTGCCATGACCATTAGATGACATCAATAAAAAAAAAAGTCCAAATTAATGTTTTAAACATTTATAATGATACATACCTAATTTCCAAACATTCCATGATTAAATAGATACTTAAGTAGTACCTATGATTACCAACCAACCTAACTTTACCTAACCTTTCATGCTTTAATAATCTAAAATTTCAAATAGTATTGATCAAATAAAAAATTTAATTTTCATAGAACATGTCATACACCTCAAAGGATCACGAGTCAACAATATAATACAAAGAACAAAGCCAATCCAAAAGATAGTCATTGTTTACATTTATCATGTAATTTTAGAGTTTTGATTGTATAGTTATTCAAAATATCAAACTTTATAAATCCTGATATTATCTGATTTGTCTTTAAGTATGTTGACGTAATAATAGTAACATGATAATCACAGTGTAACAAAATGAACATCCTTTTTATATTTGATATGTTGCCACTCCCTAACATCCAAACACCAGCAGAAAGGTGTTAAACCATATTTTTGATAACAATAAGCATGTAGTCTACCCTACACAACACTCATAGGTTGGTTAGTTGGTCCCAAAGGTTTACTAGGTTATTAACTGAGAATTTATAACTTTTTTTATGAACTCTTCGTCACTTATTATTAAGCCTCAAAACCAAAATCAAAATATATCGTGATAAAAACTCATGATTAGTCTGTTTTTTTTTGTGTGTTTGAAAATACGTATACATAAGTTTACCCACTAACACAAATATTGACATACATTTCTAACCCTGGAGTATGAGGTAGAGAGATGTGTCATTTGTAAATGAACGAACCGGTCATATTAAACGATACAGTAAATGGAATGAATGATCTGGATCTTAGTTTAAGTGAGCCATTTTTCATTTGTTTACCTTTCTTCACCCTCATACACTATTATTATCTCTTTCTACTTACTCTGGAGATTTGTTCAGTTCAGCTAGATTCGGCAGCCTTGTTGCTCTTTGCTCTTGTTCACTCGCTTACTTCAAACATTAGAACAGGTTAGTTGAATTTTTGTTGTTCACATGATAATTGCTCTTCTCTCTATCTTGCTCATTTGTTATTTGAATGTACAAACTGAACTGGAGGGTCAGTTGTTCAGATATTTTGTCATTCTTATTCATTCTTACTGAGCTGAGGGTCAGTTGTTAAGATATTTTGTCATTCTCATTCATTCTTACTGAGCTAAGGGTCAGTTGTTCACGGGTCTTCTGTCATTCTTAGTTCGGCTGAGCTGAGAATTGGTCACTTACCGCTATTTTATTATTCTTGTTCACTTATTTCTTTCGTAATCATTTGAGTTGGGTACTGTGATCAATACAGTTTTAAATTATGTTTGTAAATCGAAATTTATACTTAAATCTATTTAGGTTTATCATCGTCTTTGATTACACCAAGTATTTTATTGCAGGCCATAACAATTTACTTCTTAATATATAACTTTATAGTAGTAATTTATGTTGTTTGGAAAAAAAACACATTAAAGTTGCATCATCTTTTTTTTTAAATATGCACTATTTAAATTCACAATTGTTACAATGTTAAGAAAAACAAAAACTATGAAAAAACTGAATTTTGAAAAAATTGGATGAACAGTGAACTGATGTACAGTACATCTAAACAAACGATTTTGCCCATCTTTAGTAAGAGGTATTATGAAAATAAAAGAGAGAAAAGCAAGCCTTCAAAGAGCCTATATGATAAAATACAGATCCTTACCCAAAAGATTTGTATGATTTTGCTGTAGAAAACAAAAAAAGAGTATCTTACATGTTTGGCTTCAACAAAGGAAATAAAAACAAATGAGGTGTTGAAACCTAGATTTGAAACATGCAAACCTATAATGACTCAAACTAGAGGAAAAGCACAGGTTTTACCTCTCTACCTCTTAGAAATCTACAGTAAGATGTTTCGAACATCTCAGTCTTTTGAATATAAAAATCTCCAGTAGCTATACCACAATCTGGTTTCAACTGTTCTGACTTTAAATGTTGTGATTACATAGGCTGTATTTATTGTATTTATGATGAACAGTGGTGGGTCACTGTAATTGATAAGATTAGTCTGTAAACTGAAAACTTACTTGTATGTGAAGTTCTCTAAACCGCTAGGTCCAAGAACATCTTTCCAGAAGTCGACTGAGGCATCATCAGTTCCACTATCATGGATCAACTCATGAGAAAACTCACACCTTTGGAGTTTACCACACCTACAAAAAGAGGCAAACTCTGTAATGAAATATTATAGCTGTTCAGTAACTAATCCCAGTGTCAATTTTATGGATAAGCCACAATTAACATTTTTGATTTTTTGGACTAGCTAATCAATTCACAGAAATAAAACCTGACAAGTATAAAATATGATTTTTTTTTACCACAAGTAGCTATCATTCATAACTTTATTCCCCTTATTGTTCTTTATTGTAATATAATTGCCCCACGATTGAGAGCCAATTATGGAGTTACAGAATTATATTGTATTTATAGCCCCGTGTTCGAGCGCCAATCAAAGTGAAGTTTTATATTGTGGTGTTTTCCCTGTGATCAGGCACTAATTATATTGATATCAATTCTTTATGATGTCGACACGAGCATGTCCTACTGCGCACTTGTATACAGCTTTGCTATCAGGTTAATTGTAATTCTTACACTTATGAAATAAGTAAGACCTTTAAACTTGCACACAATTTATTTAGATCATTGCATCTTTGTTGCTGGAGATTTGATATTAAATGATAGTTTTTTGTGAAATTACAGATTGCTTTTGTATGATAATACACGTCCCGCGTTCTGAATACCGTGTGCTATACTGATTTATGTCACTGCTTTTCTCTCTATATTTTACCAGCACCGATATGGATTCATGTGCACAAGCTGCTTATATATGACCTACCCCTTTGCCTCTTGGACCCCTTGTCACCAGTGTTAAAACTAACTAATAGAAAGTGTCCTGGCGACAGGTGTTGTGAAGGCTAGCTTCTTCCTATTGGGTAAAGGGAGCTAGCGCCACTTGTTGCTTTGGTAAACACCACAGAGTTGATTTTTGAAAGAAAAATAAGTTTTATGGTGTAATCTATAGACATTGATTCTTAAAAGCATGTGACTCTCATGGATGAAGTCTTAAAAGGATATTTTACATACAGTCTATTGAAGAAAAATACCTTCATCCATGACTTTTTAAATTTATGAAAGGGGTCCAAAACACTATCAACACAACATATAGAGATATGATTTTTTAAATTCACTTTAATTTTAGAACAAAAGATTGCCCATCTATGTAAATAGGCCTACAGCCAAAATAAATAAATTAATACCCCAATCTAACTTTCAACTTACCACACATTATTGAAACCAATATTTTTTTAAATAGAAAAGTTAGCTTTGAGGGGAGGAAAAAGTTTTTATGATGAACTAATCAACAAACTTATACACCGCATCTTACAACCTGTTTGAGCTATACGCTATAAAAATAATAGATATTAAAAAATTCTAAATATTTGTGAATATTTAGTGCAGTCTAAGATAGTGTAAAATATATTCAACTAGTGTTTGGTACAGACCAATGTGAGTGCTAGTAATAAGTCTCACTCTATATTCTTTAAATTGAAAAATGACATCTAGACACAAGAATCAAACACAGGACCTTTGGTTTAGTACATAATTGTCATTGTACGATTGACCACATGAAACAATCTGGAGTCAAAGGTGGCTGCGTTATCTAATCACTCTTATGCAGTTGCCAATTTACAAACGTCCATCACTGACTTTACCTTAAAATATGAGTGAAACATGACCTTGGGCACGTGATGGGTCCTTGCTAATTTAGTGGTTAGATCATTGACATACTAAGCCAAAAGTTCCTGGTCGATTCCCATGTCCAATTGTTATTTTTCATTTTAAAGAATATGATAATTAGATGCGGCTATAACCATAATTAACAACTATAATAGCTTGGATATTTAATCCATTGTTCTCATATTAACACTTAAATTATCATTGTTTGGTAGAGCCACTGTTAAGGCAAAGGATAGGCCTAATGTTTGAGTAGAAATTGTTTAGACAAAACTCTAACATACACAAACATATATTTTAAGATTAGCTTTTACTAACCAAGGGAAATTTATTTGAGTTCTCTTGAAGGCTAGATGATACTTAAAAACGTGGAATAATCCACCCCTAATCTGGATTTATCTTAAAATGCATTACTGCACCCCCAATTTCTTCTTGCCACTAAATCTTTATTAAATGTCGTATTTCTGTTTCACATTGATGTTTTAAGTAGAAGTTTAAAGCTACTCTTTCCTGAAAATAGGATTTTATTTTCAGGTGTTTGACAAACTGAAACACAAGTATACAGCGGTTGAGTTGGACAACAGGGACGACGGGGACAGCATCCAGGCCGTTTTAGCCCAACTCACTGGTGCCAAAACTGTAAGTTGGTCTTAAAATTTGTGGTAACTTAGAAATAAACAGCTTTGTAATTGAATAGACATAAATTTTCAAGCATTTAGAATTAGCAAAATTCTTACAAGCTTAATGAGATTTATTTAAAACATGATTATGATATCTTCTCTATTTTTAAAATCAGGATATCACATGTCAAAACAATTGGTGCACATTTTGTTTTTAGTGGCAAACTGTCTAATTTTCACTTAAATAATTATGAATGTGAGTTAACGACATGGCCTATTTGGTGAATTCAAAGTTATTTTGTGAAGTGGATTGCATCTTAACTTGATGCACTCAAGCATGAAATCTGTGGCCTCTTCTGACAGTTATTACCCCCTCCATGATGGCCCTTACCCTCTTTCGCAGATTAGCATGGCTACCTGTGTCAGAAGGGTACACATTCCATTCACCACTCAGTTCCTTTTGGTTAACTAAGACAGTTGCTTGTTGACTTAGTTTGCTGTAGGAGTCTTGTGTTTAGGCGAGTGGTGTCCCTATCATAGCTTTCTAAATACCCACTGGGCTTGTTGATTCTCTTTTGAGACATCTTAGTCGCGTTAACATAAATAATATGTACGTAAGTAGTTTTTAAGAATTAAATTAAACACATAGGCTCAACGTCACACACTCGTTTGGTTTAACTGATTAGGTCAGGATTAATATTCTGACTGAGGGTTCTGGGAATTTCTGCAGTAGAAATGATACTAATCAACATAATATTTGTTTATTTTTCATTGAAAATTCTGTATCTTTACTACTATATATTTACCAAACAAATTCTATATCAAAAATATAACTTGTGGAAAATATCGACTGTCAAGAGGTGGTGGGGATAGTAGTTTGTTTTTGTGGTAGAGTAAACTCTCTGGCTGTAATTATTCTTTGAAGGTGTGCCACCAAGGCTGATTACTTGTACCTCTAAAGTTCTACGAGTGAGGTGAAATGATCTACCAATTTTGCCAGGAGAGATATTTTCTCATACCTTCCAGGGTACTTTTACATGCGACATGGAACCGACCGCTTTACTTCCCCTCCGAAGGATGTTGAGCTATGATTTTTTCTCGCTCAAGAACAAGCCTATTAGTTGAGCCCCCTCCCACTTCCAAAGAGCTCATGGAGTCCTATCTTACATAATCAGTATTTAAAATTTGAGGTGGCTTGACTACCTAATGAAAGCAATGAAGCAGTGAAGGGTGGTTTAGGGGAGATAGGGATACTGTAAAAAATCTTTACATGCTAATCTCTGTGCCAGTTACTAAATTATATTTGATTTAAAATATCCCATGTTGCCCTTCCTACCATGCTCTTATTGTACTGTGCATTATGGCCAAGAAAGCCATTGATAAAAATACTTGCTTATATTCTTAACAGGTAGTAAGATGCAATGATAAAAAAAAAGATAAAATTATACCATATTAAGAATAATCACGTCAACATTTCAATCAACTTCTAGGGTCATGAAGGGTATTTTCCCTCGAAGGGGGAGAAAAAAAAACACTTAAAAAAGTGAAAAAGTAGCACCATGGTTCACTAAGTTTTGTCACTAGAAGTGGTTTATTTTAATTGTTATGTAGCCAGAAGTTATGTGATAGTTTTTGTATTCGTTCATTTAATTAGGTTTTTTCGCCTTCCTTTACAAAATTTTCTAGCTTACCGGGAAATTTTTCTTTCTTGCAGCTTAGGTAATTCCATGCAATAAAAATTATTGTAGCATACAAATAATCTTATCTAGGGGGCGGTCAAGTATTATATGTAAGAACCTTTTGGGGGGGGGGAGGGGGGGGGTGAAGGGTGATTCTAGCTTCACTTATCTTTGCCGATAAGGGGGTAGGAGGGGTCAGACCAAAGCTTATGTAAGACAGAGACAGACAAGAATTCATCCACCAGTTTAATATTGTAAATTTAAATTCACGTGCAACAATGTTTATTCTAAATTATTTCACACCATTATTTACACCTCTATGTTAATAACTACCATCAATTTATAAATTGCATAAACAATACTTTTTTTCCCTGTGAACAGATAACAAAATAAGTTGACAAATATTATGTCAGCAAAGGGGGGGGGGGGGTTCAGAAAATACTATGTAAGTAAGAAAGGGGTTACAGTGCTAGATTTTGTTTGCTTAGTTTGGTGCCAGGGTGTCCAAAATTGCCAAAAATGTGCTTAAGTAACACCTGAACACCCCCTAATCTTCAGTAAATTAAAATCAATGAGTGTACTGTCTATAAACTTTAAAATAAGTAAGAAATTTTATGCATGAAAGCAAGAAGCAACTATAGATTTCACCCGCCTTGGTGGCGTAGTTGGCTAACGTGCTAGTCATGTTGATCTCATCTGCTGAGGACGGGGAGATCGAGGTTCGAATCTCGGTCGGGTGAACTGGGGGTGGTTTTCATACATGGTTTTCCACTCTCCTTCCACACAAATGCGGTTTCACTTCCTCTAATTCAACCTTCCCAGTTCCTAATCCATTAGCGTAATTAGTACCTAAAGCGTATAACCCGAACGGGTAGTAAGACGTCGTGCATAAATATAATAATAATAAACTATAGATTTCAATCTCTTTTAGCTCATCATAATTCATAGCTAGTCTTTCGATAACTTTAATGGTTAAAGAAGGGTACAAAATGGATTGAAAAAAATATACAATCAATATTAAATAACTTTCTATCAGCTACATTTTCTTAAACGTTTTGTAATTGGTATGGTAAAATCTTTTATAATATCCATTAACATTACTATCTATCAAACCTTCAATGTTCCAACACACAACATAGATGCAATAGACCTAAGTATACGCTAATATGGTTAAATCCTTATAATTTTCAGTGTTTAAATAAATATGAAAATAACATTATGATGCACGAGTTGAAATTATTATTACTGGATAAAAACATTTTTCCAGATTATAATTTAATACCAATACTTACTGTTATCAATACTTTTTTTCGATACTAATACAGTATTGATATTTTCTTCCGATACTTTTAATGAGTACAGTATCGTTACTATAAATACCACATCCCTACTTAACAGTAAGCACTAGTGAGCAATTATTATTGTAATGTTGTATAAGGTTTTATCATTTTACTCTCTAGGTCAAAAGCTTAAGAAGATGTATTTAGCTCGAGTGATAGTCAACATGTCTAAGAGCAGAGAATACTGAGAAATGGGAACCACCCCACTTGTACAACCAGTCTAAGATAAATAAAAAAAAATAACATAAGTGTTTTCTCCGTTTATGTGGTGGTTGGCCAAACAGTCTACTGGGTAATGTAGCATTCAGGGCTGTGAAGTCAGGGTCATAAGCAATTTTGGGTGGAGTCAGTCGGTAGAAAGGTATCAACTCTGACTTCAAAATAAAAACTTATAAATTATAATTAGGGAGAAAAAATATTTGGTATGGAATTTAAGTGATGGTGATGAAATGTTACCATTATAGTATTTTAAATTTTAATATGTATTAATTAGTAATACATTTTACTAGAGTAAAATTATTTTACTGCAGTACATTTTTCACTACCTACTAATTGATACATACATTTGCCAATGATGAGGCGTTGGAGTCATACAGAAAAATATAGGAGTCAAGAGTCGAAGGTTTAGCCTACTGACTCCACAGCCAGGCTAAATCTAGCACTTGGGCTTTGCCTTTAATTTCAATTTTTTTTTTGTGAAATCTATATACTAATGTATTTTTGTTGTATTTTTCAGGTGCCTAGGGTGTTTGTGAAGGGCGAGTGTTTAGGTGGGGGAACAGACGTCAAGAAACTGTACGAAAGTGGCGCTCTAGTTGCCAAACTGCAGTGATTGGCTTGCACACGACACGCTTTGTTCCACTGATTGGCTTGTAAAGAACAACTAGAGGGAACATTGCCTGCTCTGTGGTCTGACCTCTTTGAACTGGATCACCCACATTTTCAATTCACATTATATCCTGCTATATTGAAATAAATCTGCCTCTGGTATATGGTTTCTACTTTTTGTTCAGATTTAAATAAAATAGATTGGTGATTGTGAGGTTTTAAAATTGCTTAAAGTATTATAAAAAAATATATAATACTAAAATGATTGAATAATTTTATATATAATATTTTGTAAATAACTTACAAAGTATGTAATACTTATTAAACATTTGAATTAATCTCTTTAAATATGTTTGTATACTCATTTGGTTCAGTAACATTTTCAATCCATGTTTATATTAATATGAACATCTATCTATAAGTATTAGAAGTCGCCAGCAAGAGTAAAAGCTTAAACTAATATTTTCCCTTTTCCATTTCTTTATTCATTCCTCTTTTAAAAGAATAGGACATGTGGGGAAGAAACAGAAAGGGAATCAAAAAGAAAAAAAATATTGCTCATTCTTACAGCCCTTAGTAATTGACTAGCATGCTTGACTAACTGACCCGTGAAACTTATTGCACTAGAGATGGATTTTACATCATTTTGTTTTCTCAAGTCCCTCCAAGCTATTTTAGCTACATATTATTAAGTTTTCATTGCGTCTTAATATATGTTTGGGCTATCCCCATTTATCTACACAATAGCATACAGCTGGTTAAAGAAGAATTAAGACAAAATATGTCACCATTTGTATGTACATGAGTTGGAAACACCAGCCTCAGTACAGCCGACCATTACTTAAACCTAACCTCCCTGTGACCAACAAACCAAACAAGATTTCTGTTAAGTCATATTGTGCCCACCAATACTGCCACTATTCACCCTTCTCATCCTGTTTCCCTAGGATTTATAGATTACTGCAATAACTTGTGTACTCACAATAAGGTATATAGAAAATATAAATTTGTTGGTTCATAAAACAAAAAGAAGCTTGCATATTTCTACTTGTTTATTTGTTGTATTTAGTTTTACCATTCTCTTACTAAATATGAACCCTGCCTTTGCCCCAGAAGGAAGCAAGCACACCTTGGTTAACTTGTGCAACTTATAAGTAAGGGCCCTAGCGTAATCACTCATGGCAAGAACTTTCAGGATAAACAAAATATATATGCATTTAAACACACACAAGAACCATTCAACATTGCGTGAGGGGGGAGGTGAGGGTGACCAACAGTAGTAGAATGTGGAACTTTTAAGATATTTTGGAAGATTATAGTTGTAGATAGTACTTATAAGTGTGACAACAACTTTGCACCTCCTGGAGATGAGGAAAGAACTGGTAAAGTAAATATGAACCACCACTCTGTATCGACCTGAAGTATGGACCCTCATGACGAGAGGTAAAAATATATTTGGAAATATTTGTGATTTGGAGCTGGAGGAGAATAGAAAGGATTAAGTTATAAGAAAGGAAATGAAAAGAGAGCCACTGTGCAGTTGATTCTACAAGGAACAGGGAATTGAAAGGGTAATTATGAGAAGAAAAGGGTTATTGAGTAATTGAAGGCAAAGGGGACGGGAGGAGGGGAGTACAATGACAACAATGCAACTAATGGATTATCTCAAGTAAGGAAAGAAGATGAAGTTTCAGAATATGAAAAAGGAAGCTGCAATTCTTGAGGACTCAATTTGGACAAAGTAACAAAACTCTCAAAAGATAGAACACCTAATAATAACTGTTGCACTTTGATTACCCTTAAATGTAGCAATCTTACTTTACTAACTGACAAAAAGAGTTGCCATGCACCTGGAAAATCAGGAGAAAGAACTGAGGAAAAAACAATTTTTTTTGTGTCAGAAAAAACCATAACACAGGGAATCTCACAAAAAAACCTAAAACATTTGTGTAGTTTGGGACATTTAACTGCAAGCTTAGAGAATTGCATGGTAAGAAAAGTGAACTGAAAAACTAAGTACGCCTTTCCACTTCAAGGTCAAATCACCCTGTTCTAAACACCAATGACATGATTAACATAACTACTTTTTGAAAAACTAAATTTCATCCTTTTGTTCTTCACTCTAAATTATTTGGAAAAATGGAAATTGTTTTGAAAATTCTGAAGAGCACAGGAAATTTTGTATTAAAAAAATATTGGCAACCCTGAACTGACTACACTATGGTCCTGTCTTGTAAGCTACATCATAGTGGAATCAAGCAAGCTAAGCCTGCTACCTTCCAGGGTAAATAGAAGATACATTATGCAAAACATGCATTAAAACCTGATACTTAAAAGTTTAATGTAGCGGTTCATGCTAACTACTTTGACCTTAGTGCTTGAGATTCATCTTAGATTAGTTCCCAACAGGGAACACTAAGAATGGTTATTCAATCAAATTTTGGTGCATTTCTTCTTGTACCTGCACCCTCTGATCAATTTGATGATAGCCAACTTTATTAAAATTACCAATTAGACTATTAAAAATAACATTACTTATGACAAAGATAATACAATCATTTAGTAGCTTACAGTATTTAATTTGCTATCAAAAGGTGTTTGATTTGTTAGTGTAGAAATCAATGCATTGAGGATCGAACCCGGGACCTCTGGATCTGTAGCCAGGATATCTGACCACTAGATAGGCTAATAAAAGTATGCTTCCAAGTGGAAGCTATAATTTGTATAACATATATTGTACATTCAACATAGTTTATATAGTTATTGATATTATCTAATATTTTGTTATCTACAAAGCTTGATTGTCACGCTACAGACTACTTGGCTCTTCCCTCGGATGAAATACTCTCACCCCTTTCGAGTGAATCACAACACCTTTACCTAACAAATTTATTATATAAAGTTGTGATTGGATTATTATAGTAGAGTAGCAAAAGTGGGTTATTTGGAAGGAAATCACATTTAATGAAAGAAGTGTGAAACTTGGTACAGTGCTATTAGTTGCCAAGGGTGTCATTTTAAGAGATGGAGCCACTTTTAACTCCTCCCTGATCAGCATCTAAGACATCATCAATATGACCGCCCCACACATGCTATGAACTGCATTATCTCCAAGGCCGTAACTACAACCGAGGCAGTGCCCCACCCGAGTAAGGAGTGTTTTTTAAAAAATATTTTGAACGAAAGCAGACCAAAGCTTTAATCAAACACACATTGTCTTAATATATTTAACTCTCGCTGATTTTCCTTGCCAATACATTAAAACTTTCGTTATATGGGACTGAGTCTCACTGGTAACAATAAACGATTGAAAGAGGAGAACTTTAACTTTCAGGTGGAGGCGGAGTGTGTAGGGACGCGAGTGGATCAAAACATCCAATAAATAACAATACACATCAACAAGACTTATGAAAAGAAAGTGGGAATGTAGGATTTAGAAATGGGAGGGAAAAAATAAAGATGGGGCCCCATTATTATCTTCTGCCTCTAGTTACAGCCCGGATTATCTCTGAAACCGTCTGGCATATTTCAATTTTCTTTGCGGCAAACAAAACTTCTATTAATAGCGGAAAAAATGATAGAGGAGGACATTTTCCATATAAACATTTATTACATAAGTTATAAATGAATCTATAAAAAAAGAATGCACAATATGCCTTTGCCTGTAATTTTTTGTTTAATTAACTGCAGAGTAATAACATATATTACATTTATTAATATATATTTTATTTGATTGAAAATGTATATTGTTTTTCTTCCTATGGAAAACCCAAAACATGTAGTCTTGCATACTGTGCATAGTAACATTGGTAAACACATTAAAACACACTAACCAAGAAACATCTACTGACTTAATATCCCTATGCAGTGCTTGCATTGAATTGTGCTCACTAAACCATACTTCTTACAACCACACACATTACTTTGACAATCTTTTTTCACTGACAACTCACAAATTCTCACAGCGTTTGTGAAACTTGTGGTTAGGTTTCCCATATTGGGCAGTATTTGTTCTACACACGTGTCCAGCTGCACTTTACTATGTTTGGTAGAGTCCGCCTCTTCACGATTGCATGGTGTTAGCTTTTTTGGGGGTAACTCCATTAGTTATGACATCTACACCAACAGCCGAGAAAACTTTGATATTATGAAACACTGGACTAGCCACTAAATTGTGGGCTAGAAATGAAAAGATTTTTTTTTTTGCTGTCACTATTATGCAGAAATTGTTGCCAGTGCCGGCTCTAACTTGTCTTCGTTCGCCTGAACCTTGACATTCTCTCGCTTGCGATTTGATACTTTTATTAGAGTAGACGTCCCAAGAAATGTCTATTCTTGCTGCATCCAACTTGTTTACATCTTCTAGTATGCGTTTGTTAAACATTTCTCCATATTCTGAAAATGTTATTCAACTCTCGGTTTTATTATGTGCACAAGAACCGGCCCATTGTAAATAACAGCATGCACTGAAATTCCTGAAGTCAATGAATTAAAAGACATGCATGCTTCTTCAAGGAATGTTGTCGTTTCCTCTGGATCATCTACACATGCCACATCCCCGTCAATATTGATATCAAACTTCAGCAACATCTGTGGGCTTTTACAAAATTTTGACTAGAGATTTGTTTCCTTTTGAAGGTAACCCTCTGAAAGTGAATGTGGGTACGGATGGTTCTCATAGCAGAAGAAAACACTCATCTGCATGTTTCTGTACTGCTTACCACAAATAACGTGGAAAACAAATCTACATCCTTTTTTTTAGATTATTCACAAGGGCAGATGACT
The DNA here is from genome assembly GCA_039000515.1 of Timema cristinae. Lineage (NCBI taxonomy): Eukaryota > Metazoa > Arthropoda > Insecta > Phasmatodea > Timematidae > Timema > Timema cristinae. The sequence continues at coordinate 76,459,286 of JBCFYV010011172.1, forward strand.
TGCCAATGTTCTTTCGTCTAACAAACAAAACAAATTTATTTTTTGTGATTCATTCATACATTGGTTTTTCATTACATTTCATCCTCTTCTCAACAAACTCTTTTTACTGTAACACTCTACACTCTGATATTATCATTACATTGTAAATATATTCATCAAACAGGGCCACATTTTGCAAATAAAATAAAATTTGCAAACACACACGCACACACACGCACCCACGCACGCGCACACACACACACACACACACACACACACACACATATATATATATATAATATATATATAAAATTGCACATTTCAATAGTGCTATATGAGCATATTATTTTTTCATGCTACCAAATAATTTTTTCTTTTTCTATAATTTTGTAACCGCTTATGCAGTTACTTAAAAAATTGCAGGCATAGGAATATTGTACAAAATTAATTTTTATTTTTTATTTTTTTCGTATAGATTCACTTATAATTTGTGTAATATGAAAAAATGTCCATCTCTATAATTTTTTCTCTAGCAATAGAGGTTTTTTTTTGCTGCAAATAAAATTGAAATACGCCTGAATGTTTCAGAGATAATGCAATTTATAGCATGTGTGGGACGGTCATATTGATGACATCATAGCTGCTGATCGGGGAGGAATTTTAAGTGGCTCCATCTCTTAAAATGAAACCTTTGGCAAGTTATATCACTGTACCAAGTCTCACACTACTATCATTAAATGCTGTTTTCTCTTGTAATGCTACTTTACTATTATTTTTGTCAGTGGCATAGCTAACACTTTGAAGAAGGGTAGACTGAAAATAGACAAAAATTAATTTTACCTTAGATCTTCTTATATATTAACTCTCTCCAGCGGTTCTTCTCGGCAAATACATCTATCACTCTTTCTTTGAAATTATGTTCCTGTGACAAACGGTTTAATAGTTTTTTCTGAATAGCTAAAACACTTAAATTTGATAGTCTATTGTTTGTCATGGAGTTTCTTAAAAAGGTTTTTTATTTGTTTTAAAGCGTTCATACACTTACCCCAGATAATTTTTTACAATGTATGTTACAAGTTGTTGGGAAAGGACTTGCTTATTAGGATCACGGTGTATATTACTTGATTCATTTTCGAGTTTTTCATCATTAAAAAATGGATATCAATTAACTATCATGTTTCTTTAGTTTATTTAAAGGAAAAAAAAACAACAGAAAAGTCTTTGAAGAGATTTTCACAAACAAGCTCAACAAAATAAAACTGATTAAATTACCAAATCGTATTTGCAGCTGAACCAACTAGGAATCAATGATTTCATAAGTTAATCTTGTTAAGGACTGAATGAAACTGTTATTGAAACATAGATTTTTGTTAAGTGCCCTATTTTCATCACAACATGTTTTGATAGTGTCATTATTTCTTAATATTATTTATTCAGATCCTAGTTTTATTGTTGTACAAAGTTACATCTGAAGTAGACTTTGTTTGCAAAATGTTGAAAAGATAAGTGGTAAAAATATAATCTTGTTGTAGAAACACAATAGATACACCAAAGTTTGATCATCTAGACTTCGTTTGAGGTCGATTGCACTATTAGTAGAGTCTGCATCTCAGTTATAGTCTGAATAATCTATTATATTGCTTAGAGCACTGTTTAGATCTTCATAATGAGTAGCGATGGTTGATGTAGCTCGGAAATGATAATTCCAACACCATAATGAGCAGCAATGGTTGATGTAGCTTTGGAATGATAATTCCAACATGTTGTACTTGCTTGAGGTAATTTAAAGCCAAACTCTCTCAAGAGCTCAGTCCTTTTAGATGATTTACTAAAAAATGTATGAAATGCTGTAAGAGCATATACAAATAAACCAACTGTTTGATTGTTTTAGATTGGTGCAGTAATACAAATTTAATTGATGAGCGTAAGAGTGAACAAACATAGCATTAGAACAGTGTTCTTTCCCAAAAGCTTGAAGCCCACCTTGACTGTCGGACTTTACACCCGCTCCATCATATGTTTGACAAATTAGTTTATCAACATTCCAATCCTTAAGAACAGCAATAATAACTTCAAATAGTCCTTTTGCAGTCTTGTTTTTTGAAATGTCAACAAACTCTACAAATATTTCTTCAACATCAACTTCTTTGCAGTATCGAAAAATTACACTTAATTGAGACTTAAGAGACGTCCAGTGTTTCATCAGCTTGAACTGACATAAATTCACAAAAATTAATTTCTTGTTGCACTTTTTTATTTATTACGTTAGTGATAACTTCAACAAACTCATTTTGTATCTCCCCTGATGTACCCTTGAAAACAGAGTTAGATTCTAAATGAGCCCTCATGAACTGTTCTTCTTGAGCAAGTAAATTTAACAGCTCAAGATAGTTGCCCTTGTTATTAGAACTTGCATCTTCACATTGACCACGAAAAGCCGGTTCTTTTTTGCCGAGATGACACACCACTTGGACAAGTCAGCTGACAATTTTTCTGTTGAGTGCAACTTGTTCATTGTGTTTGATAGCTGAAAGATGAGCAGCTTCGGAAAAAACATGTTTAATTCTACCATGGTCTAAAAGTTGAAAACACTTGGTGTTAAATACATGTTTAGAAATAATTTGATGTTTGTTTGCTTTACTATCAAAGTTTTTTTTATTTTAGAAATACCTTGCTTACTCCATTCAAGCTCCCTTCCAAACACAAGACAAA
>JBCFYV010011172.1:76462076-76579576 GCA_039000515.1 Timema cristinae
AGCCATAAAAAATCGTCATAAAATTTCTTCCTGAGCGTCTTTAGACATACAAAATGTACGCTTCTAGAAGTGTCGTGTAAGTTCCAACAGCGGACCACAAAACACGATGTTTGAACCAACCTCCAACAAAAATGTAAAAACTACCACTTGGATCAACATTTCCTACTTCATTTCAACTATGGAATAAAATGCAGCCTTATTCGTTTTTCTCATTCCGTTTTAATCAGAGATAAAGGATAAGGAGTTGATTCAAACTTAAAATAACTCACGCCAATACACCATAAAAAGTAATAATATAGCGGCTTTTTATCAAATAATGTTTATTAAGAGATCAAAGGGCATGATACTACTGGAAGCCTGTGAGAAGTGTATTTGATAAGGAATAAATAGATCGACAATAAAATTTATCAGGACCTTTACTGTAGAGAATTAAATTTTAAACATTTTACATTCCAAATATATTTTTCTGGTTTCGCAGTTTTCGAGAGGCCGATTTTAAAGATTTTTTCAAGATCACAGTGATGGAAACTCATAGTTAACACACCACACACAAGGACTTTTAGTATGTTTAACTGCACTCCTAACTGAGCATATATATACATAATCCAGCTATTGATTATTTTTTCCTGATAATTTTTTTCTATAATTCCCGGACTAATATAAACAGGAAGCAATATCATATGTTTCAATATAAGAAAGAAGACCTTTTTGAAGATGTCGTGTATATGTGAAATTCAGTACACTTAATTACATTGGAAATAAATCACAATCTTATAGTAAATTTAACGAAACAATTAGCCTTTCTTCATTATATTCCAAAAATAAATCTAAATTTACAAACTTTATGAAACAATATTATATACCCCATCTTATTTAAAGTACAAATCCATTATTACAAATTTTATTAAACTATTCTATCTATCTAATTATATTTCAAGTAACATTTCTACCATAACAAAATATGAAGTTTTATATATATAATTGATTTCACTGCAACACATTCTATCATTCCATAAAAATACTATGTGTGAAATTTTCCAGGCACTGATCAAGATCTAAGGTATTTGTTTTAAAAGTAGATTGTCATCACTTATCTTTGTGTCTCCTAGGACTATAAATTAGTGTTATCTTTTTGTACATCCTGTTATGGGTCTTGGTTCAAGCGCTCCACCAGTCGATATGGAAGGACCAGTAGCAGATTTGGTTAAGGATCTAATTAAGAGTGATGATGTTGTCATATTTTCCAAGACATACTGTCCTTATTGCAAGATGGCCAAAGAGGTACGTTAAAATATAAATTTCTTAAGTTTATCTATGAAATGCAATATTCTACATTTATTGATTGCCTCTAATTTTCTAGTTCACTCATAATATGGATATCTAAAGTCTGCTCTTTATCGCTGTATATTATAACTAGCCATAGGCCCTATCTTTTTTAAAAACCTATTTTAATTTAATATTTAGGTTTTGTATTGTATTTTCAAACAACTTTGGTTTAGGTAAAGGCAACTATTAGCGTCTGCAATATTGTGCAATTATTGATTGTAACTTCTTGAATTTTCCAGTTCACGCCTTAATGGATCCCCAAAGTCTTTTCTTTATGACTGTAAATAACTGGTCAACTCTCTTTTAAAAAACCTATTTTAATTATTAGATTTTAGATTAATTATTTGTGCTTTCAAATAAATTTGGTTTAGGTAAAAGCAACTATCTTAAATACATTTTTAGAAACCTTCACACTTAATAAGATGTGTGTAATGCACATAAGAGGAATTGCACGTTATATATCTTCCCTCGGCCATTTCTTTCTTAAAATGAACAAAATATTGATATCTGTACATTTTTACAAACAAATAAAAATTAGAAACTATTAGAATAAAAATCCTTTTAATTAAATATGAAAAAGTTCCACTCAGCTAAGCTATGGGGGCATCTTCTTGAACATAAGATTGAGGATGTCATTGAAATAAGACAACTAGTTAATATTCAAGTTATAGTACGTTTTATCTGTCCCATTTAATATTCAAGACCCGCCTCGGTGGCGTAGTTGGCTAACGCACTTGTTGCTTTGAGCTCGACTGCTGAAGACGGGGAGATCGAGGTTCGAATCTCGGTCGGGTGAACTGGGGATGGTTCTTCCTAAATGGTTTTTCACTCTCCCTCCACGCAAATGCGGGTTCACTTCCTATAATTCAACCTCCCCAATTCCTAATCCATTAGCGTAATTAGGACTTAAAGTGTATAACCCGTACGGGTAGTAATATGCGGTGCTAAATATTATTATTATAATATTCAAGCTATAGTACGTTTTATCCGTCCCATTTAAGGCTCTTTTGCATTGTAAATGTTACAATGTTTAGATATTTTATTCACTTTATTACAACACTAGAATATGTAGAATCAAATGACACCAAAATTAAGATTTTTTCCTACACTTTTATAAAAAAAATATTCTATAAAAGTAAAACTCTGCAGCACATTGCCCAAATCACTTTCAAAATGACGATGATGTATAAACTTCCTGCAATCCTGCGCACTGGATGGATGATGTAATCCTATTATTCTTTGCATTACACTCATGATCTTGCACATTGCACACTAAAATGGCTATGATGTCATTGTATGATGAGTACCATCCATGTTTAATTATTAGGCTACATTGAATAGTTTATTTTATCTATAATTGTAAATTAAATTAATTGACACATACAAGGTTAGGTTAAAAATAAGTTGGGTTAAGAAAGTGTCATAATAATGGAAAGTTAGTTTAAGCTGGGTTAGAGAATAATTAATATAAACTAGTTTTTGTGTGATTTCCATGATGACATCAATATTATGTTTAACTTCTTCTAGAATTTAGTTGTTATGAATATTTGTGATCACCTACATTGAGTCAAATTACTTAAGGTTAAATTTACTACGAAGTAAAGTATGATTTTTATGTCTTCATAAGAGCAGTAAAAATAATATTTGGGGCTTAATGTGGGGCTAATGTGTTCATATAGTTCTAGAATGGCCGAGATATAGATGATTTTTACGTCTTCTTAAGGACGGTAGGTGTGTCAAATTGTTTCTTATTTTAAAAGTTTTTTTGCTTCAAATCGATTCTGTGTGTTTGAATGTTTTGAATAATGTACAGCTGATATCAATATTTTGGATAGGTACCTACTTTTAAGAAATAAATGGCTAATAATGGAACAGATAAAGCCTAAATATGCTTGATACAATAAACTATTCAATATAATAATTGTGGGTGGTAAACATTATATTGGGGCTATCCAATTAGTTATCCAAGTGGCCACTCCAAAAAATCATAATATTTGGTGGGCCAGACATTTAATTCAATCTAATTTGGAACATTATTAGATAATACTTTTGTAGTTTAAAAGGTTGGAGGGGGCTGGGGGGTTGGTGAAGTGAAACATAATTTGATATTGATATATTTCAGTGAAATTTAAAAAAATGTAAAATTTAGAATAGGATTAGGCGTAGTAAATAATAATAAAAAGTATATCACGTCAAAATCATTTAAACACAAATAATCATTATTAAATAATAAACGATTAATGGTAAAACTACAATAAGACTAATTACAAGCAACACACTCCGCTAATATTAAAAATACTGCGACAAACATTAAGCCATACAAATATCAACTGGCGAGACATCGGCTGCTGTTGGGTGGAGGGTAGAAAGAGGTGTGAGTCACTCTCAGCCACCCTGTCACCCGGCTACCTGCATTGTCCAAGGTCAAAAGCAAGAATATGTTGTATAGCTCAGCCATATGTAGTAGTGCTTGGAGGGAGAGATACCGGTTCTACAGCCATAATCAATATTTACAGTTGGAAAGTGATTTGGGTGTTGTGCTGTCGAGTTTTGTTTGAATGTATTGCTTATTAAGTGTTAACACTTGGTGTCATCTGATTCTACCTTCTCGTGTGTGTAACAAAGGGAATAACTTATCTAAACATTGTACCCTAAAAATAAATAAGAGCCTAAAACAGCACAGATAAAGTGTCTTATCGCTCAGATGAGCAGTTAGTAGTAATTTATACATTCCGTACAATTTACTTCAGTAATTATGTCATTTAATAGTATTTAGCCAACCTGGAGTGAGGAAACTTGCCAGCTTCCAAAAATTAGGCCTATAATGGGACAACCCATAGTGGTCGGCTGGAAACTGACCTAGGGCGGCAAAACTACCTGATCTGCTTCACACCTGCCTAAAATATTTGGTTGTTAGGACCTGAGACCTTTTAGTATTATTAAGCTGTGTTCCCACTAGAGAGCAACTTTTGTGTTGCACAATATTTTAAGATATCTCACATTCAAAAATTAACTTATCTAATCACCTTTAATCAACAAACTGTCCACACTGTAAGAACGTTTTTGCATCATGTTGGTGTTTGTTTACAGTAATTAAAACTAGATTCAACATGGTCTACACCGAAGAAACATTTTATAGTTTGTATCAATATGCATGACAAATTATAGGTTTTACTAGTGGCCCTGCCCTTATATTTAATGTCTTTATGGTCCCAAAGACACACATGATGTTTGTAATGATCAACTATTTGAATGCAATTCTTTGAACTACATTTAAATGCCTAAATAGCTAATAATGCAACCAGGGTTTGTCATAGTGGGCCCATTTCGAAAAAACCCTCAGGTTTTTTAAAGTAGGCCCACTTGATAAAACTTCTTGGTTTGCTATCCGTTTTTTTTTTAAATTGCTTATGTTTACAGTTTGATCTTACATTACAGACTCATATAAGCAGCCAAGATTTGGGAAAAACTCAAAGTAAATGAACAGAAAGTGAGTCATTCGGATACCTCAGAAGGGGATTCCCCTCTATAGCCATAGCTGAAGGTCACAATATTTTGGCAGGGGATTCCCCATTCCAGCTAGACAGCTGGAACTGATTGGTTAAGCAGTATATATGCAGAGAATTCTCCTCTCTAGCCATGAAGCTGATTGGGCCAACAGTATGTAGGCAGCTACATACACAGTTTTCCATCTATCACATGTGATGATACTGAAAGCTACATTACTCCGTTGTTGTTCATTTTGTGTACATCCAAGTAAATATAAGTGCTCTGCGAGTACTTGGATTTCGAGCTTTGAGCCGGGTTCATCATTTAAGCTCGAGATAGAGATAAAAAGTTTTGCAGGCTCGTTATTTTCGATCTTCCACTTCATGTATGTAATAATCAATTTTTAAAACTCATAGGCTATTTAATTTAGTTAATTTCGTTATTCCACTTATAAATCATTCAGGTACTTAAACAAATTTCTTAAAATTAATATCAACTTTCACATTAATAATGTAATAAAGCTTTAGAACTACTTTCGACCGTTAAACTTATTCATTATTGTCGTCCATTTTGAATTATCCTTGATTGATGCTGTATACTTGTATTGCCATGACAGAGCAATGGAAATAAAAATAGCTAAATAGATTACTAAATGATTGAATGAATATTAATTAATATTAATCATTTATGACATTATTGACAGCTTTTATAAATTTACTTTTTAATTTACACTTAACACATTGCACAAATGTATTAGGTTTGACCGAAAAATTATAAATTTAGCTAAAACACATGTAGTAATAAATCAAAGATTAAAAGTTTCCTGAAAAAGCCAGTAAAACCAGTTTTTTTAAACCCTGAATGCAACCTTTTTAACTAAAACACTAGGCTACCACATACCAGTTTCAACTGAAACAAACTGTACAAATAGCCAAGAAACATTTGTTTATTTAATTGAATGTTGGTCCTGTTTCATATTGTCTTTTGATCCTTACTGCTTCAAATGTAGACTTGCGACAAACATGAACATTTGTTTATTTTGATTTCAACATTATACAACAGCAACTTAAATCAACAAACGCCAACTTTTTCTCTATTTCTCCAGTGGAGCCAATGGAGTTGAGAAATTTACATTCAATTAATTGATTATTACAAACATCTTTATCCTTGGAACCCCAAAGACATGAAATATAAAAGATTTTATTGAACCATATGTTGACACAAACTATAAAATGTTTCTACAGTGTAGACTCAGTATTGAATCTAGTTTTAATTATAGAAAACAAACACCAACATGATGCAACAACTTTCTTCCAGTGTGGATGGTTTGTTGACTGAAGTTGATAAAGTAATTTTCAAACGTGAAACATCCTACAATATTGTGAAAGACAAAAATTGCTCTATGTTGCTCCAGTGGAGGGACAGCTTAATATCCAACATTTTATGTACACATTTTTTGAAGTATCTTTTTTATCCTATTTTAAGAAATCGTTAATAATATAGGCCAACAAATGAAAGCACACAATGTAACTACACACAAGAATCCATCGGGATTAAACCGAAAACCACTTGATAACACCTGCCATGACCATTAGATGACATCAATAAAAAAAAAAGTCCAAATTAATGTTTTAAACATTTATAATGATACATACCTAATTTCCAAACATTCCATGATTAAATAGATACTTAAGTAGTACCTATGATTACCAACCAACCTAACTTTACCTAACCTTTCATGCTTTAATAATCTAAAATTTCAAATAGTATTGATCAAATAAAAAATTTAATTTTCATAGAACATGTCATACACCTCAAAGGATCACGAGTCAACAATATAATACAAAGAACAAAGCCAATCCAAAAGATAGTCATTGTTTACATTTATCATGTAATTTTAGAGTTTTGATTGTATAGTTATTCAAAATATCAATCTTTATAAATCCTGATATTATCTGATTTGTCTTTAAGTATGTTGACGTAATAATAGTAACATGATAATCACAGTGTAACAAAATGAACATCCTTTTTATATTTGATATGTTGCCACTCCCTAACATCCAACACCAGCAGAAAGGTGTTAAACCATATTTTTGATAACAATAAGCATGTAGTCTACCCTTCACAACACTTATTGGTTGGTTAGTTGGTCCAAAGGTTTACTAGGTTATTAACTGAGAATTTATAACTTTTTTTTATGAACTCTTCGTCACTTATTATTAAGCCTCAAAACCAAAATCAAAATATATCGTGATAAAAACTCATGATTAGTCTGTTTTTTTTGTGTGTTTGAAAATACGTATACATAAGTTTACCCACTAACACAAATATTGACATACATTTCTAACCCTGGAGTATGAGGTAGAGAGATGTGTCATTTGTAAATGAACGAACCGGTCATATTAAACGATACAGTAAATGGAATGAATGATCTGGATCTTAGTTTAAGTGAGCCATTTTTCATTTGTTTACCTTTCTTCACCCTCATACACTATTATTATCTCTTTCTACTTACTCTGGAGATTTGTTAAGCTCAGCTAGATTCGGCAGCCTTGTTGCTCTTTGCTCTTGTTCACTCGCTTACTTCAAACATTAGAACAGGTTAGTTGAATTTTTGTTGTTCACATGATAATTGCTCTTCTCTCTATCTTGCTCATTTGTTATTTGAATGTACAAACTGAACTGGAGGGTCAGTTGTTCAGATATTTTGTCATTCTTATTCATTCTTACTGAGCTGAGGGTCAGTTGTTAAGATATTTTGTCATTCTCATTCATTCTTACTGAGCTAAGGGTCAGTTGTTCACGGGTCTTCTGTCATTCTTAGTTCGGCTGAGCTGAGAATTGGTCACTTACCGCTATTTTATTATTCTTGTTCACTTATTTCTTTCGTAATCATTTGAGTTGGGTACTGTGATCAATACAGCTTTAAATTATGTTTGTAAATCGAAATTTATACTTAAATCTATTTAGGTTTATCATCGTCTTTGATTACACCAAGTATTTTATTGCAGGCCATAACAATTTACTTCTTAATATATAACTTTATAGTAGTAATTTATGTTGTTTAGAAAAAAAACACATTAAAGTTGCACATCTTTTTTTTTAAATATGCACTATTTAAATTCACAATTGTTACAATGTTAAGAAAAACAAAAAACTATGAAAAAACTGAATTTTGAAAAAATTGGATGAACAGTGAACTGATGTACAGTACATCTAAACAAACGATTTTGCCCATCTTTAGTAAGAGGTATTATGAAAATAAAAGAGAGAAAAGCAAGCCTTCAAAGAGCCTATATGATAAAATACAGATCCTTACCCAAAAGATTTGTATGATTTTGCTGTAGAAAACAAAAAAAGAGTATCTTACATGTTTGGCTTCAACAAAGGAAATAAAAACAAATGAGGCGTTGAAACCTAGATTTGAAACATGCAAACCTATAATGACTCAAACTAGAGGAAAAGCACAGGTTTTACCTCTCTACCTCTTAAAAAACTACAGTAAGATGTTTCGAACATCTCAGTCTTTTGAATATAAAAATCTCGCAGTAGCTATACCACAATCTGGTTTCAACTGTTCTGACTTTAAATGTTGTGATTACATAGGCTGTATTTATTGTATTTATGATGAACAGTGGTGGGTCACTGTAATTGATAAGATTAGTCTGTAAACTGAAAACTTACTTGTATGTGAAGTTCTCTAAACCGCTAGGTCCAAGAACATCTTTCCAGAAGTCGACTGAGGCATCATCAGTTCCACTATCATGGATCAACTCATGAGAAAACTCACACCTTTGGAGTTTACCACACCTACAAAAAGAGGCAAACTCTGTAATGAAATATTATAGCTGTTCAGTAACTAATCCCAGTGTCAATTTTATGGATAAGCCACAATTAACATTTTTGATTTTTTGGACTTGCTAATCAATTCACAGAAATAAAACCTGACAAGTATAAAATATGATTTTTTTTTACCACAAGTAGCTATCATTCATAACTTTATTCCCCTTATTGTTCTTTATTGTAATATAATTGCCCCACGATTGAGAGCCAATTATGGAGTTACAGAATTATATTGATATTTATAGCCCCGTGTTCGAGCGCCAATCAAAGTGAAGTTTTATATTGTGGTTTTTCCCTGTGATCAGGCACTAATTATATTGATATCAATTCTTTACGATGTCGACACGAGCATGTCCTACTGCGCACTTGTATACAGCTTTGCTATCAGGTTAATTGTAATTCTTACACTTATGAAATAAGTAAGACCTTTAAACTTGCACACAATTTATTTAGATCATTGCATCTTTGTTGCTGGAGATTTGATATTAAATGATAGTTTTTTGTGAAATTACAGATTGCTTTTGTATGATAATACACGTCCCGCGTTCTGAATACCGTGTGCTATACTGATTTATGTCACTGCTTTTCTCTCTATATTTTACCAGCACCGATATGGATTCATGTGCACAAGCTGCTTATATATGACCTACCCCTTTGCCTCTTGGACCCCTTGTCACCAGTGTTAAAACTAACTAATAGAAAGAGTCCTGGCGACAGGTGTTGTGAAGGCTAGCTTCTTCCTATTGGGTAAAGGGAGCTAGCGCCACTTGTTGCTTTGGTAAACACCACAGAGTTGATTTTTGAAAGAAAAATAAGTTTTATGGTGTAATCTATAGACATTGATTCTTAAAAGCATGTGACTCTCTATGGATGAAGTCTTAAAAGGATATTTTACATACAGTCTATTGAAGAAAAATACCTTCATCCATGACTTTTTAAATTTATGAAAGGGGTCCAAAACACTATCAATACAACATATAGAGATATGATTTTTTAAATTCACTTTAATTTTAGAACAAAAGATTGCCCATCTATGTAAATAGGCATACAGCCAAAATAAATAAATTAATACCCCAATCTAACTTTCAACTTACCACACATTATTGAAACCAATATTTTTTTTAAATAGAAAAGTTAGCTTTGAGGGGAGGAAAAAGATTTTTATGATGAACTAATCAACAAACTTATACACCGCATCTTACAACCTGTTTGAGCTATACGCTATAAAAATAATAGATATTAAAAAATTCTAAATATTTGTGAATATTTAGTGCAGTCTAAGATAGTGTAAAATATATTCAACTAGTGTTTGGTACAGACCAATGTGAGTGCTAGTAATAAGTCTCACTCTATATTCTTTAAATTGAAAAATGACATATAGACACAAGAATCAAACACAGGACCTTTGGTTTAGTACATAATTGTCATTGTACGATTGACCGCATGAAATAATTCAAAGTCAGAAGGTGGCTGCATTATCTGATCACTCATATGCAGTTGCCAATTTACAAACGTCCATCACTGACTTTACCTTAAAATATGAGTGAAACATGACCTTGGGCACGTGATGGGTCCTTGCTAATTTAGTGGTTAGATCATTGACATACTAAGCCAAAAGTTCCTGGTCGATTCCCATGTCCAATTGTTATTTTTCATTTTAAAGAATATGATAATTAGATGCGGCTATAACCATAATTAACAACTATAATAGCTTGGATATTTAATCCATTGTTCTCATATTAACACTTAAATTATCATTGTTTGGTAGAGCCACTGTTAAGGCAAAGGATAGGCCTAATGTTTGAGTAGAAATTGTTTAGACAAAACTCCAACATACACAAACATATATTTTAAGATTAGCTTTTACTAACTAAGGGAAATTTATTTGAGTTCTCTTGAAGGCTAGATGATACTTAAAAACGTGGAATAATCCACCCCTAATCTGGATTCATCTTAAAATGCATTACTGCACCCCCAATTTCTTCTTGCCACTAAATCTTTATTAAATGTCGTATTTCTGTTTCACATTGATGTTTTAAGTAGAAGTTTAAAGCTACTCTTTCCCTGAAAATAGGATTTTATTTTCAGGTGTTTGACAAACTGAAACACAAGTATACAGCGGTTGAGTTGGACAACAGGGACGACGGGGACAGCATCCAGGCTGTTTTAGCCCAACTCACTGGTGCCAAAACTGTAAGTTGGTCTTAAAATTTGTGGTAACTTAGAAATAAACAGCTTTGTAATTGAATAGACAGAAATTTTCAAGCATTTAGAATTAGCAAATTTCTTACAAGCTTAATGAGATTTATTTAAAACATGATTATGATATCTTCTCTATTTTTAAAATCAGGATATCACATGTCAAAACAATTGGTGCACATTTTGTTTTTAGTGGCAAACTGTCTAATTTTCACTTAAATAATTATGAATGTGAGTTAACGACATGGCCTATTTGGTGAATTCAAAGTTATTTTGTGAAGTGGATTGCATCTTAACTTGATGCCCTCAAGCATGAAATCTGTGGCCTCTTCTGACAGTTATTACCCCCTCCATGATGACCCTTACCCTCTTTCGCAGATTAGCATGGCTACCTGTGTCAGAAGGGTACACATTCCATTCACCACTCAGTTCCTTTTGGTTAACTAAGACAGTTGCTTGTTGACTTAGTTTGCTGTAGGAGTCTTGTGTTTAGGCGAGTGGTGTCCCTATCATAGCTTTCTAAATACCCACTGGGCTCGTTGATTCTCTTTTGATACATCTTAGTCGCGTTAACATAAATAATATGTACGTAAGTAGTTTTTAAGAATTAAATTAAACACATAGGCTCAACGTCACACACTCATTTGGTTTAACTGATTAGGTCAGGATTAATATTCTGACTGAGGGTTCTGGGAATTTCTGCAGTAGAAATGATACTAATCAACATAATATTTGTTGTTTATTTTTCATTGAAAATTCTGTATCTTTACTACTATATATTTACTAAACAAATTCTATATCAAAAATATAACTTGTGGAAAATATCGACTGTCAAGAGGTGGTGGGGATAGTAGTTTGTTTTTGTGGTAGAGTAAACTCTCTGGCTGTAATCATTCTTTGAAGGTGTGCCACCAAGGCTGATTACTTGTACCTCTAAAGTTCTACGAGTGAGGTGAAATGATCTACCAATTTTGCCAGGAGAGATATTTTCTCATACCTTCCAGGGTACTTTTACATGCGACATGGAACCGACCGCTTTACTTCCCCTCCGAAGGATGTTGAGCTATGATTTTTTCTCTCTCAAGAACAAGCCTATTAGTTGAGCCCCCTATCCCACTTCCAAAGAGCTCATGGAGTCCTATCTTACATAATCAGTATTTAAAATTTGAGGTGGCTTGACTACCTAATGAAAGCAATGAAGCAGTGAAGGGTGGTTTAGGGGAGATGGGGATACTGTAAAAAATCTTTACATGCTAATCTCTGTGCCAGTTACTAAATTACTAAATTATATTTGATTTAAAATATCCCATGTTGCCCTTCCTACCATGCTCTTATTGTACTGTGCATTATGGCCAAGAAAGCCATTGATAAAAATACTTGCTTATATTCTTAACAGGTAGTAAGACGCGATGATAAAAAAAAAGATAAAATTATACCATATTAAGAATAATCACGTCAACATTTCAATCAACTTCTAGGGTCATGAAGGGTATTTTCCCTCGAAGGGGGAGAAAAAAAAACACTTAAAAAAGTGAAAAAGTAGCACCATGGTTCACTAAGTTTTGTCACTAGAAGTGGTTTATTTTAATTGTTATGTAACCAGAAGTTATGTGATAGTTTTTGTATTCGTTCATTTAATTAGGTTTTTTCGCCTTCCTTTACAAAATTTTCTAGCTTACCGGGAAATTTTTCTTTCTTGCAGCTTAGGTAATTCCATGCAATAAAAATTATTGTAGCATACAAATAATCTTATCTAGGGGGCGGTCAAGTATTATATGTAAGAACCTTTTGGGGGGCGGGGGAGGGGGGTGAAGGGTGATTCTAGCTTCACTTATCTTTGCCGATAAGGGGGTAGGAGGGGTCAGACCAAAGCTTATGTAAGACAGAGACAGACAAGAATTCATCCACCAGTTTAATATTGTAAATTTAAATTCACCGTGCAACAATGTTTATTCTAAATTATTTCACACCATTATTTACACCTCTATGTTAATAACTACCATCAATTTATAAATTGCATAAACAATACTTTTTTTCCCTGTGAACAGATAACAAAATAAGTTGACAAATATTATGTCAGCAAAGGGGGGGGAGAGGGGTTCAGAAAATACTATGTAAGTAAGAAAGGGGTTACAGTGCTAGATTTTGTTTGCTTAGTTTGGTGCCAGGGTGTCCAAAATTGCCAAAAATGTGCTTAAGTAACACCTGAACACCCCCTAATCTTCAGTAAATTAAAATCAATGAGTGTACTGTCTATAAACTTTAAAATAAGTAAGAAATTTTATGCATGAAAGCAAGAAGCAACTATAGATTTCACCCGCCTTGGTGGCGTAGTTGGCTAACGTGCTAGTCATGTTGATCTCATCTGCTGAGGACGGGGAGATCGAGGTTCGAATCTCGGTCGGGTGAACTGGGGGGGGTTTCATACATGGTTTTCCACTCTCCTTCCACACAAATGCGGTTTCACTTCCTCTAATTCAACCTTCCCAGTTCCTAATCCATTAGCGTAATTAGTACCTAAAGCGTATAACCCGAACGGGTTGTAAGACTCAGTGCTAAATAATAATAATAATAATAATATAAACTATAGATTTCAATCTCTTTTAGCTCATCATAATTCATAGATAGTCTTTCGATAACTTTAATGGTTAAAGAAGGGTACAAAATGGATTGAAAAAAATATACAATCAATATTAAATAACTTTCTATCAGCTACATTTTCTTAAACGTTTTGTAATTTGGTATGGTAAAATCTTTTATAATATCCATTATACATTACTATCTATCAAACCTTCAATGTTCCAACACACAACATAGATGCAAGAGACCTAAGTATACGCTAATATGGTTAAATCCTTATAATTTTCAGTGTTTAAATAAATATGAAAATAACATTATGATGCACGAGTTGAAATTATTATTACTGGATAAAAAACATTTTTCCAGATTATAATTTAATACCAATACTTACTGTTATCAATACTTTTTTTCGATACTAATACAGTATTGATATTTTCTTCCGATACTTTTAATGAGTGCAGTATCGTTACTATAAATACCACATCCCTACTTAACAGTAAGCACTAGTGAGCAATTATTATTGTAATGTTGTATAAGGTTTTATCATTTTACTCTCTAGGTCAAAAGCTTAAGAAGATGTATTTAGCTCTGAGTGATAGCCAACATGTCTAAGAGCAGAGAATACTGAGAAATGGGAACCACCCCACTTGTACAACCAGTCTAAGATAAATAAAAAAAAATAACATAAGTGTTTTCTCCGTTTATGTGGTGGTTGGCCAAACAGTCTACTGGGTAAAGTAGCATTCAGGGCTGTGAAGTCAGGGTCATAAGCAATTTTGGGTGGAGTCATTCGGTAGAAAGGTATCAACTCTGACTTCAAAATAAAAACTTATAAATTATAATTAGGGGGAAAAAATATTTGGTATGGAATTAAGTGATGGTGATGAAATGTTACCATTATAGTATTTTAAATTTTAATATGTATTAATTAGTAATACATTTTACTAGAGTAAAATTATTTTACTGCAGTACATTTTTCACTACCTACTAATTGATACATACATTTGCCAATGATAGAGGCGTTGGAGTCATACAGAAAAATATAGGAGTCAAGAGTCGAAGGTTTAGCCTACTGACTCCACAGCCAGGCTAAATCTAGCACTTGGGCTTTGCCTTTAATTTCAATTTTTTTTTTTGTGAAATCTATATACTAATGTATTTTTGTTGTATTTTTCAGGTGCCTAGGGTGTTTGTGAAGGGCGAGTGCTTAGGTGGGGGAACAGACGTCAAGAAACTGTACGAAAGTGGCGCTCTAGTTGCCAAACTGCAGTGATTGGCTTGCACACGACACGCTTTGTTCCACTAATTGGCTTGTAAAGAACAACTAGAGGGAACATTGCCTGCTCTGTGGTCTGACCTCTTTGAACTGGATCACCCACATTTGCCAATTTCACATTATATCCTGCTATATTGAAATAAATCTGCCTCTGGTATATGGTTTCTACTTTTTGATCAGATTTAAATAAAATAGATTGGTGATTGTGAGGTTTTAAAATTGCTTAAAGTATTATAAAAAAATAGATAAATACTAAAATGATTGAATAATTTTATATATAATATTTTGTAAATAACTTACAAAGTATGTAATACTTATTAAACATTTGAATTAATCTCTTTAAATATGTTTGTATACTCATTTGGTTCAGTAACATTTTCAATCCATGTTTATATTAATATGAACATCTATCTATAAGTATTAGAAGTCGCCAGCAAGAGTAAAAGCTTAAACTAATATTTTCCCCTTTTCCATTTCTTTATTCATTCCTCTTTTAAAAGAATAGGACATGTGGGGAAGAAACAGAAAGGGAATCAAAAAGAAAAAAAATATTGCTCATTCTTACAGCCCGTAGTAATTGACTAGCATGCTTGACTAACTGACCCGTGAAACTTATTGCACTAGAGATGGATTTTACATCATTTTGTTTTCTCAAGTCCCTCCAAGCTATTTTAGCTACATATTATTAAGTTTTCATTGCGTCTTAATATATGTTTGGGCTATCCCCATTTATCTACACAATAGCATACAGCTGGTTAAAGAAGAATTAAGACAAAATATGTCACCATTTGTATGTACAATGAGTTGGAAACACCAGCCTCAGTACAGCCGACCATTACTTAAATCCTAACCTCCCTGTGACCAACAAACCAAACAAGATTTCTGTTAAGTCATATTGTGCCCACCAATACTGCCACTATTCACCCTTCTCATCCTGTTCCCTAGGATTTTATAGATTACTGCAATAACTTGTGTACTCACAATAAGGTATATAGAAAATATAAATTTGTTGGTTCATAAAACAAAAAGAAGCTTGCATATTTCTACTTGTTTATTTGTTGTATTTAGTTTTACCATTCTCTTTACTAAATATGAACCCTGCCTTTGCCCCAGAAGGAAGCAAGCACACCTTGGTTAACTTGTGCAACTTATAAGTAAGGGCCCTAGCGTAATCACTCATGGCAAGAACTTTCAGGATAAACAAAATATATATGCATTTAAACACACACAAGAACCATTCAACATTTCGTGGGGGGTGAGGGGTGACCAACAGGTAGTAGAATGTGGAACTTTTAAGATATTTGGGGAGTTATATTGTGACAGACTTACAGTGTACATGGGAGATCAAGTCAAAAAAGCAAGGCCAAGTCATCTTTCAGTAAGACAAGGATGTTACTGACCAACAATTTGCACCTCCTGGAGATGAGGAAAGAACTGGTAAAGTAAATATGAACCACCACTCTGTATCGACCTGAAGTATGGACCCTCATGACGAGAGGTAAAAATATATTTGGAAATATTTGTGATTTGGAGCTGGAGGAGAATAGAAAGGATTAAGTTATAAGAAAGGAAATGAAAAGAGAGCCACTGTACAGTTGATTCTACAAGGAACAGGGAATTGAAAGGGTAATATGAGAAGAAAAGGGTTATTGAGTAATTGAAGGCAAAGGGGACGGGAGGAGGGGAGTACAATGACAACAATGCAACTAATGGATTATCTCAAGTAAGGAAAGAAGATGAAGTTTCAGAATATGAAAAAGGAAGCTGCAATTCTTGAGGACTCAATTTGGACAAAGTAACAAAACTCTCAAAAGATAGAACACCTAATAATAACTGTTGCACTTTGATTACCCTTAAATGTAGCAATCTTACTTTACTAACTGACAAAAAGAGTTGCCATGCACCTGGAAAATCAGGAGAAAGAACTGAGGAAAAAACAATTTTTTTTGTGTCAGAAAAAACCATAACACAGGGAATCTCACAAGAAAACCTAAAACATTTGTTAGTTTGGGACATTTAACTGCAAGCATGAGTGAATTGCATGGTAAGAAAAGTGAACTGAAAAACTAAGTACGCCTTTCCACTTCAAGGTCAAATCACCATGTTCTAAACACCAATGACATGATTTAGCATAACTACTTTTTGAAAAACTAAATTTCATCCTTTTGTTCTTCACTCTAAATTATTTGGAAAAATGGAAATTGTTTTGAAAATTCTGAAGAGCACAGGAAATTTTGTATTAAAAAAATATTGGCAACCCTGAACTGACTACACTATGGTCCTGTCTTGTAAGCTACATCATAGTGGAATCAAGCAAGCTAAGCCTGCTACCTTCCAGGGTAAATAGAAGATACATTATGCAAAACATGCATTAAAACCTGATACTTAAAAGTTTAATGTAGCGGTTCATGCTAACTATCTTTGACCTTAGTGCTTGAGATTCATCTTAGATTAGTTCCCAACAGGGAACACTAAGAATGGTTATTCAATCAAATTTTGGTGCATTTCTTCTTGTACCTGCACCCTCTGATCAATTTGATGATAGCCAACTTTATTAAAATTACCAATTAGACTATTAAAAATAACATTACTTATGACAAAGATAATACAATCATTTAGTAGCTTACAGTATTTAATTTGCTATCAAAAGGTGTTTGATTTGTTAGTGTAGAAATCAATGCATCGAGGAACGAACCCGGGACCTCTGGATCTGTAGCCAGGATATCTGACCACTAGATAGGCTAATAAAAGTATGCTTCCAAGTGGAAGCTATAATTTGTATAACATATATTGTACATTCAACATAGTTTATATAGTTATTGATATTATCTAATATTTTGTTATCTACAAAGCTTGATTGTCACGCTACAGGCTACTTGGCTCTTCCCTCGGATGAAATACTCTCACCCCTTTCGAGTGAATCACAACACCTTTACCTAACAAATTTATTATATAAAGTTGTGATTGGATTATTATAGTAGAGTAGCAAAAGTGGGTTATTTGGAAGGAAATCGCATTTAATGAAAGAAGTGTGAAACTTGGTACAGTGCTATTAGTTGCCAAGGGTGTCATTTTAAGAGATGGAGCCACTTTTAACTCCTCCCTGATCAGCATCTAAGACATCATCAATATGACCGCCCCACACATGCTATGAACTGCATTATCTCCTAGGCCGTAACTACAACCGAGGCAGTGCCCCACCCGAGTAAGGAGGGTTTTTTAAAAAATATTTTGAACGAAAGCAGACCAAAGCTTTAATCAAACACACATTGTCTTAATATATTTAACTCTCGCTGATTTTCCTTGCCAATACATTAAAACTTTCGTTATATGGGACTGAGTCTCACTGGTAACAATAAAGGATTGAAAGAGGAGAATTTTAACTTTCAGGTGGTGGCGGAGTGTGTAGGGACGCGAGTGGATCAAAACATCCAATAAATAACAATACACATCAACAAGACTTATGAAAAGAAAGTGGGAATGTAGGATTTAGAAATGGGAGGGAAAAAATAAAGATGGGGCCCCATTATTATCTTCTGCCTCTAGTTACAGCCCGGATTATCTCTGAAACCGTCTGGCATATTTCAATTTTCTTTGCGGCAAACAAAACTTCTATTAATAGCGGAAAAAATGATAGAGGAGGACATTTTCCATATAAACATTTATTACATAAGTTATAAATGAATATATAAAAAAAGAATGCACAATATGCCTTTGCCTGTAATTTTTTGTTTAATTAACTGCAGAGTAATAACATATATTACATTTATTAATATATATTTTATTTGATTGAAAATGTATATTGTTTTTCTTCCTATGGAAAACCCAAAACATGTAGTCTTGCATACTGTGCATAGTAACATTGGAAAACACATTAAAACACACTAACCAAGAAACATCTACTGACTTAATATCCCTATGCAGTGCTTGCATTGAATTGTGCTCACTAAACCATACTTCTTACAACCACACACATTACTTTGACAATCTTTTTTCACTGACAACTCACAAATTCTCACAGCGTTTGTGAAACTTCTGGTTAGGTTTCCCATATTGGGCAGTATTTGTTCTACACACGTGTCCAGCCGCACTTTACTATGTTTGGTAGAGTCCGCCTCTTCACGATTGCATGGTGTTAGCTTTTTTGGGGGTAACTCCATTAGTTATGACATCTACACCAACAGCCGAGAAAACTTTGATATTATGAAACACTGGACTAGGCACTAAATTGTGGGCTAGAAATGAAATTTTTTTTTTTTTGCTGTCACTATTATGCAGAAATTGTTGCCAGTGCCGGCTCTAACTTGTCTTCGTTCGCCTGAACCTTGACATTCTCTCGCTTGCGATTTGATACTTTTATTAGAGTAGACATCCCAAGAAATGTCTATCCTTGCTGCATCCAACTTGTTTACATCTTCTAGTATGCGTTTGTTAAACATTTCTCCATATTCTGAAAATGTTATTTAACTCTCGGTTTCATTATGTGCACAAGAACCGGCCCATTGTAAATAACAGCATGCACTTAAATTCCTGAAGTCAATGAATTAAAAGACATGCATGCTTCTTCAAGGAATGTTGTCGTTTCCTCTGGATCATCTACACATGCCACATCCCCGTCAATATTGATATCAAACTTCAGCAACATCTGTGGGCCTTTACAAAATTTTGACTAGAGATTTGTTTCCCTTTCGAAGGTAACCCTCTGAAAGTGAATGTGGGTACGGATGGTTCTCATAGCAGAAGAAAACACTCATCTGCATGTTTCTGTACTGCTTACCACAAATAGTGTGGAAAACAAATCTACATCTTTTGTTTTAGATTATTCACAAAGGCAGATGACTTGCCAATGTTCTTTCGTCTAACAAACAAAACAAATTTATTTTTTGTGATTCATTCATACATTGGTTTTTCATTACATTTCATCCTCTTCTCAACAAACTCTTTTTACTGTAACACTCTACACTCTGATATTATCATTACATTGTAAATATATTCATCAAACAGGGCCACATTTTGCAAATAAAATAAAATTTGCAAACACACACACACACACGCACGCACACACATGCACCCACGCATGCACGCACACACACACACACACACACACATATATATATATAATTGCACATTTCAATAGTGCTATATGAGCATATTATTTTTTCATGCTACCAAATAATTTTTTCTTTTTCTATAATTTTGTAACCGCTTATGCAGTTACTTAAACAAAAAATTTAAGGCATAGGAATATTGTACAAAATTAATTTTTATTCTTTTATTTTTTTCGTATAGATTCACTTATAATTTGTGTAATATGAAAAAATGTCCATCTCTATAATTTTTTCTCTAGCAATAGAGGTTTTTTTTTGCTGCAAATAAAATTGAAATACGCCTGAATGTTTCAGAGATAATGCAATTTATAGCATGTGTGGGACGGTCATATTGATGACATCATAGCTGCTGATCGGGGAGGAATTTTAAGTGGCTCCATCTCTTAAAATGAAACCTTTGGTAAGTTATATCACTGTACCAAGTCTCACACTACTATCATTAAATGCTGTTTTCTCTTGTAATGCTACTTTACTATTATTTTTGTCAGTGGCATAGCTAACACTTTGAAGAAAGGTAGACTGAAAATAGACAAAAATTAATTTTACCTTAGATCTTCTTATATATCAACTCTCTCCAGCGGTTCTTCTCGGCAAATACATCTATCACTCTTTCTCTGAAATTATGTTCCTGTGACAAACGGTTTAATAGTTTTTTCTGAATAGCTAAAACACTTAAATTTGATAGTCTATTGTTTGTCATGGAGTTTCTTAAAAAGGTTTTTTATTTGTTTTAAAGCGTTCATACACTTACCCCAGATAATTTTTTACAATGTATGTTACAAGCTGTTGGGAAAGGACTTGCTTATTAGGATCACGGTGTATATTACTTGATTCATTTTCGAGTTTTTCATCATTAAAAAATGGATATCAATTAACTAACATGTTTCTTTAGTTTATTTAAAGGAAAAAAAAACAACAAAAAATTCTTTGAAGAGATTTTCACAAACAAGCTCAACAAAATAAAACTGATTAAATTACCAAATCGTATTTGCAGCTGAACCAACTAGGAATCAATGATTTCATAAGTTAATCTTGTTAAGGACTGAATGAAACTGTTATTGAAACATAGATTTTTGTTAAGTGCCCTATTTTCATCACAACATGTTTTGATAGTGTCATCATTTCTTAATATTATTTATTCAGATCCTAGTTTTATTGTTGTACAAAGTTACATCTGAAGTAGACTTTGTTTGCAAAATGTTGAAAAGATAAGTGGTAAAAATATAATCTTGTTGTAGAAACACAATAGATACACCAAAGTTTGATCATCTAGACTTCGTTTGAGGTCGATTGCACTATTAGTAGAGTCTGCATCTCAGTTATAGTCTGAATAATCTATTATATTGCTTAGAGCACTGTTTAGATCTTCATAATTAGTAGCGATGGTTGATGTAGCTCGGAAATGATAATTCCAACACCATAATGAGCAGCAATGGTTGATGTAGCTTTGGAATGATAATTCCAACATGTTGTACTTGCTTGAGGTAATTTAAAGCCAAACTCTCTCAAGAGCTCAGTCCTTTTAGATGATTTACTAAAAAATGTATGAAATGCTGTAAGAGCATATACAAATAAACCAACTGTTTGATTGTTTTAGATTGGTGCAGTAATACAAATTTAATTGATGAGCGTAAGAGTGAACAAACATAGCATTAGAACAGTGTTCTTTCCCAAAAGCTTGAAGCCCACCTTGACTGTCGGACTTTACACCCGCTCAATCATATGTTTGACAAATTAGTTTATCAACATTCCAATCCTTAAGAACAGCAATAATAACTTCAAATAGTCCTTTTGCAGTCTTGTTTTTTGAAATGCAAAAATACAAATTTTCTCGACATCAACTTCTTTGCAGTATCGAAAATTACACTTAATTGAGACTTAAGACGTCCAGTGTTTCATCAGCTGAACTGAATAAATTCACAAAAATTAATTTCTGTTGCACTTTTTTATTTATTACGTAGTGATAACTTCAACAAACTCATTTTGTATCTCCCTGATGTACCCTTGAAACAGAGTTAGATTCTAAATGAGCCCTCATGAACTGTTCTTCTTGAGCAAGTAAATTTAACAGCTCAAGATAGTTGCCCTTGTTTTAGAACTTGCATCTTCACATTGACCACGAAAAACCGGATTCTTTTGCCGAGATGACACACCATTGGACAAGTCAGCTGACAATTTTCTGTTGAGTGCAACTTGTTCATTGTGTTTGATACTGAAAGTGAGCAGCTTCGGAAAAAACATGTTAATTCTACCATGGTCTAAAAGTTGAAACACTTGGGTGTTAAATACATGTTTAGAAATAATTTGAGTGTTTGCTTTACTATCAAAGTTTTTTTTATTTAGAAATACCTTGCTTACTCATTCAAGCTCCTTCCAAACACAAGACAAAACAACAAAAAAATCTTGTTTTACTTGCTACCTTTAACCACTTGCATTTATGTACCAACGATATTGAAATGACCTGCTTTTGTTTGTTTTCTTGGGGAGTAATATCTAGAATTAATTGTTCCATATGTTTAATTTCACGTTTTGTTCATATGATATGTTGAAATAGCACTCTTAGCAAAAAATTGCTCAGGTCGTCCCCTTTCATTTTAAAATGAATTTTAAATTAGTAACTTAAAAGTAATTTTAACACACATCGCACAATACACTGTATCCAAGTCAAAACTAAAAGTGAATATAATTTGGAAAGGCATTACTGTTTTAAATGGAAAACCACCCATTATTGTAAACTTTCATGTGTTGATACCAGCATTTGTAAAAATATTAGCTGTTTTGCTTACCAGCTAGTTTGTATTCTAGTAGTTACTACTTATAACTTAGATAAATAAAAAGTTATAGTTGAGAAATGTTTTTAAAACATAACTTTTTAAACATTGTGCTTACTTTAAAGTATTTTCTTATAATCTGTTAAAGTAAGAAAGGCAAATACCATTAGCTCAAATAGTAGTCACTTGCTTCATGCATGAATGATTTTGGCAAAAAACCTCTTCAAGAACCAACCACCATCCCCACCCTTCACCTCTAGACACACGATTACCTTTCACAACCTCGTTAGAGACAGCAGTGAAACGCCAACGTTGCCAAACATAAAACCAAATCCAAAATATTCAAACATATTAAATATTATTTCATTAAATTAATATTTACACCTTGAAAACAATTGATGTATTGTTAAATGAATATTTTATGAATAATATTATAAGTAACAAACATAATTATAATTTGTTAATCAAGTTTCTAAACTCAAACCAAATTCGACAACTCTTTCTTTGATACTAGGTTATTCTCATGGCTATGAACGGCACCGGCAAAGTAGGATAGAGAGAAGAACATTAAGAGGAGATGAAGCCATGGGGAATTTTTGCTACAAAATAAGGGAGCTTCAATATTAGAAAGGGAAAGAAAAATAAGGCTATCTCTTGTTGCAAGAACAATAATTATATATACAATTTTATTGCTGTAAAATCTACCATTTTTAAATAAACTTTTGAATGAATTTTCTATCCCCAAAAAGGATTGAAGAGACTTAGTCTCATAGTCTACCTGATGCTACGCCCCTGATGTTTGTAAATACTTCAATATCATACGGGTGTAACCCCCCCCTTCATATGATTGATGGGTTCAAATTTCAATAAATAAAGGTAGGTAAGTTACAAGAGAGTTATTTTATTCTACAAACAACTAGCAGACATACAAGAGCGAGCACCATAGGAAAGTCGATGACTGGCCGATAAGGGCGAAGTAAACAATAAATAAAGGGCAGACCCAAGTCGTTAAGACAAACAGAATGATTAATACCAAGTAGTCATAATTAATTGACCCTCGCAGAAGCGACTAACCTAGCAGGAAAGTTAATACAAGTAATATTATAGGTCTACACGACCTGGCGATGCGACACTATATTGACATAAGTATGAAGTTTTATAAATAGACTGCCATTATAAGGCGCCACAGAGAAAATGATTTACCTAAACCTAACCTGTTACAATAGATCCCAATCAAATTAGTTCATCTAATTATTATTATTGTAATGACCAATGTGCACCCAGCACAGTTGCTCTGATCAACATCATTGTAGTTAGATATTTCGCTCTCTATCTGAGCAATCGGGCGAACTTGGGAGTTACGATTAGCCTTGCTTTCTATTGGCTCTTTGGCAACATTGAAGAACAGAGCTAATTCGTTACATTAAATAAAAAAATTGCCATCATTTACCAACTATCCCCAACTATACGTATTTGTTACCAGTAAAAATAAATATTTTGCTATAAATGTTTGATAGGGAAATATTCCACAAGGCGGCTTGAGGTCAACTAAGAAGGCGAAGTGCCATATTATTCATATACCTAGCCATCAAATAGGGCGTTGGCGATGAGGAGAGTATGGGGTTGAGGTGGAGACGAAAGTTGTTAGAAAATACTTAAGTCAACTTTAAAATTATTTTAAATATATGTTTGATGATATACCGAAAATAAAGTTCTAACAAACAATGATCACTATAGACAAACATGTTTCGGTAAATATTCCAGATCACTGAATCCTATGGGGAAGGGAGTGTATTATAATATTGAAGTACTGTATTAATATGGTCTACAGCAGGCCCAACTTTAGTGACACTTTCAACCACCAAGCGCAAGGAAACTTGAAAACTTGGGAAATATCTATTGAATTCGTTCGATTTAAATATAGGAAATTTTAAAAAACTGATTGAATATGTTACAAAACCCAAAATTTTCTGAAAAAAAGAGACTTCCTGGTATGTTTTCAAAAACAGTTTTTTTTATGAAACAGTATTATTTTGGTGATGAAAATAATAACCTAATTTTAAGATAATCGTATTTATTGAAACTCCTCTGCCCCCTTCGAAGCTGTCATCTTAACGACGCCACTGCCCAGTCTTGATCAAACCCAAGGCCAGCCGGCATCAAGTCACGGGTGCAAAACCCTACAATGATCATTAAAGAGGAAGGCGGGGAAGGGGCATGTAAATATGGGAAGAATCATATTTAAGCTCGCGAGAATTTCACCAAAACACCTGGTTTTAGATAATATGAATTTAGTATTTTTAGAGCTCATTTTTATTCTAGGTCCACCCTCTACCAAGGGTTTTGTTAATCACTACCACCTGGATATAAGCATGTTTCATAAGAAGAGAGCCTACCAAAGAAGATTGAAAAACACTGCCCTACACCAATCTTGTTAATGTTATCACCAATTATATGTGAACTTTACACTTGCACAGAGCCAAGAAAACTCTTCTTATCTCTAAAAAGAGAAAGGATTAAATATTATTATTATTATTATTATTTTATTATTATTATTATTATTATTATTATTATTATTATTATTATTATTATTAGCACCACGTCTTACTACCCGTTCGAGTTATACACACTTACGCTGATGTGTAATGTTGGGGTGATTGTGAGATGGAATGGAGGACCTACAGTTTAACGTGGAATCTGAACCACGGTGGAGGCCTGGCATAGAAATGATTAAAGTGTGGCTAGAATATACCTGTCAAATGAACACTTCACGTTGCTAGATAAGGGGTTACCATGCTACACACCCTTACGATGATAGCTATTAAATAAATGATTAAACAAAAGATTCGACATAGTCATAAACCTCTTCGTCATATAACTTATTTAGAACCAAATGTTTAAAAATTGATAGAGGGAAACTACCCTTAGTTGAATTATTTTTCAAAAAAATAAGTAAACAATGCTATTTATAAAGTAAAACACTCCACGGATAACCATTTTGATCTAAATAATTATAGCTCTTTTTTCAGACATTTATGATTTTCAAACAGCAAACGGTAAACTACCCTTAATCTAAGAGATAGAATTGGAACCCTCCTTGGTGGCGCAGTTGGCTAACGCGCTGGTTTCATGTTGAGCTAAACTGCCGAGGATGGGGAGATCGAGGTTCGAATCTCACTTGGGTGAACTGGGGTTAGTTTTCCCTAAATGGTTTTCCATTCTCTCTCTACCAAATGTGGGCTTACTTTCTCTAAATTCAACATAACCAATTCCTAATCAATTAGCTTAATTAGTACTTAAGCGTATAACCGAACGGGTAGTAAGACGCTGTGGTAAAAAAAGAAGAAGATAGAATTCAATTAATGATTTATCCTTGTGATGTATGACATATTAATATAAAATTTGAACGAAATTCATAAAACAGTTTCTGCTCCAGCCCCGGGAACAGATAAAGGGACAAAGAAAATGTTAAAACCTACATTTTTGAGTTTAGGGACACACAAAACGTAAAACTTCATCATAATCTCGAGTTCAAAAAAGTTCACGATCAAGACATTTTTAAAAATTTAGACTATGTGTTAGTAAATGTGCAAGTGAATAGAATTGTATTAGAAATACACCGCCGACTGCACATATTTCCTAATACATCATCCTCCTCATCATCAGCTGTTTCAATCCGTGTGGGGGTCAGTCTAGTAAAATGTCTCCTATATCCTTCCACCATTATTCCTCCTTTAACTGCTTCCAATCTTCTACTCTCACTAGCATTATTTCTGTTATCTATTCCTTCCATTTCTATCTTAGCCTCCCTTGCGGTCTTTTTCCTACATACTTAATTTCCACAATTTTCTTTGGCATCCTCTCATTTAGTAAATATATACTTGCACTTTTACTATTATGTC
Organism: Timema cristinae; assembly: GCA_039000515.1. Taxonomy (NCBI): domain Eukaryota; kingdom Metazoa; phylum Arthropoda; class Insecta; order Phasmatodea; family Timematidae; genus Timema; species Timema cristinae. The sequence continues at coordinate 76,488,571 of JBCFYV010011172.1, forward strand.
TAGCACCATGACTTTAAATGGCTTTATTTAAAGGATTTTCATGAGGAGTGCAGTTTTAAGAGGAAGTGTAACAACATTAGCATGGATTGAGTATGGGGGAAAATGTTGTGATAAATGATATGTGAAAAAACTATCTTGAGTGCATCCGGTAGAAGGTTGAACCTCAACTTACACCTCACCAGTAGTATAGTCTATTGAGAGCTTGCCTCCCTAAACCACATGACCCTCAGTGTGGGATATAAGCAAATATGTAGGCCTGCATCACCGACTATTCTACTATTTGTTCCAGAAAAGTATAAACGATTGCGACTTTTACTGCGTTTTATCTTGACCTCTTTTTATACAAATGCTGGTGCACTTACTTTTTATTACCATTTTCATCACTACATATTAGATTTATCTGTTAAGAGCCCTTGTGTCAAACGTATTTATAAGATAAAGAACATAACTTGCCGTGAAATAATTATACAATTACCTCCCACATTATAATAATAAAAGCGACCTAAATTTATATCAGACCATGAATAATAACAAGCTCAAGATCGCAGTTGAATGGACGATAGCAAGAGAATGAAGGTTATCCGACTGTCTTATTTAAAACTCGCGAGATTGCCAAGTCATTGTAAGTTCAAGGTTGATGACATTTGTAAATAGTGATTTTATCGAATGTTTGCGTGAGATTTTCTAACTGTTGAGCCCTCACTCAATGTTAAGACAGTTTGATTTTTCTTCTTTTTTTACGATTTATCATTAATATACACATAAAAATTAAATCAATAATCCCACAACTTAAAATTCACCTTCCTCATCCTGTTTCTTTTAAATGAGTGTAATATGTGGATAGTCCAAACTAGCAGAACTTCAAAAATAAATCTTTGCAGATTCGTTTGGACTGGTTTAAGTTATATCCATAAATTTATCTAATTATTGGTTGCGGATGCGTATAACCCGAACGGGTAGTAAGACGCGGTGCTAATAATAATAATAATAATTATTGATTGGCATAAAAATCTCGAATTCTGGAGCATGGAAGCAGAATTTTGCCCGCCAGCATGGGCAAAAAATTTATCATCGGTGAAATGGGATTTTACCCTTTCGTACTGATAAATTAACGGCTGGGGACTGGATGTTGGGCCTGTCCTAATATTAAGTTAGATTTTAAGGCATATGAAGCTACGACAGGCCTAGCAAGTCGGTAGTGGAAAATATATTGCTTGAGTAAAAAAATGACTCAGGCCACAGGCTGGGAACATCTATGGATGGAAAAAAGTGTAGATATATTATTGACTTACATCTAAGAAACTGTTCGTTGTACAAACATAGATTTCAAATAAAGATTGTTAAATATTTAATACTACATTTTTACACTTATAAGTTATTTCGCATCTCAAATAGTTGCGGAGATATTATCAAAATTGAACATTTTAGCTTATGTAAAGTAACCTCAAAGTCATTTTCATGGGAAAATGAGAGTTTCCATTTTGTTTGTAATTTTAGACAGTGCTTAATACCTACTAAATTTAATCAAAATCATTAGAGCGGAATTTGATAAAATAGTTTTTTTTCTCCTTTGTACTTCAGTAAACAACCCTTAATATTAGGGTTGTATATTTGATTCCAAAAATCACTTGGGGGAACTTGATGCAAACACTAGATATCAAGCTTCAGCCCGATAGTTAAAATGAGTTCGGTTCCAGGCCGAGATACAGACAGACAAATAGACAGATAGATGACATCGCGAAAATCCACTTTTTTCTGTTTCATAAGGTCATGAAACATCGACATTTATCAAAACTCGAGTTCCATTTTTTTCGACAGTCACAATACTAATAAATGTCTCTCCAAGGGGTCGAGAGAAAATAAAAATGACATCTATTGCGTGTTATTGACGTCTTAAAACTGAGCAACTGTTATTATCTATGAATATAATGTAGGTACTATTGAATTTGTTTTAAATTTATTTTCCATCTACTTTGGTTCACGAAGAAAAAAACATATATCTAAAATCTAAAGTGAAATGAAGTTTAAATTCAAGGAGAAATTATTATTCTTTGGCTTAGTTGGTTGTCTCGTATTCAAATTATTAGGTTAAAATTATTATTTTAATTTATTTTTAATTGATTTTTATTTAATCTATTCTGAAAAACAGATTATTTCTTCCATTAAAATACAATTGATTTAGAGCTTAGCGCCATGGATCGCCAGACCACAAGTGTGGATAACTCTAAAACTAAGAAACCTAAAGAGGTAAAACTTTGCATACATAACTAAGGGAAACCTCAAAGTGATTACCTTGCGCTTATTATTTTTACATAAATCAACAACATGAGCATATTTATTTACTACTTTTACATTATTCTCCATCCTAACTCCTTAAACTACGTGACCGCATACTATTTAAACTTCAAAATAAAGTGACATAAAATGATTAAACTTGGGCTAGGCCTATGTTTAGTGGGGTTTTGGTTGGAAGGAACTTTTAGAAAATACAAACATACTATTTTTCAGTCAACACACTCTATTATTAATATTATTATTTCATATGCATTGATATTATATATGAAAAGTGACAGTTGAAAATCACATGACGTAACGTAAAACTTTGATAATTATTTTAATAACTTATATAACTTTATAAAGTGTCTTTCTATCTAAATAAAACTATACTTAAGATAACCTCAGGCATATTTCTTTTACTTTTACATAAATTAAAAGCTTAGTTCTGAGGCAAAAAAAAAAGCCAGTTAGATGAAACTTTAAATAGTTATTTAATAACTAAATCTCATGGTGTACAACTCATGCCAAGCCTTCTATTACTTATATATATATATATTTTATAAGTATGATTTTTAAGTTACGCCCACCGGTAGTCACGCGGCTTATGGTGTTCGGAGCGACATATGTCAAAGTAACATTAAATATGCCGGGGAGGAACAAACCTTAAGGTTTCCTTAAAAACGCAAGGCTATGCCTCTCTCTCTCGCTATAATATATATGATTTTCAAAACATTTGAATGTGCTTTATTTTTAGCTCATTTTTAATGCTAATATTAAGTTTATGTGTAAGTTTGATTCTTTTACGGCGACGACTGCGATATCAACACATAATAAGAAACTTATTCACTTCCATCTTACGAGAAAGCTGATGGAAAAATTATCATACATACGCGTATACGAGTACGATAATTCGATAAAGAAAACTTATAGGTAAAAAACCTCATCTTGTGAACACTGCATTAAATTGCCACTTCATAGATTGAAAACCTTTAAGGTAGAAAAGACTCACCGTGGGAACGGGCTGTAAAGGTTTGTTCATCAGAGTTGTAAATCCTGGCTTGCCGGTGACAAGTTGGGAATAGAATTCTGGCGGGGTGTACTAGGGGTGATTTTTCATAAATGGCTTACCACTCCACCTACACATTGATGCGGATACATTTTCGCACTAGCTTTCTCATTACAAGCCTATTAATACAATTAAATGCCAATAGTATGAACAGGTAGTAAGCCATGGTTTAAAAATATATATAGAACATAAGTATTTGCTAAGGATAAAAAAAAAAGTGAGTGCCTAGCAATATTTTTCAAGCTACTAGACGACTTTTAGCTAAAACGAATTTAACGGATGATTAGTTGCAGTTTGGGTCAAACTTTTAACCTGTGGTGGTGACACTGAAAGAAGATGACACTTAGTAAACAGTGGCGTGCCTGAATGAGAATTTGTTCCCATTTCCTTCCACAAAGACTGTAATAATTTTATTAAGAACTTAAAAATTATGATTTAGAACTAAAATATATAGCTCTGAAGATATTATTTTGAATGTAGAGGCAACATTTTAAATCCAGGCTTACGACTTAATATTCAAAAGGTGTGCTGTTTTAAACATTAAACGTGCTCAATAAGAGAAAAAATACAGAAATATTATATTCGATACGTTGTACTGTACATTTCTGGGTGCTTATTGCTATGATGTGCAAGGAATGGAACGGAATTCTCTCAACTTTGCAGTCATACTTGCACAGATACACTTATCAGCCTAAAAGGTCTACGAACCTGGCTCATCTCTGCAATACACATCTCCTGTATCGCGAAGGTTCACGGGAGGGGTGAGGAGATGACGGTTCAGGTCAAAGGACACACAGAGGCGAGATACAAGTTGACGAGTATATAAACCTCGAGGTTTGACAGAAAGGACGTACTTTACCTACCAAGCGGTCTTGAAGATGAAGTCGACTCTGGTTCTAGCGCTAGTCTGCCTGGCGGCCCTCGTGTCGGGTTATGCCGTGCCTGAGAAGGAAAGGAGGGTCTTGGGTGAGTTGCACACTTTCCTTAGGGAGGAGGGGGGGTTCAAGTCTTGAAGTATCTTTAATATTTGTTTGTTGGGCAATTCAGGGTCTTGCTAAGGGGTGAGGCTCGGAGAGCTCTTAAACCCCTATCCTCTACCCCTTGCAAGTTTGATTAGTAATGTATTTTTGTATTCCTACGCAATGCCTGGACTAGTAACATCCAAATTTAATTTGAAGGGCCTTCCTTATTGGGCAGCTATAAAAGTATGATGTATTCATAAGTCAGATCACGTGATCTTGTTAGATATTATCAATATATATGTAAAACAACATTAATAATATTATAGTAAAATATTAATAACGTTGACAACCAAAAATATGTTTATTTTCCTAAAAGTTTCTTACTACCAGCGTCCTACCTTAGCGTATCGGGGTCATATAATTCACACTACTGTACCTACAATCCCAACTCTGTTTAAAATCTTTTTAAATTGCTTACCGTCATGTTGGAGGACTTCATTAAGAGCCACCATACGTAGAAAAATATCATCTATGGGTACAGCCATGTAATTTTTGTTCTGTAATAAACATTAATGGGGACTTTCTTGGACATATTCATTTATGTATAGCAATATTTCCCGAGGAAGATGCTATAATAGCATCGAAATATCGAAGTGTGTGTAAATATGTGTTAGTGTTTTTACTTTTATTTGTGCTCTACCATTTTCCTAATATTCTATCATTTTATTTATTACAAAAGGTTTTTGCTCAATGCACTTTTTTCATACATAGTACTATCATTGATTATTTTTATTCTAGCACCACGTATTACTACCCGTTTTGGTTATACAGTTATATTATACTAATTACGCTAATGGTTTATGAGATTAGGGAGGTTAAATTTAGAGTAGGTGTACCCTCATTTGCATGGAGGTAGATTAAACATCTATTTTGGAAAAAACACCCTCAGTACACCTGACCGAGATTTGAACCTCAATCTCCCTGTCATTGGCAGTCTAATCTATTGTGAGAGTAACTAACGACTTATATCATGAGTCCACTGAAGCGGGTAGCTTATTATTGATTAGTTAAAACTCAATAAATTCAATAAAGACGTTAAAAATATTTTTATAGCAATGTAAATATTAAAGATCTTCAACATGTTAAAATAATCCAATGCTGACTCTAATACACTTAACTAATTATTTAAAAACGTAAATTTCATTGGTTTAAGTATTTTACTCTGCCGGAAGATTTGCTTACCAAATGATTTTCATATGGTCTTAGCGACCGGTCCTAGCAGAGGAACTATATAGATAAATAAGCTTTTATTAGTTTAAAATAAATACTCGTATATTTTGAACTTTATGAATAATTCGGCTCTTTGCCTGGGCTATTTAATGTTAGTGTTTAGGCCAGGATAATTTCTTAAATGTATTTTAGTTTAGAATTAACATTTATCATCAGATAACAATTTAATAAATGATGAGCAGATAAGTGGCACCAATAAATATTTCTTTACAACATGATTCAATATAGATTAAACCTGGAATAACTTTTTAATTATCTAAATTAATGGCTTTTCTTTTATTTAGGATCTTTTAAACTCAGGACTATTTCCTCATATAATGTGGGCCTATCTATACTGGTTCTTAGATTGATGTAACTTCTTAGCAGTGCTTCTGGGATATATTTTATTTTTTTAAGCGATTTAAACAAATGCCATCTCGATGATTTATCAAAATCTTACTAGTGATGTTGTTTTAGTAAAATAAAATATTAATTTTTGTAACAATTAAAAAAAAAATTGTCACTAGAATTATTTTGTTTGTTTGAATATAGCTTAAATATGTCAAAATAAAATCCTGTGACCTTTGAAATACAATAACTAAGTGGTTAATTGACTAGTTGTAAAGATTAAAAATATAAGACAAGAATCCTTACTTTAATTTAGTTGTAAATGAAATAGTCAGACAAATCCAAATTTTTCTTAGTGTGAGAATATACAAAGGTAAAATTTTAAAAGAAGACTAGCTTATTGCTGATTAAAAAATATAAAACATTCATTTAAAAAAAATATGATTTATTTTTTAGATGTCAAATTAAAGAAGGAAAAATATGTAATTTTATAAAAATTCAATGGTTATTACTATCATTTGTCAGCGTTTGGGTTATACGGAATATTTACTAATATTATAGGGTTTTTAGAATTAATATACGTTTATTTATGTTTAATTTTACAGCCGACAAAGTATTCTTGTCGAGACAGAAACAGATCTTGAGACTTTTTGTGAGAATCCAGCAGCCCACTTTGTACCAAGACTTGATTGAGATCAGCAAGTCCTACAGCATAGAAGAGAACATCGACAAGTACGCTGTAAGTACAGCTCAGTGCTTAAATGATTGCTTTCAAAATACTGACTAGTCAAGCTTCAGTTAAATATGGCTTGTAAAATTTTAAACAAACCTATTTTTTGACTAAAATTGATTTCCTAAAAACACTTATTTTATCACCCAATTAATCAATGAATCTTAATAAGTGTGGGAATACTATTACTAAGGAAAGTGGTGTGATATTTCTGCTCACAGCGCACGACTTACAAGTTAGGCCAGCCTAAGAAACAATCTCCAATATTATATATCTGTAAATTGTGCTTATATAAGCAAATCTGAGTTTGTAAAAAGTGATTATAAGGAACCTATTATATTATCTACATACATTGGTACAGCCTTTGAATGTGTACAGTTTTTTTTACAGAAATACTTGTAGCATTGGCAGTGTAGTAGTAAAAAAAAATTGAGGGCTTGCACTGTTTTGTTTTAATCAGTTTTTGAATAATGTGTTTAATGTTTGACAGAGCACACTGCAAAAATTAGTCACATTCCACTTCAAGTCGGCAATGTTATTTAGTTTTTTATGAGAGTCAGAGTAAAAAAAATATGTGGTGGCCGCCACGGTAGCTAAGGGAAGGTTAGAAAGAAGGATTGTGGCGCGGGGAGGGGGGGAGGGGGATCTAAATCTTGCGAGCTTGAAAACAAACAAATACATGTGCATGAGTGTTGGTAGGATTAAGGAGGTTGAGCAGTCTAAGGCTAATAAACATTCAATTAGAGAGATGAGAGAATATCACAACATGACCTCCCGAGTAAAAGTCAAGTAGGCCTGAATTGATATATAACTACTTTGGAAATAGTCTCTCTACTCTCACAATAAATAGTTCTAGATAGTTTGAATCACTGAGAGCTAGAACTTGTAATAGAACATGAAGATAAACAATACATTAAGATATTGTTTAAAAAGTAATTTGACAGAGAGCGTGTGTTTGTCCCCAGTTCCCTAAGGAAGTGAAGAAGTTTCTGTACCTATACAAGGCAGGATTCTTCCTCCCAAGAAGTGATATCTTCGTTCCTCTGGAGAAGAAGCACAGCGAGCAAGCCAAGCTCTTGTCCGAGCTGTTCTATGATGCCAAGGACTATGACACGTTCTTCAAGGTAAACAAAATCACTATTTCGTAAAAATATTATTTATTTATCATAACTCAAACATCTCATAAGTTAATTCGAATGATTGTGAAATGTATCTCAGCCAATTATTCACCAACCCATTAACTGATATAAATGTTTGATGGTAAAATGTTCCAGACCGCCGTATGGGCCCGCAACCACCTCAATGGTGGTGTGTTCCTCTACTCCTTCACTCGGTCCCTGCAGGCCCGCGAGGACACCAGGTTCTTCTACATCCCCCCCTACTACGAGATCTACCCCTTCCTCTTCGTAGACGAACATGTCATTCAGAAACTGTATGAAGCGAGATTAACAAGTACGTACAGTAACGTATCTTAAACAATATTATCTGGGTAAGAGACCAACCGGATACACAAACACTAAGATATTTTAGAAACCACCTGGGATTGAATAAGTTTATCTCCCATGGTCATTATACTGATCTTTTTCTCCAATCAGGTGTTGAAAGTGGAGAGAGCAAACCTATCGTTCTCAAATCCAACTACACGGGTTACTGGGACAGTGAGAGGAACCCTGAAGCCATCCTAGCTTATTTCACCGAGGACGTGGGTTTGAACGCCTTCAACTCCGAGTGGAACAGACTATACCCATCCTGGTTCAACACCACCGAGTACAAAGTGAACATAGACCGTCGTGGAGAGCTGTTCCTTTATTACCAGAAGCAGCTGTTGGCCAGATACTTCTTAGAAAGACTCAGCAACAACCTTGGAGATATCCCGTCCTTTGAAGAAGAGTATGAAGTGAGTACGGTGACAACATATCAGAGAGGAGAAATAGTTACCTATAGGGGTACAAAGATTCCTGACCATCTGAATACAAACTCAACTAGAGATTGTCAAAGTTATAAGAGTCATGAACAATGTCTACTTTATGTTTATTAAATCCATTTTGTTTGTTCCTGAATTAAAACTAAGAGAGAGTTTTAAATATATTGAAACGTTTCTATTAGAAATAAGACCTACGACGAAAGAAATCAAAATCTTAGTGCTCAATTCTCTACTCAGGATGATAGAGCGACCGCTCAGATCAGAAGTTATCTGAACCATCGGTTGTATTATATTCACAGTGACTTATGGATGTAGCTCAAAGTTTATTTTGTTTGTTCTTGTTTCAGACCGGTTACTTCCCTCATCTCAGGTTCAACAATGGTCAATCTGTGACAGGTCGTCAGCAGTACAGCACGTTCTACGATACCGAGGCTATCAGTGTCCAAGATGTCAAAGAAACTGCGTCCAGGCTGCGACAAGCTATTGCATCTGGTTACATCTTCAATGTGAGTAAACCCAACGCAAGTTATTTTAGATTCCACATTCAAGTGGTTTAATCTTTCACTTATATCCTCCTCATCTCTCCACTTGTTACTATGTTAACAACTATTTTATTGAAACCAGGAGCAAGGCGTGAAGATCTCTCTGTTTGAAACTGACGGGAGGAACATGCTTGGTGAGCTTATCAACTTCTACGGCAACAGTCCCAACAAACACTACTATGGTTCCTACTTCAATGAAGCTCTGTACGTCACAGGTCACGTGGCAGACCCCCAACAACAATATGGGGTAAGGTATATTCATTGTATTAGCTTTACAGCGAATATATAGTTTCCAATCGACTCTAGTTCAGATTTATATTTTAAATATTCGTCTAGACTATCATTAATTATTAATCAACACGCTTGGAAGTATATTCTATTCATCTTTGTTCCCAACATATGGTTTGGTGCGAGGATGTGTAGATATTGTAACGAGATCAGGCATATTCTAAAAATTATATGTTCATCAGTATAGATTAGCAAAAAGGGACTTTTTACTATTAAAGATTACAAATCATATCGAAATTCTAATACATATATCATCAGTTTGTTTAAATACATTAATATAATGGCAGTTGGACATTGTTTAAAAATTTGTATTGTTTGTTGCAAATAGATTTATTGACTTTAGTGATAGTTGAGAAGTATTTTTATAAACTTGTGTTATATCTATCTGGATATTCTCTTAATTGGAATAATATTGATCAAATATTCTCTAAATGTAGGCAAAAGAATCCCTAGGTAATGATTGTTAATTTTCAGCTCGCTCCCAGTGCACTCCTCAATTACGAGACAGCCTTGAGAGACCCTCTGTACTACAGTCTGGTGAAGAGGTTATTCGAGAGTGTGGTCTTCAAGTACGTGGCCAAGCAGCCCAAGTACACCTACGAGACGGTAAGAAAACCTTGCTCGTCTTGCGGGAGAATTCAGAAGCTCTAATACCAAATATTGCTGTGCGATCAAGCAACGAGCGTCGTTTGTTTATCAAACTTACGCGAAGCACCTGCAATGTCACTATTTAAAATGGGATGATTTTCTATTTTCTCGAAGATACTTTATTTATTATGATAAATGGTTTAGTGAAGGTATTTTTTTAAATAACAATTTTCTTATAAAAATAATAGTACAACCTAATAAAAATACTTTTATGCTATGTCATGAATTATTTATTACTTCAAATCCCTGATGATAAGACAATTAAGTGTCTTGTAAAATAGATAGTAATAATAAATAGTAACAAACTTTTGGCATCTTGTTTCTCAGCTGCATTCCCCGGAGTCAAAGTGCAAGGTGTTGAGATCGACCCTCTAATCACCTATTTCGATGACTTCGAGATCAACCTCGACAACGTTGTGAGCGTGAACGACCCCAAGGACGGTGAGCATGTTGACTTCAGGGTGAAGCAAGGCAGACTGAACCACAAGCCCTTCAACTACAAGGTGTCTGTAGAGAGTGACAAGGAGACCGACGTCATGGTCAAGGTGTTCATCAGCCCCAAATACGACAACTATGGCCGTGAGTTCGACCTGGACACCAAGATCTTCTACGCCGTGGAGCTCGACAGGTTCCCAGCCAAGGGTGAGTTTGATTCAATAGTTCTGTCTTAGTAGTGACATCTTGTCAAATGAGCTTTCCATAAAGGATAGTCTGTAAATATCTCTCTAAACTCTGTGGAGCCATGATTGTATGTGCTTCGAAGATTTCAACAGTGTTCCATGGCTCACTTTAATAACTAAGTAAGAAACATTAACAATTAAGATACATTGGTACAATATTATACTTATATTTAACTTATTGTTTCATGAAAACTTAAATTGTATTACAACTGATATTTTTAACAGTTCTAACCTTTTAAATCCAAAATATTAAACTTTAATTATTTTCGTATGTTGATTTTTCTTTGTAGTGTTCAAAATACAATGCTTTTTATAATAAAAACCTAACGGTATGTTTCCAGTGAATGTCGGTACGACTGTTATTGAGCGTAACTCCATCAACTCATCAGTGGCTGTTCCCGACGCACCATCCTTCAGATACATCCTCAACAAGGTGGATGCTGCTTTGGAAGACAAGGAAGAGTACTTCATTGACAAGGTGAGTGATTTTTTTTTTACATTTATGAAGTATGGAAGTAATATTAATCACTTCAAGTCACTGGGAGTCCAGAGTTGACTGAGAATGGCTTAAGTTTTAAAAAAGAGAAATTTCCATCCATCTTAAAGCTATCATTTCTCCTGATATAGATGTTTTATTTATCCTTCCTCAGTTCGCCCGCTACCACGGTTTCCCTCAGAGGCTCCTCATCCCCAAGGGCAGGAAGCACGGTTTCCCCGTCGAATTCGCGGTAGTGGTACTCCCCTCGACCAGGCCGACAAGGATGATTTGTGGAAGTACAGCCTTGGTTCCGTCACCCTCTTGGGCACTCCAGCAAACACCAAGTACCCCGACTCTCGTCCCATCAACTTCCCCTTGGACCGCCCTTACCGCAGCGTGTACGATGCGTTCACCCCCAACACCTTCGTTAAGACCGTGTCCATCTTCCACAAGAATCTCGAGGAGATCAACACCGTCTAGGCCTAGAAGACCGTCAAATTATCATCTGAAGACCAGACAAATTATATAAACAACTCTAAGGGGCCGTATTACAGAACTTGAGTTATATGTCGACACATATCCAGGTGATAGGATTTCATTCTTTGTTTTGAAAGACATTTTTAATTCTGGATATTATTTCAACATACATATAAAGTAGGTTCTATAATATTGGACTGGAATTAGTATTACTAACTGTTTAATTTCTTAGTGTCTGTGATGAAACATAAGTAAAAGTACAACCAAATATTAAAATTTCATTTGTAAGTCAACGCGTTAAAAGATTTAAAATATAACATGTAACAATCCGTTTGAATATATTTTATAAACCAAATAAAATGCAAAATTCCATAACTAAAAATGCTATGTTTTAATTTATGCCCTACCATTAACTCCTACCTTAAATAATTTGACACTTAAAAATACGTTTACTAAAATACTATTCTCCTAATTAACGTTCACAGTTCTTTAATGTTGATTTTGGAGTTAAGAAGTGTCTAAGAATACCCTTTATTTATTAAAGTAGTAAAATAAGAGATTGACATAATAGTTTATTAAAGTCAGCTCTGTGTAAGATTAAGTAATACACCTAAATAAATATCTTAGTATGTAAGTCAAATAACAGACGTAAGATTCATTCTCCTTGTATTTCTCATCTCACACAAATTTGAACTAATGGTAGACACACAGAGAGGTAGTAGACATTTGAGAGACCATTGGTTGATTAGAATATAGGCCTAACCTAAACTTGAATGAAATTACTGTACAAAGAAATGATCACTTATCATTATGAAATAAGAACTTTGACATATTTTTGTGTGTTCATTTTATTTATATTTTCTCAAAATAATCATATCTCAAACTCACTCATTGTTTAAATTTGTTTACCTATATTTTATTTCCTTTGAATGGGATTAAGATGTAGTTAGATGTAAGGAAAGAAGGACCTAACTGCAAAACGAAATAAATTAAGTTTGTGAATCCAACACACACCAGCGAGAATAATTATTATCATTACTCTAACATTGAACGTATCACTTATAAATTGATGCCACTGTAATGCATTGTTATATTTCGTCTTTATTGGGCGTTGAACAAAATACATGGCTGCTTTGTTACTTTACATCCCGTAAGCTCGAATTCTTCCCAAAGTGGCGTTGGAGGGGAGGGGGGTGTAACTTTTAACTCCCAAAAATAGAAGGGGGTAAAAAGTATAATTTTTACCCCCTTTAGCCTCCAAAGATAATATAACAAAACATTTAGATAATGTAAATATCTTGCTGAAGCAAGATACAAAGTTCACACTAAGTTAAATTAATTAAAATAAAATGTACGTAGAGCACACACTGAAAAAATTTTTGAAAACTTTGATAGTGATACCAGCTTAATCACCTAATGCAGAAAGAAGTTTTCAATGCTTGTACGAATAAAAAACTATCTTTGATCCACGATGAGGCAACGTAGACTAAATCACCTGTGTCTGCTTAATACACACCCTGAGAGATTCAACAAAATTGAAATTGCAAAAATAGTTAGTGGTTTTATAGCTAGTAGCGAATATAGGGAAAAGGTGTCCTTTAATTTTCATTGTTTCATAATTTTTAACTGAGTTGCTTCAGATATAATTTTTCTTAATTTGTTTTGTGTGTATTAATTCTAATGTTTGGCAAGACTAAAATAAATGAGAAAAATGAACAATGGGACCGTTAAATATAGGTATCCCTCGTTATACGCGATCTCCCATTACGCGTTTTTTGCCATAACGCGATTCAAGTAAAATAAAAAACATGCTTGGTCGGCTGTAATTTCGCAGTCATCTTGTGCGCGCCCATAGACAGACAGACAGACAGACAGACAAGGGGCGTGCTCTGATTCTCCCTGAAGGGGAGCACGAGAGCAAGTTCCAATACGTACCGACCAATTGGTCACACCATGTGGTTCGCAAAAATTCAGGACAGGTTGTCGCGTTTCGCGAAGTTCTGAAACAAAGAACAGAGAAAACATATTATTAATTAATATTGGGGGGTAAGAGTTTTGGGGAAACCGAATAAGGTTTTTTTTTAGAGATACGTACGGAGACACTACTCTATGGGGGGCTTGGTGAGAGCCTCCCAAACCACTGTTGACTCATCTCGCTTAGACGAGCAGGGCTTTGGGACGTCGATGGCACCCACCAGGGTCGATGACGCAGTTCCCAAGCCCCTGGATAAGAGGATTGGTGGCACCGGGAAGTCTGGCGTAGAAGGATTGCTCCAGTTTCCAAAAGTGGTCCTTGATGGTAGGCATATCCAGGTCACGATGTAGAGTCTCATTCTGGACATACCAAGGTGCGCCCACAATGATCCTCGGACACACACTTCGATACGCCTGCATCCTCATATACGTGTCCGCCAGGTGGCCCCAAGCGGGACACGCATAGTCGAGGATTGGTCTGAGCTACTGCTTGTACAGCGTCAGACCGTTCCTTGTTGACAGGGTGCTATGCCTGTTAAGCAATGGGCCTAAGATTCCCAGCCTTTGCCTCGCCTTTTGGAGTCTCTCTCGTTACAGTATCGTCTATAGGTCAGTTTGGTGTCCAGCGTAAGTCCCAGGTACTTAACACTGTCCGCCCATCTAATCTGTTCTCCGAACAGCCAAAGTGGGGCCGGCCTGTAGAACTTTCTTTTCCATGTGAAGAGCACTGCTGTGCTCTTTCTCACGTTAATACTTGTTCTCCAGGTGGTCAGCCACCCCTCCAACTGCGTCAGGTGCGTCTGGAGTCACCTCTCCACCAGCTGCCCTCGCTACGACTCCGCTACTAGAGCCGTGTCGTCCACATACAGTGCCAACTTGGTGTCTGGGGATTTTGGAATGTCGTTCACATACAGACTGAAGAGCAATGGTCCCACCATGGAACCCTGCGGCACTCCAGCCTGGATGCTTCTGACTTGGGAGGTGGCGTTCCCAAAGGTAGTGGAGAAGGTGTGGTGGGATAGGTAAGATTGTACAACCTTAGCTAGGTAGAAATGCAGGTTCAGGGAGAGGAGTTTTAAAAGGAGACCTTCGTGCCAAACACGGTCGAAGGCCGTTGCCACGTCGAGAAAGACAGCACAAGTCAGCCTGTTGATGTTGAAGTTCCTCGTGACCTGCTCCACAAGCCGGACAAGTTGGTTATACATAGCGTGTCCCGCCCGAAAGCCGAACTGCTGTCCACCAAGATTCCCACCTCAAGAACATGTCGGGTCAGTCTCGTCAGTAGTAGTCTCTTGAACAACTTACACAGACAGTCGAGCAAGCTGATCGGTCGTAGGACGAAGCAAAGGCCGGGTCCTTACCCGTTTATGAAAGCAGAGGACGTTGGCGTGCTTCCAGAGCTCGGGGAAGTGACTCAGGAACAGGACGGCGTTGAATAACTCCACGTGGAAGTTAATCGCCTCCAAGGGCAGCTTTATGAGGACCACGTTACTGATACCATAGGGTCCGGGGGCCTTGTTTAGTCTTAGAGCGGCTATCGTCCGTGACATTTCTGTCACCTTCGTGGGTTCAGGTTCATCCAAGGGTCTGTACGAGACCCCACCGATGACCTGAGCCACGTGCGCAACGTACACCGGGTCTTACGGGTTGTCACTCAGTACAAATTGCGCCTCTAAGTGCTCAGCGAGAGCATCAGCCTTCTCCTAGTCGGAGTTGGCCACCCCGTTGTGACCCACAATAGGTGACCTTAGTGCGGGGACCCACATCAAGTTCCTCGTCATTTGCCACAGGGACCTGTCCTGCACGCACAGGCTCTCAATCTTGTCCTCCAAAACACTGTTAAGGTATTCTTGGACCATCTCCCGAACCGCATGGACTTTGCGGCTCCAGTTGGCCTTGTCTGCTGGGTCCCTTGAGATTTGCCAAGCCTTGCTCAGCCAATTTTTCTCCCGGACGTTGCCTGAGGATAGAATCGGGCAAAAAAGCCTGTGGCGCCCTCTCAGGACAGTGCCTTGGCGTCGAAGATTCGAGCGACTCTTTAATGGCGGAAGTTATGAGCTCCACACCGCAATCAATTTCTGCTGCTGTTCGAAAGGTAGGGGTGGGTCCCAACCTCTCTCTCTCAACACATTCGTAAACCTGTCCCAATCAGTGCGCTTTAAGTCGGTTTTTCGGGAGGGTTTATAAAGGACACCGCGCTTCCAGGTTCACAAGAACGGGGTTGTGATCCGAGTCTATCTCAGCTAGAGACTTCAGCACTGACCGCCTTCTGATCCCTCTGGAGAAACGAAGTCTAGGTCGTCCGGGAAGAGGATAGAGGTAGGGGTGGGAGGGCTGGAAGCCACCAGACCGTGTAGATATATGAAGTCTCGGAGCAATCCACCACGAGCGCACATAATCCTAGAGCCCCATGAGGGATGTTAGCGTTGAAGTCACCACCGATTAAAACAGGCGTGGTACCTCAAAGCAGCACCTCCATGTCAGCCCTCGTAGCCCGGTTGAAGCGGCGGTAGGGAGGGAAATAGATGGAAATGAGATGCACTGGGCCGGTCGAGGTCACAAGTTGGATAGCCGATGCTTCCATGTGTTGGAGGGGAGAAGTGAGATGGCGTGATGGTCAAGGCCCCTCCAGACCAGGACCACCGTCCCGCCCCTTCCCACATTCCCCGCTCGGTCACTCTGATGGCAGATTAACTCTGCTAACGAGAACCTCATTGCGGATCACAAGTGAGTTTCTACCAACAATATTACATCGACACGATGCTTATCCAGGAAACTTTCAAGTTCAGCCTTCTTCCCCGCGACTCCGTTGGTGTTCCAGAGTACGACCGTGAGCTCCTTAAGCACTGGTAGTCCTTATTCGAGTGTACTGCCATGAAATACCAGGTAGAGGATGATAGCTCCTGACCAGGTGGCCCGGTTACTCCTCGGAGACTCCTGGCCCTCCTCAAGAGACTCGATAAAAGTCCATGGTCCCATCTCATAATACCCTTGAGTAGCTCAATGTAAATTTTGAGCTTTGCAGTATCATCCTCAGGTGTGGGGTGGCAGGGGTATCATGGGTATGAGTTGGGAGTGGTAGGAAAGGTTGGAAGGGTGCAAAGGGTCAAGGGTAGAGGTGAGGGTTGCGGAAGTGGGGGGGGGGGGGCTGGGATAGAGGGAGGAGTGGTCTCGGGCGGGCCCTCGACTGAAAGGGACGAACCGAATGCTACCGGTTCAGGTAGGGTGGTTTTGGCAGGTGCCTCGACCTGATGTGGAGGGGTTGGTCTTCCTGAAAGGACACTGGCGAAAGATTGCACCAGTGGCTTTGGTGTTGGAGCTGGAGTCACTGTCACCCTCCGTCCCGCAACATACCCCGAGGGCTTCTGGCCTTCACTTAGCCCATTCGTAGTCCCTTCTTGACCCTTGGAGGCACGCACATTCCCTGCCACCCGCAAGGACCTGCACGTGGGACAGCCCTGCCACGCCAAAGAATGAGCTCCTGGCAGTGCAGGCACTTCGGGGAGATCGTCTCTCCTCCAGGCACCCACCCCTCTCGTGGTCACCACTACAGAACCCATACCTAGGGTTAGCACGGAAATATTTCCGCACATGACCAAACCGGAAACAGTTCTTGCACTGAACCGGGCCTCCTGGAGACTTGTACTTCTCCACCCTGACACGGAGTCCGCACAGGACTGATATGGAGTACAGCCTTGCGGTATGCTCCCCGGGCGTCAGAGAGACAACGAATTTCGGCAACCGCTGCCTATCTCCGGTCTTCTGATCCCGCTTCCATTGGGAGAGCATCTGGGTGATGGATTTCACGGGGAAGCCCATCTCCACTAACTCTTCCTGGATGTCATCAGGATTTGTCCGTATCAGGAGTCCTTTCACCACGACCTTGACCAGTCACTCACGTGCCAACTCGTAGGACCAATGCTGGATCCCCAAGCTCGGCAAGAACTTCTGGAGGGCACGGTAATCTTCCTCCTACTTGCACTGGAGATGCACTCGGTCCCCCGGCTGCCTGAACACCTTCACAGGTTCTTGAACCTTGGACCGGATGGCCCTCGCCACCTTGGAGTAGTCCTCCACATCACACAATATGATGGAAGGGATCTTCCCCTTTGTTTTGCCAGCCAGCCCAGAGCAACTAGTACCAGGATAGGGTTAGCCACGGCTTGCGTTGTTACCCGTAGTTTTACACTGCTTCCCACCTTTACCCAAAGCTGGCGCACCCTGGCCCGGGCCACCGCTGACCTCGCTCTAATCACCAGAGCTACCGCCTAAATGGTTAGGGTTGCCCCCAGTAGCTTCCTGGTGTTGTCGGCCTTCCCCCTTCGGAGGGGTCTTACGGTCTGAAATCCTTCAGATTCATCATCGGACCCCTGGCTCAACTCATCGCGCATCAACAGGAGGTCTGGTCCTGAATACAGTCTCTTCACGTCCACGGACTCGCACGAGCTGTCAACACGCGTGAAGCGTGCAACCCGGTCTTCCGAGTATGATGAAAATTCAACCGGGCGTTTATTCCCTACCGAACCCCCTTGGCGGGAGGTGTCGGAGTTGACAAGGGTTTTTGAGGTCCTTGCGTTATCGCTTGCGTCGGTGCCGCTTACAGCGGTCTTTACCGGTGAAGGACAGCTAGGCTCCCCCTGGTCAGGGCTTCCATTGGAATCGTTAGGTCTCCACCCATCGTGCTGGCGATAAATTTCCCCATCCTTCCCGGTTTTCGGGCTTTCGGCCCTAAAAAGGGCCTCCAGCACTTTTTGGCCATCGGCGGCACGCTCACCTCCTGTAGTAGGAGGGGCTTCACTGGGCTCACCTGCATCGTCATTGCTGCCGACGCTTTGAAAGGGGCCGGCACTGTCAAGCGAGCTGAAGCCCGAGGGCGCACTACTGGATGCCCCGGTGGATCTTCCAGTGGCACACGTGCCTCAGGTAGCTGGAAGGGCCCCACTGGCTTCACCCTGCTGTGCGACATCTAGTGACCGTTCCGAGACCGAGAGCACCCCTCGGAAGGGAAGCGGAGTGATATAGTGGCAAGCGCACACACTACGCCACCCCTACCCCCTTTTCCCCTCGAGCCTTCCCCCCTCCCCAGCGCGGTCCGCTAGATGGGTCACGATCCTCCCCGAGAAACCCAGCGCACCAGTCCGCTAGTTCTAAACCGATCTAAGAGATCGCGCCAGGACAAAGGGCTTGATCAAGACAAAGACCTTACCAAAAAAAGGACAACGAAAAACCATTCAAGTGTAAAAATGTGTAACAATAATGTAGTAGCTCTAGTCAGAGTAATTATAGGAGGGTTAAGATATATATGTTAGCATAAGTTTAGAGAATAAGACTGAGGAGGAGGGTTGGGCCCAACCTCCTCCAGCTGATGAATATTGTCAATGTAAGGAGATAACGAAAAAATAGAAATAAACTTCAGACATCTCATCCCAACCCTCTAGGGGCTTTGGGAAGCCATCTATTGGTCTGGTTCCATTTTTTGCAACAACCCTTCCTGCCTTTCCTGCGCTCAGAACCATTCGGGCTGCCACTCTATCTTTCCCACCCTTTCAGCGCTCAGAACCATTCGGGCGGCCACTCGAGCCCTCCTACCTTTCCAGCGTTCAGAACCATCCGGGTTTCCAACTCCTTCCCGAATTTCCACCCTCACCTCATGACCCCCCCCCCCTCCAAAGCCTTCACAGTACCGCCGTAGCAAAGGAGGGCGACGCCGCAAAGCCAGGGCAGAACATAACATTTTTTAAAGCCCCTCTCACACCTGCCCCATTCCAATATCCATCCGCTTCATCACCCCACGTTCCCCCGCAATTCCTCTCCATGCAACCCGCCTATCAGCTACGATCTCTCTCTCCTCCACCTCCCCTGTATCATCTTCTCGACTACCACTATCTGACCCTCTCGGACCCAAGAAGGACGCATATCAAATGCCTCTCAAATAAAAAACTGCAGCGGTGACTTCTCGACCTGGGTCTGGATGACGCACCTCCCAATTCCCCGAAACAAGAAGCGAGCTTAGAAAAACAACCCTGGCTGACTGCGTCCACCTCGCAAGTAATTGGTGAGGTCAAGTTGGCAAATGTTGGCTCTAGGAAGGGCTGATTCATCACCAGAAGGTGACTCTTGCCGGGTGGGGTAAGCGGCACGCTCGAAGGGGAGCACGAGAGCAAGTTCCAACATGTACCGACCAATTGGTCACATCGTGTGGGTCGCAAGTAAGATGTCGGGTTGTCGCGTTTCTCGAAGTTCTGTAATAAAGAAACAGAGAAAACAAAATATTAGTAATTTTGGGTGGGAAAGAGTTTTGGGAAACCGAATAAGTGTTTTTAGAGTTGCGTGTGGAGACACTACTCTATGAGGGGCTGGGTGAGAACCTCCTAAACCACTATTGTCACATCTAGCTTATCCGAGCAGGGCTTTGGGACGTCGATGACGTAGTTCCCAAGCCCCTGGATAAGAGGATTGGTGGCACCGGGAATTAAGCAAAATGTGAAGCGCGGGATGACTGTTTTATACAAACTTGTCTGACGTCTTCGAGGATGTTCTCCAGCCAGAAACAAAGGGGGGAGGTGAGTTTGCAAAATTGCGCTGAATGACAACTAGTGATAGAAGAAGGCGTGGGGAACATAGAGAAGCAGCTCTGTCATTTAATCGAAGTGGAACCTGAGAGTAAGATGTCGTTTGCTGAACCTCCAGGAACCGTCAGCTGGGGCACTTTCCTGAAGTTTGTGTGTTTCCCGGTAACATGATTTCACCGTGAGTTAATATCTGCCACACATTATTAGATTTTATTATTTCTGAATTTATCGTGTTAATAATGTATATGGAATTCTGAGTGTACGTGTTAAACGGGACGTTTACACGTTACAACTTTCCTACCCCTTTCTTTCAAAGGAACCCAGGGAGGGTGCAACAGACGGTGGCGATGAAACATCTCACTTGCATTTTACAACTTTGGCGTGGGTGTTAGGATCCACTTCGTTGAGACAGCTTGAGGCGAAGCATCCAATAATCTCTTTCCCAACAGATGGCACCAACCAGATTAAGACCTTTGCTCCAGATTATGAGCGCAGCTGCAGATGGGAAGGGAGGAAAGGAGGGAGTCAGTCCCATAATATATAAAACCTCACCTTTGATACACATATAATAAAGAACCAATAACGAACAATCAACTGTAGAATAGCAGCTTTTTAGAAAAATATGAACATTAACTATAAAGCTACAAAGTTCAATCCACAAGTGTAACTTGTAAGAACAAACCACTAATAATAACTTGATTCTACCTGAATCGTTATCTTACGAATACAAATAATTTTCATAATACATACCATATGCAACACATTAATTTGTTTCTACAAATTTTAATTTACATTTACCTTTAGTTATTTATAATAAAAGCAAAACCTTAAATTGTTTCTACTAGATCTAGTAGGATCCCAAAAATATATATACAAAAAACATACCTTTACATTTTAGGAGATTACAATAATGAGAAATTTTTAAAAATTGTGGTCTCGGTGTGTATTTCATAAGTATTAAATTGAACAATAATAGAAACCTAAAAAAAATCGTGATATATAAATTTGATAAAAATAATTATCATGGAATAGGTCCCTAAGTGAAAAAAAAGCTTAGCATTGTGACGTTATCCACCCTACCATGTATTTCCCTATATTTTTCTAATATTTGTGAATAGTTTCCAATTTATTTTCGTTTGAAATTAAGAACTTCAAAGTTCGGCCGTCGCTTAACACGCCGTAATGCCGGCCTTACAAATAATACTATTTACATCCATTTAATAAAATAAAATGACTGAAGAAACAACGTATAACATTGTTTTAAATAATTTAAATAAGGAATTTTGACTTAAGGAAGAACACTTACCTTTTATTAAACATATTAATTATCCTTCTAAGAAGTTTGTTGACGCTTCTTTTATTTATTTTGAATGTTGACCATGATTGATTTCAACGCATGCGCAGATCAGTCAAACAAGTGAGTAGCGGTTCTCGTGATTGTAAAAGAGGAAACAAGGCAAGATGTAATTAACTCCAAACTAGCGCGTTTTTCAATTCTGACAGATGGAAATAAACATTTAATTCTTTAAGAAAACATTGTTCATATTATTATCATGCAGTTCAATCTTGATCTTAAATTTGGATTGTATTGATTTTTATTTCTAGTCCATAGTCAACATTTTATATTTTGTTTTAATATATTAGTTTTCTCTTTGGACTTGAAAGTAAAGAATAGTGGGTCTTCTTCCTCGGTGTTGGTCTAACATGGAGCTGAATCTGTGGAGCTCTTAATTTAATTTATTTTTAAAGTGAAGTAATGGTTGTAAAGTAAAGTGTGAGTAGCAAATGGAAAGCTAAGTATATATGCAAGAGCTAGACTGTTTACTTTTTTAAGAATGGTGGACGAGTTAACATTAATAAAGTGAAACAAATTTCTGAAGTTGGTGTTGTTTCAGCATGGAATTATTCATGGGTGAGGTCAAGCCAACTCTTCAACTTTAAACTCGTATTTTTTTTATCAAACATCAGAATTTGTGTAAGAACTTTCAGAAAGACTATCTAATTCAGAGAATTAATTAACATTTTATTTTATGTTTAAATAATAATTGTATTGATTTTTTTTCTTCATCTTTTTGTCTCAACAATACCATTTTATTTTGTCAAATTAGAATTATAACTATCCGGAATTCCATAGGTAGGATTGGGATGTGGTAAAAAAAGGAAACAATAATAAACCCACAAAAGTTCCAATAATTGTTATTTTATACATTTATTTTTATTGTAGTCAAAATTACATTATATTTCAACAATCCATTTTTATTTAAATTGCTAATGTTTTATTTTAAGTATTCCCCAGTGGTCTCGAGTATTGAGAGTCGTCGTGCCACTGTCTGAATTAGCCGAGGTAAATGTATTTTTTTTATTATTAATATTTTTTTCTCCTAGATCCTAGGAGTGGCGCCCAACAAATAGCACAATTTTTATACATCTTGACATTAATTGTTGTTATGTAAACAAGATTCAGAAGACACTGATATTAGACACAGAGTAAATTATAATTCATAAAATACCTTATTTTTTATGAAACACTACAACATCAACTTACAAAATAAATATTATATTGGATGGAAATAATATTTTTTTTGCAGCACTGGGCTTTCAAAAGTTTAGAAATATTTTAATAATAATAGAACACCTAGCATTTTTTTAACATTCAAAACCCATTACCTCAGAATTCGCTTATTTGTACTTGTAGTCTTCTTGCCAACGTGCGACATATTTTTGTTGAAAAAAAAAGTACTGCTCCAAATTGTATTTGTTGGTATTTGTATAGTTGAAATTTTTATATAAATAGCCTTTTGAAAAATGCTAACATATTTCTTTATTCAACCAACATTTTTAACTTTATACTATAATTATTGATATTTTTTATAGGTATTAATAAAACATTACATCAAAAATGACAGCTGCAGTTCAAGCTGTGATCACAAATCAGACCTGTGTTTATTTTTATCCTGTGGTAACAGTGTAGAGTGCGAACTGGGTTCATTTTTGTCCAGTGACAGCAATGCGAAGTGTAAACTGTCCAGTGGTAGCAGTGTAAATTGTGACTGGTGTTCCATTTTTCATTGTAAAAACGATTGTTTTTTTATTCATTCTATTTGATCCTACCCTACTTTCTTCCAGGTACGGTACACATTTTTAATTATAAGTTTTTATAAAAATAAAACAACCAATAGACGAGGATATTAAAGCGATGCTTAGCAAGTATTCAACCTGCTTCTTCATACTAAGATGGAATGCCAGGTCGCCACCGTGGTTCGGATTCCACGTTAAACTGTAGGTCCTTCATTTCATCTCACAATCACCCTACCATTACACATTAGGTAAGTGCGTATAACCCGAACGGGTAGTAAGACGCGGTGCTAATAATAATAATAATAATAATAATACTAATAATAATATATTAAATAATAATATATAACATACTAAGAAGTAAGTTTAAGTGACAACTATTCTACATTTTATAGTTTAAAATGCTTTTATAGACAATTACATTTCCAGCTGTTTTTTGAAATATCATAATTTATATCACTTCTGAATCAAGCATAAATAATACTTAATACATTGCACATAATATGCTATAGTAGACTCAAGTCACCTATCAGTACAATACAGAACTCTCTTAACTTCTATTATATTTATAAAATATTTTAAATACACACCTTTTCTGGTGTGCTACTATTTTTAAGTAAAAATTCACTTAGTTTCAAATTCAAAAGCTCATTTGTTTAACCCAGGCTGAAGGTAAGTATTTAAAAGTGTTGAGAAGAATAAAGAAAATTCCGAGGTCATCAAGTAATTTTAGGATCATTAGCGCTTTGTGATATTAGTTCGTGTCTTTCCTCTATAAACATGTGAGATCTGATCAAAGCAGAACATAAATTTTACTCAGCCTTTTTTACCTAAACATTCTGGAGGTATAGCGCTTTTTCTAGTTTGTTTGTACTAATATTAAAGAAAACGACCAAAATGTACTATCCAAATAACATTTTTAAGCTATTTAACTTACACTTTCTGAACCGGATGATTATATCAGGGTCTGATAATCTAAAGCAAACACAGCATCCAGTCACCGGCGTTAGTTCATCCTGTGAGAGGAGAAAGTCGCATTTCACAAACGATACTTTTTTAGCCTTATCAGGAATCGATCCCAAGGCTCTCAGTTCAATTGGCAAACTCACTAAGTACTGAGCTTAGATGCCGGATAGATACTCTGTAAGTGATAACTTGATTTATTGGGTAGTATAAAGAGTATTAAATTAGTATTGTTAGCTGAAACAATTTTAATTGTGCTTGGGATAAACGTGCAACACCCTCCACTGTCCCTGTAGGAAAGGTCCCTAAAACTACGGTAAAGGGGGATGTGCTTACATATTATAAACAAAAACAGATTAAAGAGCAAAGTTTTAGATCAGGAAATTTTAATTATCTCCAAGAAACAAATAGACAAAGGATAATGGCCTTAATTCAAAAGCTTCCTAGTAACTACTACTGCAAAAGAAAACATTGCATCATAAAAATGTAACTTCTTAAAGGTAATTGATACACCTTCTACCGAAACGTATTTCACTATTTACTGTTCTCAAAAACATGACTTAAGGTCTTTCGTATTATGTTACAAAATAAGAGTATAAATATAAATATAAATATACTAAAATGTTCCAATGAATAAAAGTAATAATTTTAACGAACAATTATACTGAGTGAAATCTCGTGTCCTTCAAAATACTCTAATTCAAAGTTTACATTTGTAAAAAAAAGGACACAGATTTAAACGCAAGAAATAGCGTTTACCAACTAACAGTTTACTTAACATCAGGAAACGTAACCAGTAACCGTTACTGCACAAAACAATTGCATTCTTGATATTTATTTATATCGAACAAATGATTTTTTATATAAAAAAGGTCTATCTCCCTAGACGCAAACATAAGATTTATCCTATACATTTAGTCAAATCAAATCAAATGGAAATATCTACAAGGTGTTGACTATTAACTTTAACTATTTACAACGTAGGTCAATCCTACTTGACTCTTAAACAAGATTAGAAGCGTAACAAATAAGCTAATACCAGACGCAATTGCCCCATTGCGTCGACTCGAAAACATGACAATTTACATTATGGGTTTCTTTCCCAAACACGCAAAATACCCTACAAAACAAGTTATATTATTAAATGCAATGTTACTGCCAGGTCCAACCTCCATGACCCCAGTTAAGAAATGCTATATTTATATAAATGAGTTTATAATATCAAACGGTCGGAACTCCCAGGTCCCTCCTCCATGACCCCAGTTCAAGAAATGCTCTATATCTATACAATTTACATACTCCTTTATATATTCCTTCTGAGCCTAGAAAACAAAACAAGGGGAGGAAAGTTTACATTCAAGCCAGTCACGTAATACACAGGCATTACGTCATTATGCAGTAGTTTTTTCTTTCTTCGTGGTTTCTGATTGGACATAGCCGTCTTATTGCACAGTAAACTAAGAATATTTGAAGTTCATCTTTCTTGAAAGCCGTTGGAACCGTCCGTTGCTAGGTGAGAGTTGCCATAATCTTCCTCCAGGGGGCAACATAGGGCAGATATGAATTGTCGCCTTGACCCTCGGGAACGTCGTTCAGTTATAATATTTTTCTCGGGCCGGTTACAACTTTGAACATTACTCGCAGTCGTCCACGATCCAACCCGGCCGCTTTGACTTGGTAGTACTCTAGTGATGTCAGATTGGAGATCCAAAGGTACGCGAAGAACATTTCGTTTAGTAGACAGACAATATTGGATAATTTAAGAACGTTTATTTGATGTGTGATGGTTGGGCTGCATTGGGCTATAATAGTGAATAGTACTATTATAGGTTACGTCGGTGTTATTTAGGAGCGGGTAGTATGCTATACGCGATTAAGCGTGTAGAATCAGGTTGGGAGGAGTAGTAATTGTACAATACGAAGATTGTATTGTTACAAAGGCTGTGTATGTATTATTATTATGCCTTACCTATGTCTATTGTGAGTTTGGACTACATTATTCGTAGGGCAGTAGTGGAGAGATTAGCCCAGGAAACACCCGTACATGCTTTACGTGGAAGTTCTTTTCAAGTCCCGATGAGATGAGACGTTGATGGTACTGAGTATGAGGGTGTGGCACCAGTAGATACACTTAAACCTAACTTAAACTTAAGAAGGAGCTTTACAATTGAAGGGGCTACCCGCAACCCGCATTTCACCCATTTACCCAAAGGTTATTCTTATTCTGATGATATCTCAACTATTATGAATGATAATAAAATATTTATTGTGTCAAATCTAAGGTATCTATATGCCAAACAATAATGCCAGACCCAAAATTTAAATAAAATTATTGAATAATTAGATAAAAAATTATATATAAATTAATAAATGTGTTTGAGCTTCAAACTATTAATTGAGAAGGAAACTTAATTTTTTTAACTAGGCATTCATAATCGCAACTAGTTTAAGCTTGCAACAGTACAATTATAATTGGGTGTTTATATATGAAAAAACTGAATAAACCCAAAAAAACAATTTTCATGCCTTTTCGAATTAATATTACATTGGAGATAGGTCACTTTACTTCCATTCTTTTCCTGTCAAAACCCCATTAAGTACGCTTGGTTGGATACAGAAGGGGTGAAGGGAGAGGGCTCGGTTATATTTCAATAATCTCTTACCTGAACAGGTTGTATTATTAGTACTACTAAATAATTTGTTGCGAATTTTTTTTCAAATGGTGAAAAAGAATGGAGAAAGCATACTTCTGATAAAAAAAAAAAAAAAAAAAAAAAGCAGAGAGGTTTGAATTTTAAAAAGTATCGAGAAGTTCAAAAGAAGTAGAGCAAACAGTTTGTGTACAGCAAGAAACTAGTGACAACAATCAATATAATCTTAATTAATACGAATTAATATTAGAAAACCTTACCCCAGAACATCAACATAACCAGAATATAAAATTTGTAATAGCTGGCAGAAGAATTGTAGAACTTACTTACTTTTTAAAATCGCTCAGTAAAATGACAGAACATGGACCACTGAGCTGCAAATTAGAAAATATGGAACTGACCAAAGAATCAAGGTATGGACTGCGAAGCTGTCTTCATTTTTGGTGCAATGTTTGTGGAGTAGAGAAAAACATATTTACAGAGGATCCATGTGATAAATCAAGAATGTAAATTAATTCCTCAGCTGTGCCAGGCGTGCCAAGTGTTGGAGGTGGTCTTGCTCATTTAGAAGAGACTACTTCAGCCGTGAACATGCCATGTATGAGCAGTCGAACTTACAGTATCACGACATTATTTGTGATGGTTTATTTGCGACATCCATGGAAGAGATGAAGATGGATGCTCAGGAAGAATCGAGACTTGCTGTACAAGAAGGAGCAGTTGACGTGAATGGTGTTCCATTAATAACAATGGTGGCTGATGGCAGTTGGGCTAAACGCTCTTATCGTTCCAACTTTAGTTCACTGTCTGGCGTGGTAAGTTTTATTATCAATACTTTATTTCTCATTTACAAGCCATAATACTGATTTATTTCGTTATTTCCATAGTTTAACGCACAATGGTATGGATTTCCTAAGTTAAACTGCTCAGAAGCATCAATCTAACTGGTGTACTGGTGATGGAGAAGCCAGGTTTTGATTCCCTGACGGATTTACTTAGCATGTTTTCCTAAGTTATTTACATTCTTCTTTCATACAAATGTGGGTAATTTTCCTATAGTATTTACCTTCCTTATCCCTGTCCAATAAATGTAAATATGCAGGTAAGCTCTAAAGGATAGTAAGACGAGAAGGGGGTGGGGGAACCTCAACAAAAAGCATGTTCACGTTGATAATGAAAACTGTTTGTGAGTAAGAGATTAAGATAACCTTTGTAAATTGCATTTTTATAATAAGCTGTTAAATTAATTATATTGTTATTAAAACATTAATGGCATTTAAATGGGAGTCGATATAAATCCGAAGAGTTTTTAAACATGCAATATGTTATAACCACCATAAATTTAAAAAATGTTTTGAAATCATATTATTACAAAAGCAAAACTACTTATATATAAAATAATAGACCCTAAGTAAAAAATCATTAAAACTATTTCACTCGTATATTAAAGATATTTTTTTATATAATTTGTACAATATTACGCTAAGCGTGAGCAATAGTGAGGATTAATACCAAGGACAGGTGAGGAGGGAAGCTAAGAGAAAATACACAAGCAAATAATTTTTAAGAAAATTAAAAACAATTAAGAATGGCTCTTAAAATTCACACCACTTATCGCGTGCTAAAAAGTGTCAGTCTCCTCTTGGCTGGCTTGCCGGTGACGGGAAGATGGGTCTTGAATCTCGGCGGTTGTACTGAGGTAGCTAGTCCTAAAGGTTTATCCCCCTCTTCCTATACACAAATTCAAGTACGCTTCCTCTAAATTCTAACGTTCTCATCGCTATTCTATTAGTGTTATAAACAAAATTAAAATACATTGCATTCTAATATATGCGATCTAGTAATTCCTTGACTTGCCATTTGGATATTTCCATTAAAAAAACAACTTAAATAACGTTATTTAAAAATAAAATTTAAAACTGTCTTAAAGTAAATTTGAACATATTAGGCTTTAAAATGTAATAATATATGTTACATAAAGTTGTTTTTTTAATTCAAGTTGCTTGAGCGACATAGTTTTTACACATTTCCTTATCATGGATACGCACCCAACTACTCTTTATATTTATTTTATTTATTAACACTGGGACTGTCTAACCGATTGGGTTGTACGCATATGCAGGTATACTAATTACTCTGATGGGTCAAGTATGAGGATGGCTATTATTTAAGGAAGGGTACCCACATTTTCATAGAGAGCCATTTAGGAAATACAGATTACATGGACTCGGAAAACAATACTTTATACCAAGGATCTTAATTAATATGAAATCAGTTAAAAAAAAAATCGTATTCAACCTCAGATAAAACAATGGACAACAATAAATATTTATTCTTAATTTATAATATTAGATATGCTAATATCTTAACCGGAAAAATCATATTCTCTAATGAAAATGGTGGCCAAATTAAAAAAAAAATTAAGATACAAATATTCTTAATTTGTATTAATAAACAACATAACATTAAAAAAAACGCTTAGTTTCTTAGAGGTTTCGGTTGTAGTATGAAATTCTCAATGTAAACTAAAGCACTCCACACAATTGTCATACACTCATTTTTGTAGGAATTATTGTCTGAGAAGCCATTTTTTCTTTATAGTGGTATATAGTAAGAAAAAAGGACTTCTAGATGTCATTCCTCCAAAAATCAGTGGATAGTAAAGTCAATTTTTCATAGGATGGCACTATTAAAATAAATAGATCTACTTTCATGTATGCATCCGTCAGGTCACGTGACCTATAGCTGTCAATTTTAATATATATTATCAATACTTATTAAATAACATTAATGATAATTTACAATACAATATTTGTCAATTTTGGTCATAAAACTAATGTGGGTGGCAAGGGATGGTGACAATACAGTGTAAAATAGATTGGATTAGGTGTAAATTTGTTATTTCTATCTGAATTTACTAAATAAATATAAAATATGAAAAGCCAATATTATTTTATTTGTATTAGGCCATAATGTCAATCAATAACTTTAAGGTTCCAGAACGTTCAACTTTACAAGTCAAGACACAACCACAATAGATTTTACTCGTACCAATGCCAAAAGCCCGAATTTTAAATTAAAAACAACAAAGTAAATATTATCCCCGTGAGGTCTAATACATCAGTCTTGGTTTAGAATTGGTCAACGTTAATAAAGAGGTCAAGGTTCAAAACCTAGCCAGTTGCGCTGGGAATAGTTATCATCCTGCAAATGTTACTGTTATATTACCATAAACCTCTAACACAATATACTAGACTGCCAATGATGGAGAGAAAGGGGCTCGAATCCCTCAATGGCTATACTGAGGGTATATTCTCTCAAATAGTTTCCAACTTTACCTGGGCGCAAATGCCGGTCACTTCCTCAATATTCAACCTTCATCATACCAAACACACTAGCATAATTATACATAATGTGTATAATCCGGGCGTGTAGTAAGACGTTGTGATAAAAAAAATCTAAAAAAGAATGTAATGTACATTTTAAAGTGTACAAAACACCTAGATAATTTTTATCCCGGCCTGAATACAAAATGTAAACCTAAACATGAGATTCGAACATAGCATATTTGGCTTTAGCGCGCCAATACTATATCACTACTCATTTGTACACCATGTGAAAAATTACACTCGTCCCGTTGATATTAATAATACTAAACTACTTTGGTTCTTATTTTCAAGAAGCAACCAAGCATTGTTGAGAAAATTTTGTGGCTTTCACAACAATAACTAGGCGTTTTATTACTCTGTTTTCAGTACTGTCACTATACCTATTTTTTGTTTTGTTACCTTCAGGCTGCTATTGTGGGGTACAAGACTAAGAAAGTATTGTACATAGGAGTTAAAAACAAATATTGTACATTTTGTGACCGGGTGCTGAAAGAAGAAGAAAAACCTAAAAAGCACACTTGTTTCAAAAATTGGGGAGAGGATCAAAGCTCGTCAAGTATGGAAGCCGCTATTATTGTCGAGGACTTTTGCAAGAGCGAAGAAATGTACGGCATATGATACAGCACTATCATTGCTGATGGTGACAGTAGCGTATACAAGCGGCTTCTTGAGGCTCGTCCATATAGAAATTTGACGGTACAAAAATTGGAGTGCCGTAATCATCTTCTCCTGAACTACTCTAACAAGTTGAAAGATTTGTGGAAAAACGACAAGAATGGACCATTTCATCTCCGACAAAAAATCAGTTCCAAAAGTATGCAGCTACGTGGGGCAGTGGTGAAAGATGCACAATTTAGAATGAACGAGGCGGTACAGTTGCACGAGCGCATTGATAAATTAAAAGATGACATTTTGAATAGTCCAAATCATATATTTGGAGACTACCAACATTGTGTTCCTTATTTTTGCACAGGACTAAAAGAAAATGAGAAAAATCTTATTCCAGAGCTTCAAGAAAGTGGTATTTTACAAAAGCTGAAATTTATAGCTCAAACATTTACCATTCACTGTCGCAGCCTGCTGTATAATGTAGACAACAACTGTGTTGAGCACTACAACGCTGCCATTGTAAAAAAAACTGGTGGGCAAACGCATCAATTTCACACAAAGAGGATCCTATCAAGCGCGATGTGCTGCTGCTGTAGTAAGCTACAATTCTGGCGCTCTCCATTACAAACTACACACAAAATTGTATGAATCAAGTCCGGGGAAATTCACAAAGTTGGAAAAGCACGCAAGCGTCGAAAAATATGTCTCGCCCGAAGAAAGCGAGAAGATTCACATCACTCGAAGCCCACCCGGTCAAAAAACCATTCTTCCCCATCCCCCATCCAAAAAAAGAAAATGGATGCTGACTATAGTCCAAACTCTCAACGCCCAGAAAGATTTTATATTATTTAAAAAAGAGTTGCAAAATAGCCTCCAACATTCCTAAGAAGAATTGCGAAACCTTGAACGTCAAACCATAAATCAGAGTGAATCTGGACAATGGTTAGAAGAAAGGAGGAAACGTTTAACAGCGCCTAATTTTGGACAAGTTTGTTGCAAGCTCCCATCAACTGGTTGTGAAAATTTGGTCAAACAAATTCTATATTCTGATCTCCAACACCTAAGCTCGTTGTCATACGGAAAAGCAAATGAAGAACATGCCATAGCGAAGTTGGAAGAAACTTTGAAAATCAGGGTTGAACGCTGTGGTTTCTTTGTTGACCGTGATTTGACATTCCTCGGCGCTATACCAGATGGACTAATCGACAATGATGGCATAGTAGAGGTAAAATGTCCATCATCAGCTGAACAGTTTGAGTCCTGAGTCAACCATTTTGAAACGGAAGGTGACATTCTGGAAACTTAACAAATATAAAAAGATTGATGGAATAAACAGGCGTCATAAGTACTACTATCAAGTCCAAGGTCAGCTCCATGTAACACGCCGGTTGTATTGCATATTTGCTATATGGACACCAGTTATGCCATATATACGATATTAAAGAATTGAACGTGATGTCATTTTCTGGGAAATGGAAATGGTAACTAAGCTTTCCTCATTTTATTTTGATTGTTTACTGCCTGAACTAGTAGACCCACGCTATCCACGTTCAATGCCTATCCGCAATCCGGATTATATTGAGGCAGAGCTAACTAAAAAAAGAAGTCAATTACAGCCCAAAGCAAGAAAACTGTTGAGAATGGCCTAGTTGGTAATCTGGTTAAGGTTGGTAGTTCGGCTGAGGTGATTTAAGCTGTGTACTAAATAAATAAAAAAATAGTAATTTACATCAATAAATACAACAGGGTTGCTGTCTTTTGTTTTTGTTAATAAAGCATTGAAATTAATAGTGTGAATATTAAGAATTATTCAGCTATTATTTTGAACTGGGGTATGTATTTACAGTGAAATCACATTGAATTATTGAACAATATTGAACAAGATGTCATTAATTAATGATAATAGTAATAAACTATTTTAAATGTTTTTAAAGCGTTATCAATGATTGTATAGCAACTTTTCTAAACAGAGTTGTTTTTCAATGAACGCATGATTGTCTAAAATAACATGGCTTTACAAAACTGTGTGCCATTTAATGTTCTACTGCAAATATTGGAGAGGTATAGCACATATTTTTCTTTGTATTTTAACTGTGAAATTAGTTGGAACAAGTTTCATATAAGATTTGTGTATGTATAATTATTCAATATTTATTGAGTATCATTGAGTGCATATATGTAAATATTAATAGTGGTATATAAATATTTCCCCAACTTTGCAATTTATTTGTTTAATAATATTAGATATATTGAAATATTGTAGCATTACATTTTATAATAGTAATGTAATGAATGAAATAACGACTGCATTTCTACTATATTTTTTAGTTGAAATAATAGTATGTAAAATTAATTTAGTGTTGTGTATTGTTAATAGAGATAATGAAGCCTTTATTATAGTGTACATTATATTACAATAACTTTCAGGATTTAAGTATTTCTATTGTTTTGTTTAAACATATTTTAGGTTTTTTAAGATAAAAGGAATGAATTTCTTTTCCCAACAGGTGGTTGTATGAAATAATATATATTGAATATTACTAGCATTGCCTTCCAAAGGTTTTTTTAATAGAGGGAATCCTTAGGGTAAGTAGGATATGTCATATTAATAAAAAAGGTAATAGTAGTTAGGCTATTTGTGCTATATAATTAACAAAAGTTGTTTTTAATTCAAATTTTAAGGATTTTGTTTCACTTCTTAGAGCTACTAGCCAAACTAGGTGAAACGTTCCTAAAATATTTTGAAACATAGAGATAGTTGTCGCTTGTCGTAAAAAAAACTATTTTTGCTTTGGGATCGTGAACATTTTCAACCTCGAATTTATGTTTGATCTTTGCGTTTCATATAACCTCGAAAACTAAAAGGTGTATTTTTTCTTTTATCTGACCCCTTTCCTGTTTGTATGTCTCTGGGACTCAAACGAAAACGATTTTATGGATTTCTTTCAAACTTTAATATATATTATGGTAACACCTTGAGGAGTTTTAGATTTCTTTTAAACTTAAATATTTAGATATTAAATTATGGCAATACCTTGAGGTATTTTTAAGCCCCCAAATTAGAGTAGTTTACTGACAAATGATTTATGAGAATACATTTTTTATATAGTTTTAAATATTTTGTTTAAAATTGATATTTGGGGAGTGTTTGCATGATAAATAAAATTGCAGGCATATACTTGTTTCCTAGGGAGAAAGGGCATATGTTTTTACTCGCTATTAGTAGTAGCCTATAGTAAATAATTCCTGGGAAACATATTTATTGGGCCACAAATATTAGATAGATCTGGCCCCAAATTACTAAAAATAATTAAATTATAAAAATAATCTAAACGCAGCTCAAACCAATAATTGCATTACTTTAAGTGATTGTTATGTTACGATTGTTTATGTTTGGCATACATCTAGAGGGCTAAGTACATCCAAAGTATTTGGGAAAGGGGGAGGGGGGGGGTAGATACTCCACAAACTTGCAGTATAAAATAAGTTTAAATAAAGTATGATTTTAAAGTATTAATAGAGGCGCTTAAAAATTAGTATTGTCTATAGGAACGAATATTTTGTGATATTTTAAAAGACATTTTCGCAAATTATATATTTAGAGGACTCTAAATTTAAAATGAGAATGTGATTTAGGCCAGAAAAATCTAAGAATCATGTGTCCTAAAACACATTTTTAAAACAATTGTTTTAAATCCATTTTTTGCGATCTATTTTAATCATAGTTTCTGTGAAACCGGGCCACAAAGTACCAAGGATGAAAGAATGTATTATCATATCCAAAGGAAATTCAGAATACTAAAGTTTAGCCTTATAAGATTTAGTCATAAAATGATTGATTTTTATTTGCTGCTCTTATTAACTGAATAAACAATATCAAAAACTTTAACATTTTCTTACATATTTAATGTGGCTGACACAAAACTTTGTTTCATTAAATTTTGAACTAAATCTGGTTCATCAATAGTGGTAACATTTCAAGTGTTAGCAGCTATTTTTGGTATGTTTAGGCGTTCGTAGAAAAAATCTACTAGTTTATCGGACCAAACTATTTGTTAAAACATTTTTGTGTGCAATGAATATTAAAATGTAACCATTAGATTTTATGGATATTTTAAGTTTAAAAAGGTTCAAAATATTGAGTACAAATTTGGAAGAAAAAACACAAAAATACGGTTGTTGATTCAATTTAACGGGATTTTACTTTTGGTAAAGTATCAAACTGGACAATAAACATGTCAAAGTGAACCTGTCACTTGAAATATTAATCAAAAAAGAAATGTATATTTTAAATCAATTAATTATAAGTAATAAGCTACTTTAATAGTGTGTTTGAAATTATTTGTACTTTCTAAACAAACATGTGTGTTTGTGGTTAGTTTTGCCTAAGTTATTTAAATGTATAGCTAAATTTATCAAATAAAAATGTATTATTCATGTTTGTTACATTACATTTTAAATGAATAAATGCTTCCCTAGTTCTGTAACCACTCAAAATTTATTTTTTATTTTTTTATACCTACCTATTGTACTTACATTATTTTAAATATGGATTACATTTGGAAAACATTTATGTGAATGAATATCTAATATAAATATGACTCTTTTCTTTTACCGGAAGTTAACCAGTAGGTAAAATTACTATCCTCAAGAAAATGAAAGCTGTAGTAGCTCAATGCCAAAATTCAACATCCCCACCCAATTCATTCTTCTTTCTCTTCTCAGTTGTCCACAAAAATAGGGGCTCAGAGACTTTCAAGCAGAAACTACTAGCCACCAATTTAAGTTGCCTTTAAATTGAAAGTCATTTCAATGTTATTCCCAAGTAAACCTCATTCCCCTTGTGACCATTGGGATAATTCCTTCTTTGGGAAAAATAGCGAGTTACCAGCCAGGAATCTAATCCGGGTCCCTAAGCTCGTAGCCAGGTGCACTGAACACCACACAACGGGGCCAGTTATCTATCTCTATACTCCTGGTAGATAAAGGAAACCTAATCAAAACCGTTAAACTGTGTTTTAATATTAATAGTCCATTTTTCTTTATTGTTTTAGAGAAAGTACTTTTATTTAATATGTCTATACGTTTATTTTCACTAATAAGTCATCTAGATTCTAAAGTAGAGAAAGGCTAACTATGAAAAATATGGGACCACTGCTTTAGTGATTAGTCGATTGCGTGAATATATAGACAATCACCATTGATATACAGACAGGCGATCATCATGAATATATAGACAAGATATCACCACGAATACATAGAGAAGCAATCACCATATATGTATAGACAGGTAATCACCATAAATATATAGATAGGCAATCACCATAATATATAGATGGCAATCCATAAATTATAGACGGGAAATCAGCCATGAATATATAGACAAGCAATCACCATGAATATATAGACAAGCAATCACCATGAATATATAGAGAAGCAATCACCATGAATTTACAGACAGGCAAACACCATGATTATGTAGACAAGCAATCACCATGAATATATAGAAAAGCAATCACCATGAATATGTAGACAAGATATCACCATGACTATATAGAGAAGCAATCACCATGAATTTACAGACAGGCAAACACCATGATTATGTAGACAAGCAATCACCATGAATATATAGAAAAGCAATCACCATGAATATGTAGACAAGATATCACCATGACTATATAGAGAAGCAATCACCATGACTTTACAGACAGGCAAACACCATGATTATGTAGACAAGCAATCACCATGAATATATAGAAAAGCAATCACCATGAATATGTAGACAAGATATCACCATGACTATATAGAGAAGCAATTCACCATGAATTTACAGACAGGCAAACACCATGATTATGTAAAAGCAACCATGATAAGAAGCAATCACCATGAATTTACAGACAGGCAAACACCATGATTATGTAGACAAGCAATCACCATGAATATATAGAAAAGCAATCACCATGAATATGAGACAAGATATCACCATGACTATATAGAGAAGCAATCACCATGAATTTACAGACAGGCAAACACCATGATTATGTAGACAAGCAATCACCATGAATATGTAGACAAGATATCACCATGAATATGTAGACAGGTAATTACCATGAATATAATGCAGGCTAAATTCGATTTATCGTTATCATTGACTAGTACATTTAGGCACCCCCTCTCCCCGTAAAAAAACTCGTGCTAGATATTTATCACGATCACACTTTATATACATATAATAAAATAAGATGTAATTGAATATCTGTGTATTTTTCTTTAGATTGTTATTTATGGGTGGTTATGTTTTAAAAATTATTTAGTAATTAAAATATTATGTTAACGTGAATCATAAAACATGATCACTATTAAAATCAATGAATTATTTAATCTCTAATCTTCCTCGAACATACAAATATACTCTATTAGTTTACTACCCATTCATAAATTGTATTATACATTTTAGTATAATTTTCTTTCAGATGATATTTCGAAGAAAAAAAAGTTATTGTCTCAACATAATTCTAAAATATAAATTTGCAATCGAGTAAAATATGGAAGGATAACACCAAATAATTTCACTAAATTATGTGCTTCAAATATATTTATTATTGGACAATACAGATAAAATGAACACACAGAAATGAAGTCCTTATTTCATAATCGCAGTTGTCGTGTTTTCAGTACAATACTTTCAGTCTAGTACCAGTCATATGTAATACTCACCAGGGGTCATGTATAAAAATCTATATCCTTTATCTATAATATAAGATAAACTATAAAATTGTATTTGACCACCAATCAATCACGTTTTATAATTAAAGATTGAAGTTAAAACACAAGTACATACATATATATATTTTTGATGTAGTTTGATACTCATACTAGCAATAGATTATTAAATATATTTAAGCTGCTTGTTGGAGTCTTATGTAATTGACAGGATTTTAGATGTTAAAATGAAGGCCTTATCAATATATCATGACAACTGAAACATATTTGTCCTAGTGGTTGGTCATAAACAATACAACGGGAGATCTTAAATAGTGTATTTAGTTGGACAGCTCAGAACATATTCCATAGTATAATTGAAACTTTCTTCAGTCGAAAGCTTCACAGTACAAAAAAATTATTTTAGATGATGTAAAATATAACCAATAAATCATCAAACAACTGCATGTCTTTCAACATACATCTGAAAGATGTTCTTAGATACTGCCCTATGGAGATTTTCATATTATTGGTAGAATCTTTAAGCAACCTATGCCTGGACGGTGTTGATCTCTTCGAGATTCTTGTGGAAGATGGACACGGTCTTAACGAAGGTGTTGGGGGTGAACGCATCGTACACGCTGCGGTAAGGGCGGTCCAAGGGGAAGTTGATGGGACGAGAGTCGGGGTACTTGAAGTTTGCTGGAGTGCCCAAGAGGGTGACGGAACCAAGGCTGTACTTCCACAAATCATCCTTGTCGGCCTGGTCGAGGGGGAGCACCACCACCACGAATTCGACGGGGAAAGCCGTCCTTCCTGCCCTTGGGGATGAGGAGCCTCTGAGGGAAACCGTGGTAGCGGGCGAACTGAGGAAGGATAAATAAAACATCTAATATCAGGAGAAATGATAGCTTTAAGATGGATGGAAATTTCTCTTTTTATACCTCAATTCATACTCAGTTAACTCTGGACTCAAGTCTAGAGCTATAAGTTCTAGCTAACAAATAAAGGTCACTTAGCTCTATTATTGATTCCTTCTTAGTAAAATGGAAAATGAATTTTAAACAACTTTCTCACACTCACCTTGTCAATGAAGTACTCTTCCTTGTCTTCCAAAGCAGCATCTACGTGGTTCAGGATGTACCTGAAGGATGGTGCGTCGGGAACAGCCACTGATGAGTCGCGTGAGTTACGCTCAATAACAGTCGTACCGACATTCACTGGAAATAAACAAACAATTAGATAAACCCGGCGGATATTCTACTTGCATTATTATAGAGCATGACATTTATAATATCTAAACATTTACTTATTAAGTTTAAAATATTAAGTGACTATTATATATATGTTTATATTTAAGGGATTGAAACTCTAAAACATAACAGCCTAAAAGCTACTATGGAGTAAAGTACCACGTGCCTTGTAGCAGTTCTTCCTAAAACATTTGTAGGAAATGTCCCCCACGGGCATGAAGACATGTCTGGACACGTATAATTATGATGTCTTATGAAGAGGCGTGTCAATATATGTTATTCAGACCCATGAAAGATATTCCCAACATCTGTTATAGAAATAACTGCAATGATATACGTAATTATCTATTGCACAGAAACTTATAGGACACCCTATATTACTAGTGTCAGGAACGTCTCAATCAGTGTGAGCCATGGAACACTGTTGAAATCTTCGAAGCACATACAAATCATGGCTCCACAGAGTTTAGAGAGATATTTACAGACTATCCTTTATGGAAAGCTCATTTGACAAGATGTCACTACTAAGACAGAACTATTGAATCAAACTCACCCTTGGCTGGGAACCTGTCGAGCTCCACGGTGTAGAAGATCTTGGTGTCCAGGTCGAACTCACGGCCATAGTTGTCGTATTTGGGGCTGATGAACACCTTGACCATGACGTCGGTCTCCTTGTCACTCTCTACAGACACCTTGTAGTTGAAGGGCTTGTGGTTCAGTCTGCCTTGCTTCACCCTGAAGTCAACATGCTCACCGTCCTTGGGGTCGTTCACGCTCACAACGTTGTCGAGGTTGATCTCGAAGTCATCGAAATAGGTGATTAGAGGGTCGATCTCAACACCTTGCACTTTGACTCCGGGGAATGCAAGCTGAGAAACAAGATGCCAAATGTTTGTTACTATTTATTATTACTATCTATTTTACAAGACACTTAATTGTCTTATCATAAGGGATTTGAAGTAATAAATAATTCATACATAGCATAAAAGTATTTTTATTAGGTTGTACTATTATTTTTATAAGAAAATTGATATTTAAAAAAATACCTTCACTAAGCCATTTAACATAAATAAATAAAGTATCTTCAAGAAAATTAAAAATAATCCCATTTTAAATCATGACTTTGCAGGTGCTTCGCGTAAGTTTAATTAACAAACGACGC
This sequence comes from Timema cristinae, assembly GCA_039000515.1. Lineage (NCBI taxonomy): Eukaryota > Metazoa > Arthropoda > Insecta > Phasmatodea > Timematidae > Timema > Timema cristinae. The sequence continues at coordinate 76,528,610 of JBCFYV010011172.1, forward strand.
TCGTTGCTTGATCACACAGCAATGTTTGGTATTAGAGCTTCTGAATTCTCCCACAAGAGGAGCTAGGTTTTCTTACCGTCTCGTAGGTGTACTTGGGCTGCTTGGCCACGTACTTGAAGATCACACTCTCGAATATCCTCTTCACCAGACTGTAGTACAGAGGGTCTCTCAAGGCTGTCTCGTAATTGAGGAGTGCACTGGGAGGAGCTGAAAATTAACAATCATTATCTAGGGATTCTTTTGCCTACATTTAGAGAATATTTGATCAATATTATTCCAATTAAGAGAATATCCAGATAGATAACACACAAGTTTATAAAAATACTTCTCAACTATCACTAAAGTCAATAAATCTATTTGCAACAAACAATCCAAATATTTAAACAATGTCCAACTGCCATTATATTAATGTATTTAAACAAACTGATGGTATATGTATTAGAATTTCGATATGCATTTGTAATCTATTAATAGTAAAGAGTCCCTTTTTGCTAATCTATACTGATGAACATATAATTTTTAGAATATGCCTGATCTCGTTACAATATCTACACATCCTCGCACCAAACCATATGTGGGAAAAAAGATGAAGTAGAATATCCTTACAAGCAGTGTTGATTAATAATTAATGTTAGTATAGCCTCTACACGAATATTTAAAATATAAATCTGAACTAGAGTCGATTGGAAACTATATATTCGCTGTAAAGCTAATACAATGAATATACCTTACCCCATATTGTTGTTGGGGGTCTGCCACGTGACCTGTGACGTACAGAGCTTCATTGAAGTAGGAACCATAGTAGTGTTTGTTGGGACTGTTGCCGTAGAAGTTGATAAGCTCACCAAGCATGTTCCTCCGTCAGTTTCAAACAGAGAGATCTTCACGCCTTGCTCCTGGTTTCAATAAAATAGTTGTTAACATAGTAACAAGTGGAGAGATGAGGAGGATATAAGTGAAAGATTAAACCACTTGAATGTGGAATCTAAAATAATTGCGTTGGGTTTACTCACATTGTAGATGTAACCAGATGCAATAGCTTGTCGCAGCCTGGACGCAGTTTCTTTGACATCTTGGACACTGATAGCCTCGGTATCGTAGAACTTGCTGTACTGCTGACGACCTGTCACAGATTGACCATTGTTGAACCTGAGATGAGGGAAGTAACCGGTCTGAAACAAGAACAAACAAAATAAACTTTGAGCTACATCAATAAGTCACAGTGAATATAATACAACCGATGGTTCAGATAACTTCTGATCTGAGCGGACGCTCTATCATCCTGAGTAGAGAATTGAGCACTAAGATTTTGATTTCTTTCGTCGTAGGTCTTATTTCTAATAGAAACGTTTCAATATATTTAAAACTCTCCCTTAGTTTTAAATCAGGAACAAACCAAATTGATTTAATAAACATAGAGTAGATATGTTCATGACTCTTATAACTTTGACAATCTCTAGTTGAGTTTGTATTCAGATGGTCAGGAATCTTTGTACCCCTATAGGTAACTATTTCTCCTCTCTGATATGTTGTCACCGTACTCACTTCATACTCTTCTTCAAAGGATGGGATATCTCCAAGGTTGTTGCTGAGTCTCTCTAAGAAGTATCTGGCCAACAGCTGCTTCTGGTAATAAATGAACAGCTCTCCACGACGGTCGATGTTCACGTTGTACTCGGTGGTATTGAACCAGGATGGGTATAGTCTGTTCCACTCGGAGTTGAAGGCGTTCAAACCCACGTCCTCGGTGAAATAAGCTAGGATGGCTTCAGGGTTCCTCTCACTGTCCCAGTAACCCGTGTAGTTGGATTTGAGAACGATAGGTTTGCTCTCTCCACTTTCAACACCTGAGTGGAGAAAAAGATCAGCATAATGACCATGGGAGATAAACTTATTCAATCCCAGGTGGTTTCTAAAATATCTTAGTGTTTGTGTATCCGGTTGGTCTCTTACCCAGATAATATTGTTTAAGATACGTTACTGTACGTACTTGTTAATCTCGCTTCATACAGTTTCTGAATGACATGTTCGTCTACGAAGAGGAAGGGGTAGATCTCGTAGTAGGGGGGGATGTAGAAGAACCTGGTGTCCTCGCGGGCCTGCAGGGACCGAGTGAAGGAGTAGAGGAACACACCACCATTGAGGTGGTTGCGGGCCCATACGGCGGTCTGGAACATTTTACCATCAAACATTTATATCACTTAATGGCTTGGGGAATAATTGGGTGAGATACATTTCACAATCATTCGAATTAACTTATGAGATGTTTGAGTTATGATAAATAAATAATATTTTTACGAAATAGTGATTTTGTTTACCTTGAAGAACGTGTCATAGTCCTTGGCATCATAGAACAGCTCGGACAAGAGCTTGGCTTGCTCGCTGTGCTTCTTCTCCAGAGGAACGAAGATATCACTTCTAGGGAGGAAGAATCCTGCCTTGTATAAGGTCACGAACTTCTTCACTTCCTTAGGAAACTGGGGACAAGTATGATGAAGATTAATGGCGCCAAGTTTTATCAGCTATAAAATATATTATTATAATAGGACCTGAAGAGGGATTTAATAATCAACAATATAACGTCAGCATTTTATAACGTGGCTGACCACTGTTAATAAAATTATATTGAAGACTCAAAGCTTCTGAATTACAGCTATAGGCCTACTCTTTCTATAGCCTTGAGCAGGCTCCGGAACGCTTTTTTGTACCCTGATAAACTTATAAATTTATCGAAGGTCCCGCTATCATCCATTGTTCATCCACTGCCAATATAATTTTATATTTATTTTCTCCCAAAATATTTATGTATTCTTTAATTCAATCTTTTTCAAATATTTATATCCCTTCCTTTATAAAAAAATTTAGAATAAATAAAATATTCATTCCACTTATTCTAAATTGTAACCGGACTCGTAGCATAGTGGTCAAAGGCCCTTGATACTGACTTAGAGGTCCCAGGATAGATTCTCAGCTGGTACCAGGGGATTTTTTTTTTCGAAAAGGGATTAATTCCCATGGTCACCAGGGTTTGTTCGATTAGGCTTATGCCAGGCTAAGATCTTTATTGTCTCGACACCCTCATACTCACTGTCACCATCACCTCACCTCATCAGAACATGGAAAAGGCCTCCACGGAAATAATGGACGATTAGTATATTCTGGCGTCCCCTCGATAACGGTACATTAATACCAGCTAATCTTTCCGAAAACTGAACTACAGATTGATATAGCACAGACACGCCATTATTGTTTTACCCTGATTGGTAGCTGTAATAACTTGGTAAGGTAAGCGCGCTACCTTAAGGTAAACTCCCGGCTCGTCACCACACGCTTTAGTATTTACATGCAATTAAATCGCACCCCTCACGCCGGTGCGTGGCGCAGCTCACAGAGAGAATAAAACGTAGAGAGGTACTCAAGAGCACGGTACTTAGAATACACGGTAGGGTCCACAAGACAGGTGCGCAGTAGCCTGTCGTGTCTGTGACGTCAATGTGGCCCACTGCGCGCTCAGCTGTATGCTCCCGCCAATTGTTCTTGTTTCTTAGATGCTCTAATCTTTCTTTATCTATGGCTATAATGTTTTGATGTATGTATGCGTTAATGTTTGTTTACCTCTGTGTCGTGTGATATTAATTAGTAGTAGTGATGCCTTGTTGTGTAGTTGTTGGGTGCAATAACCACTCAAGAAACTCTCAAGAATCTGGGGTAAGATTTTATAGATTTCCAACAGACAAAACATTGCGAAAACAATGGGTGCATGCTTGTAAAAGAGCTGACAATTTTTGTGTCTCTAACGCTCGTGTTTGCTCTGCTCACTTTAGTGAAACGGACTTTGAACGTGACTTGAGGGCGGAACTACTCAAATTGAAACCAAATAGAGTCTTAAAAAAAACGTCTGTGCCACATTTTAAAATACCAACTGTCACAGCTTCTTGCAGTAGTTCGGACAGAAATAAAAGAGCTGATAAACGCGAAATAAAAAAAAGCTTAAACCATCTTTTAAATACACATGAAAGTAATAATTTGCCCTTTCCATCCTTAGAACACTGGACTAGCCCAACACACTTAATAAGTACACAAGAGTTGGAGTTGGAACTGCTAAAGAAAGAAAATAATATTTTAAAGAATGAAAATAATCTTTTAAAAATTGAAAATAATATTTTAAAGAATGAAAATAACATTTTAAAGAAAGAAAATAAAGACAATTTGACACAGAGTTGGCCACTGCTAGGACGGAAATTTCTCGTTTAGCTGAAACTATAAAACAAATCGAATCTCGTTTTTCCAGCTCCCAACATCAAATTATTTTAAGGGGAAAATGTACCAATTGGAATTCTGAAGATGTATCAAAGGCAATAACGCTAAGATGTATATCCAAAAAAGCATTTAGATATTTAAAAGACGTTTTAAAATATCCCCTTCAAGTGAAACGACAATAAAACGCCGCCTCAGCGAATTTTCTGATAAGCCAGGATTTATAGATGTAAGTTTAAATATTTTAAAAGCACAAGTCAACGTTTTTACTGATTTTGAAAAAGACGTGGTGCTTTGTTTTGACGAGATGAAAGTGAAATCTGACATGTGCTATGATACTGTCGAAGATAAAATCCTAGGGCCACACTCAACTGTCCAAGTTTTAGTAATCCGAAGCTTGATTGGAAAATGGAAACAACCCATCTATTACGGATTTGACAGACCCGTCGATAAAGAACTATTCTTGAGTGTTGTTGAAACAGTTGAGGCCACGGGATTCCGTGTCCGGGCTTTTGTTAGTGATATGGGACCATCAAATCAGAAGCTTATGTTGAATCTGGGAATAATACCTGGCTGTACAAGTATTAAAAACCCATTTTCTGAAGAGCGCCAAATTTGGGTTTTTTTTGACGTCCCTCATGTTTTGAAACTTTTGAGAAATCACTTATTAGACGAAGGATATCAGCTGTCTAACGGTAACACTGTTAAAATAGATGTATTTGCACAGCTCGTCGAGTTACAAAAAGACGGCGATCTGAAATTTGCGTATAAAATTAACACTAATCACCTTCTTCTAACAGGAACGGAAAGACAAAATGTCAGGAAGGCTGCAGAAATACTATCCAGAACTGTTGCAGCTGCTATTGAATATACTCTACCCGGAAATGAACATGTGGTTACATTTTTGAATACTATAAATGATGGCTTTGATGTGCTAAACTCTAGATTACCTTATCATCCAACAAATAAGTTGAAAAGTGCCTACGGGATTAATTTAAATGAGCAGAATGCAGCCCTTAACCTTTTTTATGATATGTGCGAATCTATGCGAGCTATTGGGAGAAACAAATTATTACCGTTCCAAAAGGGCTTCCTGATATCTATCCGTAGTCTTAAAGGTCTATACACAGAGTTACACTCTGAAGGATACACATATATTATGGCAGCGAGATGTAATCAAGACGTCCTTGAGTCTTATTTTTCTCTGATTAGAGGCCTTGGTAGATTTTATGATCACCCGCTACCAACGGCTGTGAGCCAAAGAATAAAATCTTTACTTTTGAGCCGTAGTGCATCAGTAATAATAAAAACTGGGAACTGCTCAACTGAAGACACAACCACATTAAGTGTCGATGTAATACAAAATCTGAGATGTGATATCCGTGAAGATTCACAAGTAGAATCTACAGTACAGGAGGAAATTGACAGTGAACAGCCAGAAGAGGAAGAATTTATATCGACCATTGAACCCCAGTTAGCAGAAAGTAAAAATACTATTCATGGACAAGTAGCAGGAGAAAGCACAGACTTACTAAAGATGCTCGCAGGGTATATTGCTTATAGAGTGAGAAAGAAAAAACTAGTTACAGCTTACGAATATGGCCATCCAACGAGTCACTACCCTACAAAACAAATAGACTGGCTTTCGACAATATCAAGAGGAGGCCTGATGGAGCCAACAAGTGTGTGGGCTCAGATTATATTTAACATGGAAGAGGACTTCAATACATTTCACGGCGGTGGTTTGAATAAGGATTGTGATGTGATGAAAACACTAGTGAACATCCTGAAGTTGAAGTACATCGGCATAGATGAGTTCGCTATTTCATGCTATGTTCGAACGCGGACCTTTATTAGAATGAAGTCCTTGAATAAGAAGAAGTCTCAGAAAAGACCAATCTACGGTAGTAAGAAGTCTGATGGTGGTAGGAAGAAATCAAAGAAACTAGCTAAACTTCAATGAGTTCATTTCGGTGAGTTTATCCAATACTACATTTCTTCATAATACATTTTATTTTATATCTTGCCTACATTATTTAGTATGTTTTTAATCTATAATTATAAGAAATTGTCTTATTTGTATTTATGTTGTGAAACTTTCTTTTAACCCCTTAAACATGTTCTTCTATGCGTACTTTTATTACAGTGGCAGTGTAATCTGTATATTTTAAAATCTTAATTATTCCAGCCAACTTAAATAAAGAGCAGTGAGAAGTGGTTAAACATGGTCAAATCTGAAAGTTATGATCAAATTCCAATTTACTTTAAAAAAAATGTTAGGAGAGATGCAGCTAGCAGGCAGTGTTATAGCAATGGACTAGCGCGGTCAGTGGGCACCGAGTGACGCGTCAAAGGGGCGGGACTGGAGGGGAAGATGCGCGTGGACCCTACCGTGTATTCTAAGTACCGTGCTCAAGAGTGCCTTACTCCTGTGTGAGTGGGTCTTAATTGTCCTGAGATGCGCTGTACCGCGTGCTCTGACGGCAGATCGGGGAAATTCAGCCTGTAGTGTCTGCATGCATTCTTACTTTCAACACATTGATGGAAGCCAATCAATTGAGTTCATATTGATACCATTGTTATGCTGTATAACCATTTAAGAGGTTCGATGAAGATAAATTAATTTCTCTAGTTTTGGATTGCAATGACAAGGAATATACAGGTTATGGCGACATACTAGTGTGAAACAACTGCTGAAAATAAGTAACAAACGCGACAAATGAACAGGGTTAGCTTCTGAATTATATTTAAGCTTATAAAGTTGCATAGTCACCTATTTAACTACTCCAGAAACGTCAACCTTTTCTGGGATGTTCATCTGATTTGTCAGGTTCTTCACATAATAAAGATAGAATAACATCGAACATAATTGTACCCGCCTCGGTGGCGTAGTTGGCAAACGCGCTAGTTTCATGTTGAGCTATACTGCCAAGAACGGGGAGATCGAGGTTTGAATCTTGGTTGGGTGAATACGGGTGGTTTTCAACCCTCCCTTCATGCAAATGTGGGTTCACTTCCTCTAAGTTAAACATTCTCAATTCATTAGAGTAATTAGTACTTGAGCGTACAAACCGAACGGGTAGTAAGACGTGGTGCTAAAAAAAAGGGTATAAAACATAATTTCGTTGACAACTCCCGGATAAGAAAGCTATAGTTGCTCGCGTGCATGCAGTGGGAGTGGTACACAGGGCAGCGACGCGTAAAGACGCAGAGTCAGTGTGTGTCGGACCTTTACAGGGTAGATAGACCAAGGATAAATTTTCATAATAAGCTAATCATATTTCTGAAAGCATTAACGATTATGACTAATCATGGTAGTTTTGGTCCCACTCAAATATTATTTGAATGTAATTGACATTGACACGTCTAAGTACTCAAAAATCTACTTTCATTGAACATGTAGTTTTCTTATAAGACCGACTGAGACCATCCGTGAGATCAACCGGTTGTTCGGGATCGAAGAGTTGCTAACCTCTGCCCTAGAGCACTGTACACGTATAGGATACATTTTATAGCCACCCGCCTCGGTGGTGTAGTTGGCTAACGCGCTAGTCGTGTTGAGCTCGACTGCTGAGGACTGGGAGATCGAGGTTCGAATCTCGGTCGGGTGAACTGGGGGTAGTTTTTCCTAAATGGTTTTCCACTCTCCCTCCACGCAAATGCGGGTTCACTTCCTTTAATTCAACCTTCCTAATTCCTAATCCATTAGCGTAATTAGTACTTAAAGCGTATAACCCGAACGGGTAGTAAGACGCGGTGCTAAAAAAATAATTTATAGCCAGATTTGTTTATTTAGCACCACGCCTTACTACCCGTTCGGTTTATACGCTTAAGTACTAATTAAACTAATGGGTTAGGAATTGGGAAGGTTGAAAATATAGGAAGTTAGCCCGCGCTTGCGTGGAAGGAGAGTTGTAATCTATTAAGGAAAAACCATTCCCAGTTCACCTCAGCGAGATTTGAACCTCGATCTCCCCGTCCTCAGCAGTCTAGCTCAACAAGAAACTTGCACGTTAGCTAACTACGCCACCGAGGTGTGGTACCAGATTTACGATTCTATATTTGAAAGAAAATATAGTTATGTATTGCAATTGTGCATAAAACTCCCAATTTATATAAAAAAAACACGTTTGTTAAAATTTGATGCGTTAAATGCCATCAGTCCCCAAAATAAATTTATAGGTGCTACGCTAACTGTGTTTCCTAGAAAGTACTTATTTAGGTGTCAAGTTGTACTTACAGCGTACTTGTCGATGTTCTCTTCTATGCTGTAGGACTTGCTGATCTCAATCAAGTCTTGGTACAAAGTGGGCTGCTGGATTCTCACAAAAAGTCTCAAGATCTGTTTCTGTCTCGACAAGAATTCTTTGTCGGCTGTAAAATTAAATATAGATACATATTAGTACCTGTGGCCTTACACTAAAAACCATAAAACGTCAAACTAATTGTTAATTATGTCCTTAATTAGTATATACATAAATATCAAGAAAAGGGGTGTACAATTTATATTTGAATACTTTGGTTGCTTTCACTGTGGTAAAACCTCTATGGGTAGTTTTTATTAATAATAGTATTAGAATTAATTTTCTTTACATTGGTTTGAGTCTATCGGCATAACATTTTCGAGATCTATCAAATAATTCCTTATTTGTATCAAGATTAAATATTAATATTTAAATAAATCTTATATTTGGTTTATTCAAATATAAAAAATAGTAATTTAATTTAACATTAAAACTTCAAATTGGGTTTCTAAATAGAAATGTGAACAATCACCAAAAACAAATTATATATTACGTATATATATAGTACAAATAGAACAATAATGACAGCTCAAATATTTATTTTGTCTTAGTTTAACAAATTAACTAACTTATACAGCAGTACTAATCTATCCATCAAATATTCCTGAGGGAAAAATGTCTAAACTAAATAAAATACTAATTTTAATATGTGTTGATATTCGTTTATGTATTACATAATCTTTAACCTTATGATAATTTTTAATCACCAATCTAAATATCAGTTCCGTCAGCTAATTAAGTTATCGATTTGGATAAAAATTGTAAGTATTTAATTCAATATAGAATATAATCAAAATGGCTATTTGGTTGGGATAACCCGCCTCGGTGGCGTAGTTGGCTAACGCGCTAGTCGTGTTGAGCTCGACTGCTGAGGACGGGGAGATCGAGGTTCGAATCTCAGTCGGGTGAACTGGGGGTAGTTTTTCCTAAATAGTTTTCCACTCTCCCTCCACGCAAATACGGGTTCACTTCCTCTAATTCAACCTTCCCAATTCCAATCCATTAGCGTAATTAGTACTTAAAGCGTATAACCCGAACGGGTAGTAAGACGCTGTGCTAAATAATAATAAATAATAAAATAAATAATAATAATGGTTGGGATATCAGCTTTGGATAATCCGGTTAAAGATACAAATTTTCTATCAAACATTCAATAATTATCTTTACTTTAACTTGGCAGTATTCTTATTGACTATTTATTATTGTTACTTCATCTGTGTCCTACTCTAGAACCGGTGGTACCAGTTAGTGAGATAGTCCTCTAACAAGCCAATCCATCCTGGTAAGGAAGAAGTCTAAGACGATTAAACTACAATGTGTGAACACGGTTATTAAAGGAAAGTCGGCAACTCACCCAAGACCTTCCTTTCCTTCTCAGGCACGGCATAACCCGACACGAGGGCCGCCAGGCAGACCAGCGCTAGAACCAGAGTCGACTTCATCTTCAAGACCGCTTGGTAGGTAAAGTACGTCCTTTCTGTCAAACCTCGAGGTTTATATACTCGTCAACTTGTATCTCGCCTCTGTGTGTCCTTTGACCTGAACCGTCATCTCCTCACCCCTCCCGTGAACCTTCGCGATACAGGAGATGTGTATTGCAGAGATGAGCCAGGTTCGTAGACCTTTTAGGCTGATAAGTGTATCTGTCTCGGGTATGGGCAGTTGTTATCTGTCCCTTTTGACCAATAGCCACTGAGACCAACTGCTGATTAATTCTGCGTCCATAGTTACAAGCGCTCCTGGGGACCAACGGAATGAACAACTTGTGTTCAGTTGTATATTTTGTCCCAATAGTAGGTCGGTGAAGCTCTTAACTCCGAGTTCAGAACGTATAGTTGCGCTCGTACCCAAAGCTCAGTTAGTTTCTGTCATTTGATAAACGACTTTGAGCCGCTTCAGATAAGTCTTTATTCTTGATTTTCATCAATTTTATTTTTGTTAGAATGTTACTGCAATTCTTTGAAAAAAATAATCTTATTGTTATATTGGCCCCTCAAGGTGTAAATGTAGGAAACGCGAGGAAACGTCGATGTTTTTGAAGTTTTTATATAAAAACTTTTTTTGTCAAAATAAATCAAATATTGCTTCAGTAGCAACATAGAATTTAATTTACCTCACATGGTGCTATCAACTGTTCTTTTAATATCTGTCGAGGGGTGTCCTGGAATTTAATGACAACTTTTTAACTCGTCAATTAAAAAGTTTGTCATCTAATGCCACAATGCTCTTGAATCATGAAAGATATTTAACAACTGTTGATATCAACATGTGAAGAAATTTAAACTATAAGTTTGTACTAAATAAATATTTTATCTATTTTGTCCAGAAATGTTTTTCTGTAAAAATCGCAAAAACATTCTCCTTTTCTCGCGTTACCTACATCACCACCTTAAGTTAGGAGTTTAAGTTGCTGCACATACCTTAATTCAGTCAGTAGAGGATATTACTATTTAACAGTTACATGTTTGAATACCAGAGGGTGGTAGATTAACGGTATGGTAGATGGTGATTTTATTTGTCCTTTTACAATCTTGATACAAGTTTCGAATAAATATTGGCATGTTTCACCTTCTTCGCCCTATTCCCATAGGCTAGAGTGTATCTGACATTCAGTGGCGGTGTGGATTGTGAAAGTAATAAAATCCAAAATGCTAAATTTTTTTAACATATTTAAATGTTTTTTGTTGAATAGCGGGTGTCTTAATATACATTTTAATGGTCAAGCGCCTTTGTGGGTATGTATACAAGGGTGCCAGTCTCATTTTTACTGGGCTGCTCGTGGCAGAGAATTTTGGATGAGAATACTACTGGGTGTAATTAATTGTTTTATTCTAAATGGTTTCCCACCTTCCCTCTACGAAAATGCCGGTACCTTTTCTCTAAGTTCCATCAACCCTATCCTTACCACATTAGTGTGAATATAAGGATGGAACAGATTTCAAGCAGTGTTGGTGGAACTGGGGGGGGGGGGGGGAAGGAGAGTAGGGAGAAATTTCCCCCCATAGAAAGAATTCTCCCCCCCGGAATATATCCTCTGATATTCTCGAATATGAAGCTGAAATATGGCCTTGTATCAAGCTCTAGAACCTAGAAGCATCCAATTTTCAAAAATTTACCTCGAGAGGACCACTCCAAATAGTTATTAGAGGCGTTAGGTTTTCAAAATATTTCTTAGTGAAGAGCATTCTAAATAGCTTATAGAGGCATACAATTTTAAAAACAACAACATCCAAGTTGAGTGAGAAACATCCCAAATAATTTCCAAAGCCTTATATATATAAAGAGGGAGACCACTTTAAATAACATCTAGGAGCATCAAAATTTCAAAATTTTATGGGAGAGCTATTCTAAATAGCTTCCAAAGTAATTTATTTTTCTAAAAATATCCATGTTATGAACACTTCCAATAGATTCTAGAGACATGAAATTATTGAGTAATTTGCAGGCACGGAACATTCAAATAGCTTCCGAGAGCATAACATTTTCAAACATTTTCTGGGTGAAAATAACTTCAAATAGCTTATAGGGGAATCCAAATTTCAGATAATAACTGGAAGAGGGTCACATAATATGATTTATAAAGAAATCTAACAAATTTACACGTGAGGAGGACTTTAAATATCTTATAGATGCATCCAATTTTCAAAAAATTGCTGGAGGAGGACATTCCAAATAGATTCTAAAGGATTTAAATTTTTTTAATGACTGAAAAGAACTATACATATTATTAGGGGCTTACACTTTTAAAAATATTCTTGGGGGAGAGATTTACCACTCCAAATTGCTCGTAGAGGAGTTTAATTTTTTTTAATGTTCCAGATGAGGGCTACTTCAAATATCTTTTGGAGGATATAATGTTCACACATTTGCTAGGGGAGGGTCTATGTACCCCCTTTTGATTTGGGAGTGAGGGCCTCTCAAAAAACAATATTTTTTGCCAACTCCCGCAAACCCTCATGCACAAATTATGTTTCACCGCTATTGATTTTACGCCCTCATTTCATAGTAATCAATTAAAATAATAATAATAATAATTTAAATTTGATATTTGAAAAATTCCTGTTAAAAACCTAAGCTATATATTTCAAAACAATTAAAAATTACTTTGGGCATATTTAAATATACATTTATAAAATATGTGTTCAACATATAAATAATTATAATTTTTCAGATGCATAGTAAATTTAAATTAAATTGTGGTTTTCTTTATTTATATTTTATGGGTTACATATCTGTTTATATTATATATATATATATATATATATATTTGCTTTTAGCTAAGAAATTATTGATTTTATAAAAAATCTATTTTAAATAAAGGATTTGTATATTTAATATTACTACAACTTTACAATGATAAGTTATTTTGTATCTCAAATAGCTGCGGAGAAATGATGAAAATTGGAAAATTTCCCACAGTTAAAGTACCCTAAAATTCATTTTCAAGAGAAAATGAGAATTGCCATCTTGTTTATAGTGATAAACAGTGTATTTATATAAAATTTAATCAAAATCGTTAAAATGAATTTTTAGAAAATCTATTTTTTTTTTCACTTTTTGCCCTTCAGTAAACTACCCTTAAATTTATGGTTGAAATCTAATTCCAAAAACCCTTCTGGGGTATCTCATGCAAATCCTAGATACCAAGTTTTAGCCCAATCGGTAAAATAGTTTTGGCTCTAGCTGGAGGTATAGACAGACGGACAGACAGACGGCATCGCGAAAACCCTTTTTTGTGTTTCAGGGGGTCATGAAATGTCTACAGTTATCAAAATATCGATTTCGATTTATTTTTTTACGATCACAATACTTTCTCTCCGAGGGGTCGAGTGAAAGTAAAAATATAACAGATATAATGAAATTGATGAGTGGAATATCCTTCCCCACCCCTAAGTAACTGATACCTGCAAATCAATATATAATATTAATAATATTTTGGTTTAAGTCATCGACGTTTCCAGCTTCAGCAATGAAACAGATTCTTTAAAATAGTTTAAAATATTGTTACCACAAAGTATTTCAGGGATATAGCAGTGTTAAAAATAAAACAAGATTCCATTTTCATTCATGTAGTTTAAGTAGTTTTAATTAAATCTATGAAAACTGTAGCCTTTGCTTATGAAGTATTTCTTTGTAACTTTTGAAGGGGTTTTTATAGTAAATATTTTGATAATCAAAAAAGATGTGTGTAGTTAATATATTATATATATTAATATTGAAAATAAATTTACACTTATCATGGGAATCTTTAGTATATGACAAGTCCTCCCCAATAATCCACTCAAATGGAACTCTTTAAACCATAAATGAAACTGAAAAGTATTTTGCTCAGAAAAATGATAATGCACATTGGGAGCAAATCATGAATGATTGAGGTAACCTATTTCTATTAACTATAGAATTAATTATGTTACCATATTATTTACATCATTAAATAGGTATAAAAGCATTTTTTTATTTAAAATGTGTGTTCATTTCCCCCATTCCGTAATCTCTCCCCCTACCACGATTAACAAAGACCTAACAATGCCTATGATACTTATAAACAGATATGTAACCCATAAAATATAAATAAAGAAAACCACAATTTAATTTAAATTTACTATGCATCTGAAAAATTATAATTATTTATATGTTGAACACATTATATATTATATATATATATATACTTTTTAGTCAGGTCTTTGAAAATGAATTTGATTCTTATACTCTTTGGCGGACAAAGATATTTCTCTTTACTCAATTTTTCTGTAACAATGTTCCTAGTTCTTAATGCCATAGAGTAAATAAATAGCAGTGGATTGTATTTCATTTATGATCTTTGGTGTAATGTTTCTACAACAACGTATAGACCTATTATTTCGAAGTGTCTTGCTTTGCTCGTGTATTTTAAAATTTGTTTTACTTTTTATATAATGGCGGGTTGTAAAGTATATGTAGGGCTATTAATAGGCATAGTATCAAATAGACCGGTTCTTTGGGATAAAAGCCTAAAACAGTACAAGTCACGAACGGAAACCAAATAAATGGTATAGAAATCCGCACAGACTTTCTCAATCCATTGTTTAAATTTGGAGATATTTACTCAGAACTTGTAATGTATGTCAAACGAAAAAAATGTACACTAGGAAACCCAAGCAAAAATTGTGTTATACTTGCGTAAAACATTTTTTGACTCTTGGTTTTAAATTTTATAATTCTATTTTTAAAGAATTAAAGTCCTAATTTGTATATTTGGACCAAAAAAATCGATATTTGTTCCACAAGGTTCGACACTTCGTATTAAAATTTCGACTTCCGATTAAAATTTTCGACATTTTATTAGAGGTTGCACATATTATGGTTATCGGATTGCTATTAAATTCCTCATCTATAAATTTATATCAATAAAAAAAAAGGTATATATTGACTATTGAGTCTAAAATGATATATATAGATCATTGCTGCACAAACATTTCACCTAAGAGGTTAAAAGAAAAAGAACATAAACTTTTTTAGAGACTTACATCTTATTTACTAACTCTATGGCATTAGAAATTATTGCGTTAAGACTTCAAGTATTATCTCTGTGAAACTAAAGCTCACAAAATTGTATTAATTTATTTGCCAATATCTCAGAAATTATTGGTTTTATAAAGTTATATTTCAAGTAAAAGATTTTTATTTTTAATAGTATCATAATTTTCAATAATAAGCTATTTATTATTATTATTATTATTATTATTATTATCATCATCATCACTTCGTCTTACTACCCGTTTGGGTTATACGCACTTACGCTAATGTGTAATGGTAGGGTGATTGTGAGGTGAAATGGAGGACCTACAGTTTAAGGTGGAATCCTAACCATGGTGGAGGCCTGGCATTCCACACATTCACATGTTGTGATTAATACACGTCTTGTCAGAGGGGAAGAAAAGGTTTGGCAATCAGATCAATCTGTGCTGGAGCCGAGGATTGAACCCCGGACCCCCAACATGGGAGTCCGACATCTTACCCCTAGACCACCAGGTCACCGATAAGTTATTTAGTACCTCTGCGGAGATACGGACATTTAAATTTCTGTAAGGTACCCTAAAATTCATTTTCTTGGGAAAATGAACTTGACCATTTTGTTTATAATCTTAATCAACGCCTAGATACGAATTTTAATCAAAATCGTTAGAGCCGATTTTGAAAAATTCGATATTTTTTTCTCTTTTAGCCTTTTATTAAACTACTCTTAATTTGAGGCTTAAGCAGACACACAGACAGACGGCATTGAAAAAAGCATTTTTTAGGGTTTGGGGGTGTCATGAAACGTCGAGATCTATCAACATCTCGGGTTAGGTTTTTTTACGGTCGCAATAATTTATCTTTAGTTTTGAAATAGTTAAAAAATATATATTTGCATACAGATGGGAAATTATTGATTTTATAAAAATATGTTTCAAATAAAAGATTTTTACTTTAAATATACCTACATATTTGCAATGATAAATAATTTCATATCTCATAGAGAGACAATGTATATATTTTTATTCACATTAAAGTTAAAGTTAAAGTTAAATATCCCCAATTCTAGGTAAAGGAGCGAGAAAGTATGCTTGGTGAACGGTACCAATTATTTAGTTTATTTGTGGTTACCATAAAATTCATTAAAATGTTATAAATTAATACACTAGTCATTGTTTAATGAATGACGGCTAGAGAAAATGTATAACACATTTAAAAGAGTAATTTTTTTGGAACTCTAAGACTATTTTGATAACATTTGCCATATATAAATTAACTAATTACAGTTTTAAAATATGCCTGGAATTTTCCAAATTTCACAAAAATTAAAGTTAATATAAAAATAGGAAATAATGCTATATTAATTAAAATTTAGTTTGACTAGGGTCTTTATTATATTTTGTCAAGCCTAATGTTTTTTATTCTTATTTCAATTTATAGTTCGAGAGGATTTTTTGGCATGCACAAAAACATAACTTATGAATTATTTAATTCATATACCTTGTCTTAAAATGTCGTTTATGTACACCTTTGTGGGTGAGCCACTGTGTAGAGCAGAGCCTGTGTATTGTTGGTCAAATGGGGATTAAATATGGGAGAACAATACACAGGTATCGTTTCAATAAGCTCTACCGACCCTGGGACATTTCAGATTATGCTGATTGTGATATATTCTAGTTACATGTGAGTCAGAATTTAAATAGAATATAGAGTTAAATAAAAACTGTAATTAAAAACATATTAAAAGTAAAATGATTTCTGTACATGAACCAACTTCTAAAAAAAGGTATATTATTACAGCAATAATAAAATTATAACTATGTTTATGAACCCTTAAAAAGTAGTATAGCAATAAAAGTAATTATAGCAAACATTTTAGTTGGTATTAATTAAATTAAAAAGTCCTCTATCCACTTTGTATAAGTGATTTGACATGATTAGTTACGCTCGTATGGAAAAATGATTTGTTTTCGTTTTATCGAGATTATAATAATAGATAAAATACTGGCTAAATTTTCTACTTTACCATTTAAAAACAACCAGTAATTTTAAAAAGCCCTTAAATCCATTAGTTACCAAAACATTAGAACATATATGGCCTATCAAAATGAATATAACAATTTAGGTAGATAATAAAAAAATTAAATTTCCTTTAAAAAATGTGATTACATCAGAGCACGACTAAAAAGAAATTCGACCTATGAGGGCAACTCTTAGTACCTAATCCTCGGACAAAGAGCCCTATATACATATTTACATAGATGTCCTTAAGATAGAGAAGGATTTTTTTGAGGAAATGTACCCAAATTTTCCTGAAGGGATTATGGAAATACAATTAGGAACAAACTAGCAGCAGCTGGGTGGGATACAAACCCCAACTTTCCCTTAATAGGCAATACAGTTTGTTGCGGGAGTGAGCCTAAGACCATGTGACCACTGATGCGCGTATTGAGAAGTACATAATAAATATCTATCCATGAAACATTGTGTATGTCTATTACCAAACCACGAGCCTGCCAAAAGTGGAAGATCTCTGAAACAGTGGTTATGTAATTTACTAAACCCAGGGCCTGCTATTGAGAAGTTGACACATCTCTCCTTGAAACAGTGGATTCGTCTCTTACCAAACCAAGGACCTGCCATTGGGAAGCATGAACATCTATCTGACCCTGAAAGATTCGGTCATTCACAGTTCTGTCCGATCAATTCCAAGTTCAATGTCATCATAAATATTACATTCTAAGCTAAATGTCCTCTAACAGACGAATGATAGCGCTGTTATTGTACAAGCCTTCCAGATCAACACCCCCTGGCTGACCTCTGACGGGAGATTATATTAGTCAGGGCCAACGTTGGAATCGGCCGGTCTCTTAGGCCGCTTTCATACTATAGGCTATGTGCGCCAGTACTGGTGGTGCGACTCATGATGATATAATAAGTTCTTGCAGAGCAAATCTGAGCGGAATCATGTTCACGGCGATCAAATACTCGAAAATCCTAAAACATAACTCACCGTTTCTCGTAAAATACTTGAACAATCACAGTAGTTTTTTCAGAATTTGTTATAAAAATCTTAAAAGACATGAGGATATTATTAAAATTCCAATATTACAATTGGTATGCTTTGAAAAATTTGTTTACTAATGAAAGAATTATAGTGAGGTTTTTAGTGCAGACATATCTTTACTTTGTGTAAAAGTTTTTTTCCTAATTGAGATAGATGGGTAGTATAAGTGTACGAAATGATCATCATGAAGTGAATTTTATTTTGATATAAGATTCATTCCTCTAACACCAATACTTTTCACGGGATATCTACACTTTTAATTACACTGGGTAGAGAGGATAAAGGTAGGATTTAGAAGAAACGTGTCCACATTTGAGTGGAGGAAGGTGGGAAACCACTTATAAAAATCACCCTCAGTAAATCCTGCAAACCAGACTAGAAAATCTTGACGTTCAATCCGTGTGCCTACCGATGCAGGTGAAATGAAATATTGACTATATATTTACAGAAGTATGATAATGTAAACTGAAATATTGATCAGATAAACCTGTAATAATGGATACGCGGGCTAAGGTATCAACCTCCTCTAATTAATCTAGTTTGCTGGTGATTGGGGTGTCAAGGCTCAAATTCCGGCCGGGTGTACTGAGGTTGGATTTTATTAAATGGTTTTTTACTTTACCTCCCTGAAAATGTAGATACATTTCTTTTAAATTCTAACATCCTCATCCTACCTCATTATCATAGTAAAATGCGAATAGGCTGTATAAGTAGTAAGAAGTGGTCCAAAAAACAACAATAACAAACACTAATATGCTGAACGTTATAAAAACTAAATAAAAACCCCAAATTAGGTAATTCAGACAGGCCAGAGATACTAAGTCCCTAAGGGGTAATATAATGCTAGTTAAGTTTTATTTAGCCCCGCATCTCATTAATCGTTCCTGTTACACACTTATGTACTAATTACATTAATGGTTTTAGGGATTAGAAAGGTTACATTCAAAGGAAGTGTAAACATAATTGCGTGAAGGGAGATGGAAAACAAATTGAAAATAAATACACCCTCAGTATACCTGACATTGATTCCAACCTTGATGTCCCGTCATAGGCAGTCTAGTCTACTGCGAGAGTAGCGCATTAGACCATGCGGCCACCGAAGCGAGTGTTGATTGAATCTCAACGGTCAAAGTAGAGTGACTCTAATTGAAGTTAAGAAAATACATTCTGGCGGCCGGGGTTCAATCTCGGTCCCGGCACAATTTATCTGATTTACAACCCTTCTTCACCTGACAAGACATCTTGTGAAGTGGGATGCAGGCCTCCACCGTGGTTCGGATTCCACGTTAAACTGTAGTCCTTCATTTCATCTCACAATCACCCTACCTTACACATTAGCGTAAGTGCGTATAACCCGAAGGTAGTAAGACGCGGTGCTAATAATGATAATAAAGAAATACATTGGGATCAAGTTTTAGAACAACCACTGTCTCATGACATTGCATTTATTTTTTAATAAATAATGACGATATAAGCTGAGCATTTTATGAGCGATAAAATTAATGTTTGCGTGCAGCATTTCTCTAAAGTTATTGAGTATTCAAAGAAGAGTCACCCAAGAACTGATACCGTGGGTTTGTATACCTTTTTGAGCCTGGCTACGACTTATATTTTCTCATGTAAACAAATATACTCTACTAGACATGGTAATTTAAACTTATTTTTAAAAAGTAGTTTGAAAATTACAAATTTGTAATATTTTACATATTAAAATGTTAATTAAATACGTGTTTGGTATATTTTACGTTGCTAAGTTAGTGTTGGTTGCTCAGTACAGAATTTGCCAAAATTCTGCTAAAGCTATTTTTTTTAATAGTTGGTTTAATCCAGGCCCATCTATCAAATGATGTCCCTAATATAGACCTTTTATTTTTTATCTTAACACATTTCATTAGTAGCATGCCAATTTTGAAAAAAAAAAAAACTTTGGTTAAAAATTCTAAATGCTACACTCAACCGTTAAGGTGTCATTTAGTGATTCTAAAGTTTGAATAACCCTATCTCAGATAGTTTGGCATGAAATAATTATTTTTAAAATTATTTAACATAAAATTAAACAATGTTTGTAACAAATTATGTTGAAATATGGCGAAATTTATTTATTCCTCACAGTTTTGACCTTTACTATTTTACAAAGTTTAATTCTTTAGCTTCTATATCTTGGTACTTCCCCTCTTTCGAAAAATCATCAAACGGATGAGTGAATACAGCTACAATAATTTGGGACTCTTGAAACTGGGAAAATAAAAAAACACAATCATAACTGCCAAATCTGTCCAAGGTAGGTTTGAATGATATTCTTCAAGAAGATTTAAATGATTTCGAACTCACTTAAAAAATAGTTTCAATTTATTTATGTTTTAGCCTTTTAAAATCTGTAACTATATACATTATTTTACCTTTTGAGTAGCAAATACTAATCTAGAGTCACCTCGGTGGCCCGTGGCTTAAGGCGCCTATCACAATAAACTAGACTCCCGATAACAAGGAGATTCAATTTTGAATCTAGGTCAGGTGTACTGAGGGTGGTTTTCCTAAATGGTTTTCCACTCTACCTCCACGCAAATGTGGGTAAACTTTCTTTAAATATAACCTTACTAATCCATAAAACATAAGGGAAATTATTACTCAAGCTTACTACCCGAATGGGTGGCAAGAAACGGCACTAAAAAAACAGCTAATCTATAAACATTTCAATAAACATTTCCAAAATGTTATTGAAATAAATTATATTAACAGTACGAAAGTTAAAAATGGTCTATTAGTAAATAATACTCTACTGTAATAATGTTTAAATTACACATTTTAATAGGTAAAAGGGTGCAAGTTCCATCCATTAAGCTACTTCTTTTAAAACATGTATCTATAGACAAACTAAATAATGACTTGCATTTAATTCGACTTTTTGGAGTTATCTTTAGTCACGTGTCAATTAGAAAGGAACTTTGTCCCAATCTCTTTTCTTGCCAACAGAAACCTTTCCATTAAATAAGAAAACAAGATAGCAACGTATATAGATAGATGCTCCTGTCAGCGTAAAAGGTCCTTCAACTATTTGTTTTGTTCTTCTATGTCTATGAGGATTTAAAAATAAGAGATAGATTGATTTGACCTTTAAT
Organism: Timema cristinae; assembly: GCA_039000515.1. Taxonomy (NCBI): domain Eukaryota; kingdom Metazoa; phylum Arthropoda; class Insecta; order Phasmatodea; family Timematidae; genus Timema; species Timema cristinae. The sequence goes on from JBCFYV010011172.1 coordinate 76,549,852, forward strand.
TAAACAAATCTTTCTTGCCCGCCATATTGTGTTACTAAAATTAGTGATGTGTATTTATTTTCAAATAAAATATTGCTTGTTATTTTCAACAAAAATTATCATAATCTGAAGAGATTTAATTGCGCTACCCACCGGTGCCTATAATTATTTCGACCTTAAATAATCATTAAAATGTAATAATAATAATAATAATAATAATAATAATAATAATAATAATAATAATAATAAAAAGAATATAGTTCATGGTGAAGTGAAAACCTCCACCTTATCTTACTCTAAGCCAAAATTATAGATAATGGCAACTATAAAAATACTTAGTAAAACAATACAGTGTGTATAGTAGGCCCTAGTATATATATAGTTATAGTAACTACAGACACATATATACAGCAGTGACCAAGTGGTCTAAGATGTTTTGCCCACATTGTATTTGGTCACCATTGTTGGGGAGGTTGGGGCTAGATTCCTAGTCGGGTACACTGTCACACACGTGACCTATCACTGGGTTTTACCATACTCTCTCCACAATATTTCGGGTACACTTCCTTCAAGTTACCCCTCTCCCTAGCCCCTAAGTAAAGTCGTAAATGGCCCTTGGGTTGAATGTAAGAATTAAGTTTAAAAACAGTGTCTAAGCACAAGTATGGACATAATCAACGAGGGGCTATTTAAAGTGAGCTTCAAATCATTCTAGGCCATATTATTTAAACCAGAGAAAATACAATAATCATACCTGGCCGGGATACAAACCAGTATGTTTCATAAAACCTGGTACAGTTAAAGTTTTATTCTTTTTTAATTACAAAAATTCTAGTTTTATTTTAACAAACCAACCCTAATATTACGGTAGGTCGACAGAAGTGTTCATTATGGGATGTTATTTGGTTTATGGGCGATTTTTTTTTAATTAAGAAGAAATATATAGATTAGTGATGTATATTTTCAAAGAAAATCAAACTGTGTACCGTTCAAAATAGTTTTATCCAGTAAATTATCTCGTACGTTCCTTTTACACATTGAAAGAAACAAACACATATCGGATATGTTTAGCCAGAATGTCCAACTAATTCAAACTTAATGCGCGAATTGGGGTTAAAAATATAACTAGTTAGTTTGTTTTAACAATACTCACACATTTGGAGAGAATAATAGTGCCATACAATTTATTTAAATAAAAGCCAGAACTTCTTTAGGGATAAACTTGCATTAAAGTATTTGAGATAAGTAGGTGCTTGGGTGGATTTATCTACTATCGTACCTAATTTATTGTGTATGGCAATTTGAAATGAGAGAGAGAGAGAATATTAAAGAACAGTCACACTCTAATGGTAAGTTATGAAGGCCTGGACGTTTATTCAAACAAGTGGTGTATTTGATTGTATTTTACTTTCTTAACAAAATGTATGTGACATTGTCATATAAAATGAATTTATGTTATTTAAAAACAACAGCAATAAAATGAGAATTTGGAAGTAGCACTTATAATTTGCTAGCAGAAGTACCCGGCGCTTCCTGTGGTAACAACGCAATGGAGAAAACCTCTTTATTTTATTTATTACGACCCAGCTATTAATTAATTTATAAAATAAAACCCAAATTTTAAAATTCCTGTTTTGAGGTGCACATGTGTATGAACATGGGGATACTAATTTTTAAATTTGAGACCTCTACGTGCAATATAATTATATCGTGCAATGCTCATGGCAGACAGACGAACAGACACACGAACAGACACACAAACAGACACACGAACAGGCAGACGAACAGACACACAAACTCTTTATTTTATCAATATATACTAGACATAAGTATCGAAAGGGGGGAAGTATTTTAACAGGGTTGTAAGACAATAATTAACTCTTGAATTGAATTCAAACTCAAGTCTTTTTATTCAAAAAACAAAACAAACATTAGCTCAACAAGATTTATTTTCCAAATTTGACACAAATCTACGTCTTTTTTTTTTGACAAACTGTAACTATGTCTTTAAAAGTGCTTTATTACAATTATTTGTAATTGTAGAACAAAATATGATTACTTTTAAAATGTTTATTGTAAGATATAGTTTACACCTGCGTTATAATTATCCTCACTCTTTACCAATATTATTTATTTACCTTCTATGAGTCATAAACTTATTTTAATCAAAAAGTTGAGGTGCTGTAACGTTATAGATATAACTAAAAATGTAATATACCACGTAAAATTGTAATATTTTGGTGTAATGTACTGGGAATTTTTAAAATGTTTCTAGCAACTACAAACACAAGGACAACAGGATCATTTATAGTCGCAGAAGATGGTATATCACATTTAGGAATTTCAATTTTGAAAAATACGTGTTTATATACAGTACTATTAAAGATTTATTCCAAAAATTATGTTGAGAGCAGTAGGAATATTTTAATAAATAAGAAAGAGAAAATTATAAAATTATCTGAATGGTTTAGGAAGAGCTTATTTTTAAGGATTATTATTTAGAGATCTTCTCGGATTGTTGAACACACAGACCCAACATTCACAAAGTGTTCTGCCCCTGAGCTATGCATCATGCACAGCAGGTTGTTTGTCATGACGTCACTCCAAGAAAATGCCGATGGTCAATTCTAAGTTCTCTGGCTAGTTGTCTTCCTTGAACGTGATGGTGACATCCTTATAGAACATGTTGGGGTAGTAAAACTTGTCCTGGTTGATGACGCGGTCGAAGGGAACCCCATGGGCTTGGAGTCAGGGTATTTGTGGTTGATGGTGCCACAGTAGCTGATGGAGCCGCCGTACTCGTAATCGTATGGAAGATCGTTCACCTGGACACAAATATATGGGGCTTTGGTTAATTTGTTTAGAGTAAGGTGGAAAAAACGTGAGCCCAGGTCCATTATTGCTATATTTATTAGTACAAAAAACAAACAAAAATTATCGAAATAAAAATATATTGCTTCGGTAGATATTTTTTTTTTCTTTGGGAAATAAAAAATTCAACTCGAGGTACCTTCCACCTCACCTTAAAACACGCGCTATATACGGCTTGGTTCAAAGGGATAAGTGATTAAAGAGAACCCCACACTGCTCAACTGGGGTCTTAAATTTTATCTACAACTTTTCTCAATGGTTATTAGTCCGATGTTTTACATTTTATTACTTAAGTTTTGTCGATATGTGTGTGTGTAAGATTGTTCATGAAAATGTATGCACCCTGTTTTGAAAAACTAAACTAAACACGAATGATGAAGTACATAGGCTTTTACCTGATGCACTAACAGTACTCCACCCTAAATTACTAAGTTGCACATGCGGAGGGAGCAGTAGAAGTTGCACATGCGGAGAAAGCAGTAGAAGTTGAACATGCGGAGAAAGCAGTAGAAGTTTCACATGCGGAGAGAGCAGTAGAAGTTGCACATGCGGAGAAAGCAGTAGAAGTTGCACATGCGGAGAAAGCAGTAGAAGTTGCACATGCGGAGAAAGCAGTAGAAGTTACACATGCGGAGGGAGCAGTAGAAGTTGCACATGCGGAGAGAGCAGTAGAAGTTGCACATGTGGAGGGAGCAGTAGAAGTTGCACATGCGGAGAAAGCAGTAGAAGTTGAACATGCGGAGAAAGCAGTAGAAGTTGCACATGCGGAGAAAGCAGTAGAAGTTGCACATGCGGAGAGAGCAGTAGAAGTTGCACATGCGGAGAGAGCAGTAGAAGTTGCACATGTGGAGGGAGCAGTAGAAGTTGCACATGCGGAGAAAGCAGTAGAAGTTGCACATGTGGAGGGAGCAGTAGAAGTTGCACATGCGGAGAAAGCAGTAGAAGTTGCACACGCGGAGAGAGCAGTAGAAGATGCACATGCGGAGAAAGCAGTAGAAGTTGCACATGCGGAGAGAGCAGTAGAAGATGCACATGCGGAGAGAGCAGTAGTAAAGCTCGGTCGGCTCCGACACGCAGCAGTGCGGGGAACGAGGGCCAGCCATTCTCTTCCAGTACTTCATTTGTCTAAAGTGTTAACTGACGCGGGGAAGGGGGATGGCGGGAAGATGGGTAAAACACCGTCCCGTGGTGCGTTTGATCGGATTCAAAACAAGAGGATATTGATGCCTCAAGCCACGTGGTAACTGGTGTGGGTAACGCAAGACCATTACAGGAATCAAACTCGGCACATTCAGATCATTAAGCAGACCAGCTATTGAATAAACTAAGGTGTCAGACTTTTTATATATTCAAAGTACACACTATAAACATACCCCATTTCAACACAGGCTTTACACGCTAACTTTAGGTCATTCGACTATAGCAATTTTGAAAAGTGTATAGTTTTAAGCTATGAGGGAGTGGTTCAATGAGTTCACATCATTACAGTTCATAGGTTATAAGAGGTCAAACTTGTTATTTTATGCTTTTTGTGTACAACTGTTAAGGTAAAGTACTTAGTTAATGTATGAGGCTGAAATTTAATATAATTATACATTCATATAAGGTATATAGAATTAAATATGTATAATATTAATATTATAAATACTTCATACATATATTTATGATATTATACATATTATAAAAATTAATATGTATTTATAATCTTAATATTTTAATTAAAACATTATAATATTAATATTCCATTTAAATATTTATATTATTAATATGATTACTACTATAAATATTAAATATATATGAACTAATTGAATCACTATTTATAGATTATAGTTAGATAAAGTCTGTTCAGCGTATGAATTGTTTTCTGAAAGGCCTTTTTCCCTAACAGAAATCTAATATATATTAGGATATTGGTAGGAAAAAATACCTTTCAGAGAGTAATTCCTACCGTGAATGAAGTACTTGCTAAAACTGTGCAATAAAATGTTGATGGTCGAATGACCTCAAACAAGAACATCAACACAACACTAGGCATCCATACCTTACATAGTGACTAGATCCTGTACCTTCTTCCAAATATAATACAATTACTTAGTGAATAGAAATAAATGATTTATTCTATTACAGGTATTTATATTATTTAGCTTTGATGTCATTTCTGGCTATTGAGTATTTCATCCCAAGGGACCAGGATTGGAAATGTAACGGAAGGTACAAGTGTTCATCTAGATGGTGGAATGTGAAACCGAACGGTTGACAAAACCCTCCTTTTCTAAGATTGAACTCGCGGCTTAAACAAATACAACGCCTGAATCTAGAGAGCACCTTCTCTTTGTTGTAATCCGTGAGGATGGCGTACAGGGTGAAAGGTAGTCCTCCCTTTTTGCCCTTGGGAAGGAGCAGGCGGTCCGGGTACCCGCAGTGGCGCACATCCTGGAACAGAACAACGTGCACAAAGTCTTACTACCAGTCCGGAATATCTTAATACGTGCAGTGTACAGTACAATGATGGGGCAGGAATGCGAATGGTAGAGGTAATAGTGAACGTATTGACATTTTCGTAGAGGGAGAGTGGGCAAAACATTTAATAGTTGTATACTAAGTAGAACCGACCGGGATTCAAACCCCAATTTCCCCGTCACCGGCAATCCAGTCTATTGAAAGAGTGAATCTTTAGACCCTGCGACCACCGATGTGGATGAACATCATCATCTTCAAACACGTGATATCAATCGATATAGATAAGTCGATACTTACTGTATCTTCGAACAAGATCTAGAGTTTTTTGAAAGTATGAATCTATTTTCACAAGTTACATGGGACTAAATTGACTAGGTTACTGACGGATTAATGTAAAGGTATCCACTTCAGTGGTCAAATGTTCTATAAAGGCGTCACTCTCATGTTGGACTGGCCTATTTTTGACAGAAAGATCGGGCTTCAAACCATATTCGGGTCTACACAGGGTTGTTTTTACTAAATGTCTTACCATTATCCTTTCACGCAAATGCGGGTATATTACCTCTAGAATGCTGACTTTCTCATCTCTATTCCATTAGAGTAATTATCATATAGGTGTATAAATCCGAACAGGAAGTTAGACGTGATGATTATAAAAAAAAATCTAAAGGTGTAGCGTTCGGTCAGTTAAGCTGTCTAGCAGTCAAGGGGCGGCTAGTCAAGTTAGGGTTTCTCAAGATAGTTTATTTAACTTTTAGTACCCTGGTTTCCACCTGCAATAGCAGAACGAAAAGCACACATCCTTAAACAATGCTAAGACATTGTCATACAACGTCACAAATATTAATATGTATTTATGAGCAGTTAACTCTATTCAAATGTGTTTTTTTGGAAACTGCTCAAAACTATAAATAACTATTCGAGGTTGTAAATAAAATGTTCTTTAGAAATATTCCGGAAAGCATAAGCATAAAAAAAAGCTCTGTTAAATAATATGGTATCTAAAATAAGAACAAAAGAATGGTCTAAAACTGTTATAATCAATGGATTGCAAGAGCAAACAGTGAGATGAGAATTTGAAACGATGTTTGTACGTAGACCACGGAATAGGGGAGCCACTAGTAGGAGGTAAACAAGCAGGAAAACAGGATTGACCCCTTATTGCCGAGCCTCTAAAGTTAAACAGGGGGCGCCTAGTTCACAAAAGCTAGAGAAGGGGAAGTATCAGGAGATGAACAAGCAGACTAGCTGGGCGAACCACTCATCTAAGATAAGTTGTATGGAGGAGAGAGAGCGCTCAGGTCCTAAAAGCTTAGGAAGGAGGATTTCAACGCTGTTTTACATATTATTTAGCAACGCGTTTTACCTGTTCAGGTTATACGCATATGTTACTAATTACGTTAGTGAGTTGGGGATGAGGAAGGTGGTATTTAGAGAAATGTATCCACATTTGCATGGAGAGAAAGGGTGTAAAACTATTTTAGAAAACCACCCTCAACACATCCGACTGGGATGTAAACCCCGATCTCCTGTCACCGGCAACCTAATACAGCACGAGAGTGATGCCTTAGACCATACGTCCACCGAAGCAGGTGGGTGTTATGTTACCCACACAGCATGGCCGCACTTATTCCTCCAAATATTCAAATGGTGCCTAGTTATGAGACCTCCCACACAAACTATGTCTATTACGTATAATCGTTATTTTGACTCATTCACACGTCATGACCCGACGTAGCTGTCAGACGTGGTGACAGAGAGTAGTTGGCATGTGTGACCTTATTGACTGTGAGGCTGGCACGCCCGTTGATGGCGTTCTCCACCTTGGCCACAAGGGTCTTGGTCGTTTCTCTATCGGGGATGGTGACGCTGGACTCACTGGACTTCCTGTGGAACATCGTCTGGCCTGCATTCACTGCGAACAATCAAACAACCTCTTGCACTTTCTACGCTCCTGGTAGGTCTCGCTGTTCGGGACGTCTTAATAGCTCCACTTTTACTATTCATCGGCTAAATTTATTTATTTGGGCTATTAAAATAAATAACGTGCATTTAATTATTTTTATTTTTTCATTTTACCACCGCGTCTTACACACATTTGGGTTTTACGCCTATGTACTAATTACACTAATGCACTAGGGATTATGCAAGTTTAATTTAAAGAAAATGAACCCACATTCACGTGTAGAAAGATTGTAAAACCATTTAAGAAAAAAGTATCCTCAATACATCCAACCGGGATCGAACCACGATCTCCCCATCTTTGGCAGTCTAGTCTACTATGAGAGTAGTGTCTTAGATTATGCGGCCACTGAGGCGTGTTTCTCTTATTTATTTATTTATTATGTTATAGTACGACTTGCAAACTAATTTAATCCTAGAATAGACACAACAACCAGTCCCTTTTTCATTAACTCATCAGTGTGTAAGTGGAATCCCCAGTTTAACAAATTTAAAATGTTAACGACCACGCTGGAAATCAAACCCGGGCCCTTAGATTAACAGGCAGACAAGCTGCAAATTACTTAAGGTGTCAAACCCGTTGGCTTTAAAAAGTGACTTAAACTGCAATATAACCTAATCGAACATGATAAGGCTCTGATAGAAAGTTTTATAGCTATGATGTTTTGACAATGCTCAAAGAAGGATGGTATTTTTTATATAGTAGCTAATATTAATCGGAGTTGGTAAAACTGTTCTTTTTTCTATTACTTTTATTAGTACGTTTACCATCTTGGTTATTGCGTTTATTGTGTCTTACAAACCGTTCGGGCAATCTACATATTTACACTAAAAAGGTATGAAGATAGAATTATTATTATTATTATTATTATTATTATTTTATTATCACCGCGTCTTACTACCCGTCTCGGGTTTACGCACTTACGCTAATGTGTAATGGTAGGGTGATTGTGAGATGAAATGGAGGACCTACAGTTTAACGTGTAATCCGAACCACGGTGGAGGCCTGGCATTCCCCACATTCACAAGATGTCTTGTCAGAGTTGAAGGAAGGGTTTGTTAATCAGATAAATTTGTGCCGGGACCGAGGATTGAACCCCGGACCCTATCACAGAAGTCTGACACCTTACACCTAGACTGTCAGGTCACCGACAAGATAGAATTGAGAGAAAGTGTACCCGTATTTATGTAGAGGTAAAGTAAGTAAGAAACACACATCAATCTAGGAGTCTAACCACAATCTCGCCATTACTGGAAAACCAGACAAGACAAGCTTGACGTCGTCATGGTTCATGTAATCACCTGTGTGAGTTATAAGCGATTACATCAGTCAACGCAATGGATTTCCATTCTTTCTCCATGCAAATGCGAGTACACGTCCTCTAAATTCAACTTTACTCTTTCTTAGTACATATTCGTATAACCTGAACGGGCAGTAAGACATAGTGCGAAAAAATAATTAAAAATAAAGTTAATCTAAGAAAATATTTATGGGGAAAGAAACTGACCGGTATTAATTTGCCTGTAGATGATGAAGAACCATAGTTTATAGAATTCAACACACCAACCAAACTTGCATTGGAGGACACACATACTAAGGCATCAGACTAGTCTAATCTGGTTTGCCGATAACGATGTGGTTGGGGTACTAAGAGTATTTCCCCTTTAACGTTATACCCCTTCCTTTTAACGCAAATGAGGGCTTCCTTTGTTTCGTATTTTATTAGCTCCAATTACTATTAAAATGTAAGGTTTGTGACGTAATCCACGCAGTCAGTAGCGATCTCGCCAGCGCTGAACAAGCAACACGTTCCCATCTGACGAACACGTACCCCAATTACGAGGGGCCAGAAATGCTACGGAGAAGAGAGATTTTAAAATTGAGCAATGGCTATCATTTCTTTTGGATGGTTTTAGAATTCTGGAGTAGTTAACTTGAGATTGTTTTACTAAAACTTAACGTCCGAGAACTTTCAGTAACAAGTTCTTAAATAAGCCTGTAATGAGGACATGTGATTCTAAATTCCAGATTCAAATATCTTTATTGCTTCAAAATCAATCTATTTCTTGGTCACCTCCTGGATTTCCTTTGTTTTTATTCCGTTGGAAATAAGTAGACCTATATTTAAATCTTCTAGATAGATCTAACGGCCACTCGCTTACTAGGAATGTTCGACTACACAATTCAGATTGGGGTGAATATTATTTTCATCAATGACTGTACGGTGACCATGTCACTTAATATTATCCTAATCTAAGTGTGGAGGTGACAATTTCAATGTAACCATGAGTTATAACTGTGAATAATAACTGTGAGTAATACATTTATATTATAGAGATATACTTATTTAAAATCATTTAAATTTAATTTATGAACGTGATCCGGCAGGCGCCAGAGCTTGTGGCAGACATCACTGCAAACATAATTAATATCAATATAAAACAGTCCACACACACACACACACACACTCACACTATACGATCACGAAACTATGGCGATAGTTCAATTAACATAAATAACGCCGCAATGATCCGACACCTTAGCTCAGTCGGTAGCATATCTGCCTTCTGAACTAAGGGTCCCAGGCTCGACTCCCGGCACGGCGGAAAAAATTATCATTGATGAAATGTGGGTTTACATTGATAACTGATGAATTAACTGCCGGGGGGTGAATGTTGTGTCTATCCTAGTTTTAAGTGAGATTATAAAGCATATTAAACTATGACAGGGATAGAAGGCAGGCAGTGGAAAATATATGGCTTGAATAAAAAATGAGCCAGGCCACAGGTTGGAAACGGTAATGGATGTAATAAACAACAAAAAACTCCGTGACACCACTCACTATTTTGTATCTTCCTTCATCCTGTATACAAACTGACGGTGATAATAGTCTATAACTCTGACAGTTTTGTCACGTTGTAGATTTCACTAAAATCTTACTTCCTCCTCTCTGCTCAATTAGTGTAAATGAGTAGATATCCCGGATGGGTGGTAAGATGTAGAAAAAAAAGTGCAGCCAATTTTGATAAAGCCTGGGGTACGCCTACAACCAAAGTCAGCATCGCTAGCCGCTGACCCGACTACTCGATTTTATATATAACAAGATTGTAAAACTGGTTGTACAATTAAACAAATTTATACTAAATACACAATTGTTTAACTAATCAAACCTGGTATTTACATCCAACATTTCGATGACCTTTACCAAATAAAATAAAATAAAATGAAAAGTAAGGATCTATAAAATACAGTGATGTCATCTGGTGGAGTATTTTCTATTTCGATTATATTTCCGTTAATTATAAATTTGATCGATTGTCTCTGCTCCAAAGGAATCACAATTACGTGAACAATTGAGTTCCATTTTCACATAACTGCTCATAAATATAAATATGACTGCTTTGTTTTCTAGCAGACTATAAACACCCAAAGGAAAATACTTCTAACCGATTGACTAGCCAAAAACTTCATCTTTACGTTTCCATCATTCCTAATTTGAAAAACCAAAACTTCATGATTTTGAGGTGAAATTCACAATTGTGTTTGGTCTCATTGACTGCCGAGATTTGAATTCTTAAAGTAAAACATTCAAGTTTAAGTTTTACTTTATGATGTGGATAAAGTATAGTAATAGTTTTTTTTTAGTTTTTTTTTATATTATGATTGACCTTGTTGTTTTATGTGCTCCCTGAATAAAAAAAAAATCTAATGTTACAATTACGTTTGTACATGAGTTTACATCCAAATAGGTTGTATGGATTTTGTCGAAATTGGAATATTTAGATATTTTATGGTCATATCACGAGGAGAAATCATTATCTTGATTCTAGCTCTGAAATTAATAGTAGCTACTAATAAATGATTTTGATTTTTTTTTTAAGATGGTTCCTGTGATATGGTTCAAAACGGATACATGAGAAGTATTTTACATAATAAATATTAATGTATGATGGCTTTTCTAAAAAATATTTTATGTGAAAGTAGTTTACAATATTTTTGGAAAATTGCAATTAAAAATTTATTTATTAATTTGGTTCTAAATTTATGTCTAAAGCGTGTTTTATAGACCCTACGACTATCTAAATTATGTTTGTTTACAGAGTATGGATAGATAAAAATAATTTAAGGGTAGTTTATTGATAGTCAATTTTGTAAAATTTTGTTTCAAACTACGATGGACTATATAAGAAAGTGGTGACCTGGTGGTCTAGGGGTAAGGTGTCAGACTTCTATGCTGGCGGCCGGGGTTCAAAGATTTTTCTGATTACCAAACCCCTCCTTCACCTCTGACAAGACCTCTTGTGAATGTGGGGAATGCCAGGCCTCCACCGTGGTTCGGATTCCACTTTAAAACTGTAGGTCCTTCATTTCATATCACAATCACCCTACCATTACACATTAGCGTAAGTGCGTATAACCCGAATGGGTAGTAAGACGCGGTGCTAATAATAATATATAAGAAAGTAATTACGATTATGTCATTCAATTTAGTCCAAGGTGACCTGGCGGTCTAGGGGTAAGGTGTCGGACTTTTCTATGCTGAGGTCCGGGGTTCAATCCTCGGTCCCGGCACAAATTTATCTGATTTACAAACCCTTCCTTCACCTCTGACAAGACATCTTGTGAATGTGGGGAATGCCAGGCCTCCACCGTGGTTCGGATTCCACGTTAACCTGTAGGTCCTTCATTTCATATCACAATCACCCTACCATTACACATTAGCGTAAGTGCGTATAACCCGAACGGGTAGTAAGACGCGGTGCTAATAATAATAATAATTTAGTCCAACTGTATAGCTATATTAAAGATGCCGCCTTACCTTTGGTGACGAACTTGTCGATCTCGACCATGTATGAGCGCTTCTCGTCAAGGGGGATCTCCTGTCCGAACCAGTCGTATTTGGGCCCCATGAATACCCTGACGGCCACCAGATTCTCTTTGTCACTCTCCACCGTGAAGTGGAAGGCGAAGGGCTTGTGGTTGAGTCGTCGTACCCTCGCCTTGATATTCACGTCGTCTAGGTCTACTGTGTCATCGAGGGCATTCAGAAGGTCGATGTCGATAAGTCCTCGAAGTACGTGTCAGTTCATCGACGATAAGTCTGATCTTCACGCCGGGGAACTCGAGTTAGGGCAGGGAGGAAACGTTTGTTTTGTTAATGTCACTCGAGGACTTCTATCAAGGGGAGTAAATGGACGCCTCTCTTCATTCTGGGACTTTACAAACAGGGAGGGAGGAACATACGTTTGCATCATTTCTGTCATTCTGAGGACTTTACAACAGAGATATAGTAACATACGTTGCATCATTTCTGTCATTCGGAGGACTTTACAACAGAGATATAGGAACATACCTTGCACATTTCTGTCATTATTAGGACTTTACAACAGAGATAAAGGAACATACGCTTGCACATTTCTGTCATTTGAGGACTTTACAAAAGAGATATCAGAACATACGCTTGCACATTTCTGTCATTATTAGGACTTTACAACAGAGATAAAGGAACATACGCTTGCACATTTCTGTCATTCTTAGGACTTTATAACAGAAAGAAAGGAATATACGCTTGCACATTTCTGTCATTCTTAGGACTTTACAACAGAAAGAAAGGAATATACGCTTGCACATTTCTGTCATTCTTAGGACTTTACAACAGATATAAAGGAACATACGCTTGCACATTTCTGTCATTCTGAAGACTTTACAAAAGAGATATAAGAGCATACGCTTGCACATTTTTGTCGTTCTGAAGACTTTACAACAAAAATTAATAAATAGATAATAATAACAATACCACCACCATCACCACCATCACCACCTTGGTGCTAGTCTAAGGGTTAGGGTTAAGTTGGGAATGTAGGGGACGCGGCAAAGTTCCAGTTTTTATAGCAATTTATTTTGCCTATTTAAATAAAATATTACTTCAATACAAACACAGAGCTCAATTTTCTTCACTAGGGATATACTTCTTGAATATTACACATAGAAATGTTGCAGCTTGGATTAACAAATTATTGTGTTTTTTTACACAGCTTTGAATTAAAATTGAATTGATTGCTTATCATATTTGAACTTACAATATCTATTGTTACTGTAAATCCCTAGAACTACAATCGGTGATCATTTTCTTTGTTTTCGTTTTACTATCCATCCGATCACCTAGAATATAACCGGATCCTCTGGACCAGTATTCAAACTCTCTGACTCCTTATCCATGAGCTCAACACAATAAAACTGATATACAGTACAACATGGTTGTCGTAGATTAACTTTGAATGGCCTTGTCATAGAGTAACCAAGACTAACCTCGTTATAGATTGTCCTTGACTCACCTCATCCCTGGAGTAGGGTGGCAGTAGGTCCTTGTGCAGCTTGAACAAGTTGTCAATGTGCTTGTGGAGCCTGAAGAAAGCTGGGTCTCTCGTCGCAGTCTCGAAATGCTCCATCACTCCTGGCGGCATCTGGAATAAACAAGTCTCTTCTGATATGAGGACGCCGTATTAGGGTTTGTGTCATTATTAATATGTTTATGATGAGATTCGAACACTTGTTCTTGTTTAATCAACGACAAAGATGTTTCAACGCTTTACAACCACCAGGAAATAATAATATCGATGAGGTGTTCTATCTTCAAAATTATAGGACACCTTTAAGAAACTATTATTAGCTGATAGTTGGAAAGAGTTTATTCTAATCACTGTTGAAACTTTGCCATTGTCTCATCAGTGATTAGATTTAACTCTTTCCACCATCAGAGGATAATAGTATCGTAAGGTGTCTTAGCTTTCTTTATACGTCAAACTTACCCTTGTGTCAACATCTCCTCAAACACTAGGTAATGATAATATCGAGGAGGTGTCCTAACTTCATACTTACGTCAAACTTACCCTTGTGTCAACATCTCCTCAAACACTAGTAATGATAATATCGAGGAGGTGTCCTAACTTCATACTTACGTCAAACTTACCTTGTAAACATATCCTCAAACATACTTGATAATATCGAGGTGTCCTAACTTCATACTTACTCAAACTACCTTGTGCAACTTCCAACATTGGGTATTGATAATATCGAGGAGGTGTCCTAACTTCATACTTACGTCAAACTTGCCCTTAGGGTCTGTGATCTGTCCCAGCAAGATATGGCCGTAGTTGTGAAGAGCACCATAGTACTCTCTGTGCTTGGACCCACAGGACGGCTCCATTATTTGACCCAAGGTGTTGATACCGGTACTGTCGTTCAGGGAGTAGTAGTCGCCATTCACCTACACCATTCAGTAACACGTACTATCATTAAAACGTTAATTTATGCGAATAATACCTGAACCGGCAACCAATGGCCCATTATAACTTTGTTATATCACAAGCACAACGACATGACGTAGGTAGGTCAGTTCATTTAATATTCAAGAAAAATTCAACGACCTTATTTCACAGCTAAACAGTTTTTACTTTGGCCGGGAAATGAACCACTAAATATTAGATCAGTAAAAGAAGGGTGGCCTGGTGGTCTAGGGTAAGGTGTCAGACTTCTGTGCTGGCGGCCGGGTTCAATCCTTGGTCCCGGCACAGATTTATCTGATTTCCAAACCCTTCCTTCACCTCTGAAAAGTTATCTTGTGAATGTGGGGAATGCCAGGCCGCCACCGTGGTTTGGATCCCACGCTAAACTCTAGGTCCTTCATTTCATCTCACAATCACCTACCATTACACATTAGCGTAAGTACGTATAACCCGAACGGGTAGTAAGACGCGGTGCTAATAATAAAAATACTAATAATCAGTAAAAGAACGTGTACTCACGGAGCCAGAGTGTCAAACTAAAGTAAATAATATTTCCAAGAGTTTTAAATATCGAGCTATATTATCATTCAACTTACATGCTAGCTAAGAATAGGAGAGCAACACACTAATAGTTCACATATGACTCATAGCTCCAAGAATATCTAGATACATAAACATAGCTGTATTAAAATTATTATATATTGCTGAACTTGGAATAAAACCTGAACCCTTTATTATTTAGTATTTGCAACAACAGATACGGCTCCCAGTGGGGCTACGGACGTCTCCACTAACCACTTGACCTTACATCAAGGACAAGGCAGCATTAAGTTGTTTATCCGTGTATCACATCTTTATACACGTCCGGACTGTTCTAATAGTACACTCATGGTTTAGGGATTAGGAAGGTAGACTTTAAAGGAAATGTAGCTGAATTTGTGTGGAAGAAATAAGGAAAACCATTTAGGAACAAACATCCTCAGTATCACACATATAGCAGGGATTCAAACGCTGACCTAACCATCACCGGAAAATACTAGACAATATCAGATTGTGAAATGATGTGGATTTCCCCAAACCTATTATTATTTAAATATAATCTTATTAAAGTATATTATATTCAGGTCTCATATCCTAATATTGTATTCCCTTTAAAGTAAGTCTAGAATTCGTTTCTTTGCATTTGTCTGGAGTAAGCTTTACTTCCGTGTTGCACACCTTCTCGGGAAGCGAGTGTAGTCTCCACCCCTTTTGTTATTTCCCGCGTCTCAGTAATTACTCATTGGTCAATGAAGAGAAATAGCGCCAATGTTTATGATCATCCTAAAATGTAATATTTGATTTATATAGAATCACTTCGCTTTAAAAATGTAAAGGTGACGGATGTGTCGTATCTGTTCATTTAAAATTTCTAGACAAGTTGTAATTGAATCTTTATACTGAAGGGATGTATTGCAGTCGCCTACAATATGTGGAACTTTTAAATCGTAAATAAAAAATATTAACACAAAATATTCATTTACTACAGATAAACTCAGTAATAAACATACGAGAGGACATCGTTAAAACTGATATGCCATAAATATTTGTTGCATTTAAAGATGTTTAAAGAGCCCTTTGCCATTCATATAATGAATTAAAAGTTAGAATGTATTATGTCTATGAGCATCTGTGTTGGAGAAAGACAATCTAAGATGGTTGTTCGAGGACTCCAAAAAGAAAATGCATTTAAGAATGCCGTATTATTGTTTGTGTAAGTGAAAATGGAATTTTAATTTAGTAATTTATTTAGTGCGGTGATATCAGTATCGACTTTTGATTAAGAACATGTATTACCAATTATTGAAGGTATTATATTAGTGGACCCTCTGGGTAATAAACAACAAACCAACAATTTAGGCAAGCATATGCTGATTTATCATAACTCCACCATTAGTGAAGAGCATATCGAAGGTTTATTCTTTTCAACCTGGCAGTTTTTGTGAAGGGAATATCTCACCCGACAAACCAGCTAGATGAAGGTACTTGACACCATGTACACTTATTCCTTATTGAAAGGCTACTAACTCAAAAAGGCTATCCATCCCATAATTAACAAACTCTTAGCAAGATAACAAAGGGAGTCCATGTTGCCTTCTTATAAGCGTCACTTTATGATCATGTTGAAAATAGCGCTTAGTGCGGTCTCGCCAGATTTTTAAATGACCATATTTTTTAAATCTTTTAACTAAGTATTATAATTCAACCAGAAACTAAATTAAACTGTATTCAATTCACACACACACACACACACACAAAAATAATTATATATACTATATATATATATATTATTAACCTAAACATCACTATTCGTCTTGGGAGACGACTTGTAAATTGTGTATGTATATTGTTTAGTCTTAAGAGGGTACGTATCGTTATGTCATAGTTTGTATCTCATTATAACTTGTCATTTATCTCAATCAACACTGGCACAGTTCTATAAAAATCTGACCATTTATTTATGCAACAATCTCCTGTTGTGTTCCTATATCCCGAGATCAGTGATCGTGTCTACCGGCGGTGAACACTTCGAAGACCTGACAACAAAAATATCTGTATGAGCTGATATCGGTCCACTCTAGGATAGGAGGGCGTAGAGAAGGGTGTTTACAATATTATGTATCAAATGATAGCATGAGGCAGATATGAATACGATCTTGTATCTTCAACACTTCGCTCCTCCCGTAAATATTGCCAAAGTGCAGAAGGTGGGGTGAGGGGGGAAGGGGGGGCTGGGATCGGGGTTACTAATAGTTAAGGTAGCAAGCGTCACGTAGAACTAAATAAGATGTTATAATTTTTGATCGTCCAAATCCTTGTCTAGAACTGACTTATTGATTACGCGCACATGGACACAGCCACACTCGCTCAGAGGGTTGACTCTGTCATCTAGAGAAAAATGACAATGCTTCATTTCGTGTACAGGCAATTAAAATAATTTAGTTTCATTACAAATGTTTCACTTGTTTCCTTTCTTGCTAAGTAATTAGCTTTTTTTAGTGAACTTATTATGTAGTTGTGGTCATTATCAAAGTTTTAATAACAAAACACAATTTTAAATTTTCATGTCGTAAATAGAATGTAATAAAGAAGGGTAATTTCGATTGTAGTGAAAGTAAAAGAATCGAAACTAAGGGATTTAAAAAATAAAATGTTCATCTTTTTAACAAAATGAACCAATTTTTTGTGGAAATTTTAGCCTGAGTGCATATGAAGATATTTATGTTATTAAAGTTAGTTGTTGCTTAATATAAGTATAGGGAAAGTTCCGGTGAAGAAGTAAATACAAACTAATTCTGGAGATAGCAAATCTAATGAAGAAGAAGAAGAAGAATCAAGTAATTTTCTATGTTGAAAAACACACATAATCTCTAAGCAAGTGTCTGAAACTTAAAAGGTTGGATTTTAAGATATTTTGGATTCGTCACTTTATTCCAATGATAACATTTTAGGGAAAAAAAAAATAAAATAAAAATATATAACATTTCCCACCATTTCCTAAGAATGAACAGATCCTCGAGCCCGGCTAATTTGGGACAATAAACGACCAGACTCTAAACTACTTAATCTTAAAGATGCCTTAGCTTTTCCAAACAAAGATTAAAAATTCGCGCTTGGAAGCATAATGAAATACAAAATAACTAACACTGAAGAATTTTTTAAAAATCGTTAAATACATTCTGTAAAATCGTAAGATTACTTATACTTTTCAGTCATTGATGTAAAATACTTTCAATTTTACAACCCATGCAAAATTAATATAAAAATACGTATGTGCTCTTTAAAAGATGGGAAAGAGAAGGAATGAGGTGTAAAAAAAAAGTAAGGCCCGTGGCCTTTGAATTCCTCAAGATAGTTCTGCTGGTGTTCTGGCGGGTGGTAAAGTTGAATACGATAAAATATCAATCAGTGATAGGCAAGTGGGCTAAGGTGTCTACATCGTATGTTATGGTTTGCCGGTAACAGATAGGTCGTGGTCAGTATCCAAGTTGCATTACTATGGCTACTTAAGTTTATATATTTTTTCCCACTTTTATTTAGTGGTCACCAGCCTGTGGTGCCTGAAGCACTTATAGGTGGCGATGCAACCAATTAGGAAATAACGTTTATAAATCAGCTAGGAATTTAAGAGATTTGTATTTTAATCCATTTTCCAAAGTAATAAGATAACATTTTATTACGGTGTTGACAACATTGCCTACCAGCTGTAATTAATTTATTAAGTCATCACCAATCAGCCAAAAGTAAGACGCAAGTGCGCATGCACATGGTTATTTTCAAGCCCGCAAGCTTCGGATTCGCCCCCCAAACCCTCCTCTCTTACCTGCCCCTTAGCTACCACTGAATATTCAACTCTGACTCGTAAAAACTCAACAGCGTTGTCAATTGGTAGTAGAAGGCAATTTTCAGTGTGCTCTGTCAAACATCTAACCTAGTATTCAAGAACTGATGAATGAAAAAGCAGTACCAATCTTCACACTAGTTCTCAGCAACGACTAGAAAAACAAACCTTTTTAAGATTTCTTAGTAATAATCCCCCCAAAAATAGGGGGGTGGGAAGGATTTGATGAACTACCAAAGGGGACTTAACTGAAAAAGGTTTTAACCACTGCAGTCTCCTCAAATTAGGGTACACTTTCTCCTCCTATCCCATTAGTGTAAGTATGCGGATAGCCTTGATGGTGATTGAGACGTGGAGCACAGTAGAAATCAACAGATATAAAAGAGAATAACATCACCGTTCATGGTTACTAGTCTCATCTCACGAAGTCCCGAATGTCCAGCCTAGCCCTGCACTCACCGTGTAGACGGCCTGCTGATGGATGGCTTCACGGATCCTCCTGTCATAGTCCATAAGGTCCTTGATCTTGATGTTCTGCAGGTCCTGGAACTCGAAGTTGTCAGGTCTGGCCGGGAACTCTCCACCCACCCTGTACGTTGTTTGAGGGTAGAATCCATCCACGATCTTCTGGTTCCAACCCAAGGGTTTCACGAATGGCAGGTCATTGGACAGGCGCTCCAGGTCGAACCTGTCAGGGGACGAAACATCTTGAGTCAACCTCGCACGCAATAGAATTAAGCATATTACATAGTTAAAATCGTCAAGACATAAAGTTCTTGCTTTATTTACAACATACTTTCGTAGACGTAAGCGTTCTGCCAAGAAAGAGAAAAGATCAAGAACATTATTATAATTATGACAATAGTGGCGTATTTTGTACTAAGTTAAATAGTCGACGAATACTATTAAATTTTAGATTAGTTTTTTGTTTATTGGCCGTTCGGAGTATACAAATATACGATAGTTAATTAGTTATCAATTTGATTGAATGTCTCCTATTCCACAACCATGATATTAATTGCATAATCATTTTTACATATTATTCCTATATGAAAAGTTAGCTACTAACAGTTTATCGCTCTAGAAGACTATCCATACCCACCCCCTGATTGGCTTGACAAAAAACAAACTTTGAAATAACGTCTCCAACATTCCTAAGTTCCAAAGTCAAAAAGTTACAATGTTGAGGGGAAAGTCACATTAGGACTGATCTTATTTCCTGCAATCCTTTGAGTTATTAAGCACACGCTCAAATAGATACTTTATGTATCTGAATTAAAGTTATTTGATTATTGTTTAGCAAGCTTTAGTTCATCCTGAAATCAATTGGGGTTTAGTAAAACGTTGAAAAGTACTTTAAGAACGAGCAGTTCAAATCGCAAGTCTCACAATAAGAATTTGAAGCTCGTTATGTTAGCTAGAAAGTGGGAGAGTGTGAATATCCTTAACATTTTCTGGAAAATATTTTACCAATCGAAATATATTGAATACAATAAATTGAGATATTTCAGGTTTTAAAGTTTCTACTTCATTTTAGTTTATCCTAATGACGTAATACCAGAAATATCAAATTAGTTCCAACTATGCAATTAACAGCTATTTCAGTTCTCTTCTCACAATCACAATCGGCTACAGCGCTTGGTGGTTGAATGTGTCATTAGCTCAGAGGGTTCCTCGGTTTTCTATAGATCAGTCCTGTAAATGATTCAAAATTACGCTCTAGAGAAATTTCTCTATGAGTTTAAATTACAAATGTTCCTATATATTCTCCTTGGTTATCAAGTTAGACAGAAAACAAATTAATACTATATTCAATTATACATTATATCAATAGAGATCAACCATTATTCACGCAGTTTAGAATGTCAGTCTCTAAATAGATGCTAAAATTAAAAAACAACACATAAACATACGTCGTTTGGTCCAATGTAAAGAGAATAGATTATCACATTTTGAAATAAATACACATTTAAAATCCACGCCAGTTTCTAACGTCATTAATTTACTTAAAAAAACTGTTTATGTTTGGTTATCTAAGTATTCAAATTTAAGTGGTGTAGCCTAATGGGTAAAGTAAGCAATGACATAATCAAATTCCTCCAAGCGGTACTACCTTTATAATTTCTTGACATTGATTTGGTCTGAGTACAATGAATATCCCCGCTAGTTGCCGTTAAAATAGGTTCACCCATTTGGCAGTAATCTCGGAGCAGATAGATGAAATGCCAAACAGTCGAGTTATCCTTTGCTCCTGTAGGTCACCAATTATAGACTTTGTGGGTATTTCCCTTTTATCCAGAGATTTTATGATATGGAAATTTTACTGGAAAAATTACCTAAAAATTGAATCAGAAAATTTACCCAAAATTTTACCGAAAACTTTACTTGAAAATTTACCATAAAATTTACCTTCCCTTGAAAATAGATCAAAAAGTATCACAAATCTATTTGAACATCAACTGGAAAGTTTACCATTATGTGTATATTTACCAGAACAGTTGTCAGATAAATTTCATGAAAAATATATCTGAAATTTGAACGAAAAAGTTCCTGAAATTTACCGGAAAGTTTACAGAGAAATTCAACAGTACATGTATATGAAAATTTATCATAAAGTTTTCCAAAATTTTTATTAATAAACTTAACTGCAGATTTTCATATCTAATGCTATACCCACTATAAGCTACTGCTAAGGACTTGTAGCTAGTAATGATGTTACCCAACTATTATGTACTGTTAGGGACAAGTAATGTTTGTACCCGACCATCAGATACTGCTAGGGACTTGCAAATCATCATTGCTACCCAACTATCAGCCATTGATAGGGACTTGTGGCATGTCATGTTGGTATCCGGATGTCAGCTATTACTTGGGACTTGTAACTCATCATATTGCTACCCAACTATCAGCTATTACTTGGGACTTGTAGCTCATCATATTGCTACCCAACAATCAGCTATTACTTGGGACTTGTAACTCATCATATTGCTACCCAACAATCAGCTATTACTTGGGACTTGCAACTCATCATATTGCTACCCAACAATCAGCTATTACTTGGGACTTGTAACTCATCATATTGCTACCCAACTATCAGCTATTACTTGGGACTTGTAACTCATCATATTGCTACCCAACAATCAGCTATTACTCTGGACTTGGGACTCATCATATTGCTACCCAACAATCAGCTATTACTTGGGACTTGCAACTCATCATATTGCTACCAACAATCAGCTATTACTTGGGACTTGTAACTCATCATATTGCTACCCAACTATCAGCTATTACTTGGGACTTGTAACTCATCATATTGCTACCCAACTATCAGCTATTACTCGGGACTTGGGACTCATCATATTGCTACCCAACAATCAGCTATTACTAGGGACTTGGGACTCATCATATTGCTACCCAACAATCAGCTATTACTCGGGACTTGCAACTCATCATATTGCTACCCAACAATCAGCTATTACTTGGGACTTGTAACTCATCATATTGCTACCCAACTATCAGCTATTACTCGGGACTTGGGACTCATCATATTGCTACCCAACAATCAGCTATTACTAGGGACTTGGACTCATCATATTGCTACCCAACAATCAGCTATTACTCGGGACTTGGAACTCATCATATTGCTACCCAACAATCAGCTATTACTTGGGACTTGCAACTCATCATATTGCTACCCAACAATCAGCTATTACTAGGGACTTGTAACTCATCATATTGCTACCCAACAATCAGCTATTACTTGGGACTTGGGACTCATCATATTGCTACCCAACAATCAGCTATTACTCGGGACTTGCAACTCATCATATTGCTACCCAACAATCAGCTATTACTTGGGACTTGTAACTCATCATATTGCTACCCAACAATCAGCTATTACTTGGGACTTGGGACTCATCATATTGCTACCCAACAATCAGCTATTACTCGGGACTTGCAACTCATCATATTGCTACCCAACAATCAGCTATTACTCGGGACTTGCAACTCATCATATTGCTACCCAACAATCAGCTATTACTTGGGACTTGTAACTCATCATATTGCTACCCAACAATCAGCTATTACTTGGGACTTGGACTCATCATATTGCTACCCAACAATCAGCTATTACTCGGGACTTGCAACTCATCATATTGCTACCCAACAATCAGCTATTACTCGGGACTTGCAACTCATCATATTGCTACTCAACAATCAGCTATTACTCGGGACTTGCAACTCATCATATTGCTACCCAACAATCAGCTATTGCTAGTACTTGTGGAATGTCATGTTGGTACCTGGCTATCAGCTGATGGTGCATATAGTAGAACAGCTCTCCCTGACGGTCCTTCTCCACGCCGTACTCCTCAGGTTTCCACCAGAACGGGAAGTCCATGTGCCAATGGGCGTGGTGAGAGTTGAGACCAATATCCTCCCCAAGATAGGCAACCCGCTGCTCCGGGTTCCGGATTGTTCCTGGAACGTTAATTGCTCTTAGGTTTATTCACGGGGAATACCGCTTCAATATCAGGCTATAGCCATAATTAACAAATTTAATAGCTTGTCTTCATATTGTGATATGCACTTGTACAATTGTTACAGATAATATATATATATATAATAAGGTAAAACCCTTTATGTATAAAAATATAAATGCTTTATTTAATATATTACACATATTAATTATAATTATATGTAATAATATATTAATTATATATATAAGGTAAAACCCTTTATATATTATATACATATATAAATAATCAATATAATATTACATATAATTATAATTAATATGTGTAATATATTTTATAAAGCATTTTACTTTCTCATATCAAGAGAAATAATTGTAATTGTGAACATTTTCGACTATATACATATATGTTTTTGGTGTTCTTGTGTTTTGTGACTATGTATACATTATTTTTTTTGTGTTCGAACACTTTCAAAACGTAAAGCTTTATCATAAATTCGGGTTGGAAATTTTCGCAGTTAGTATTCTTTATTTCTCTTGATATGAATAAATAAAAATACTTTTTTTTTACTTAGTGTATTTACAATATTCTATTATGTAGCATATATAAAAGTATTTTTACTTTCTCATATCAAGAGAAAGAATATTAATTGTGAAAATTTTCCACCCCGAGTTTATGAAAAGGCTTTACGTTTTAGAATTGTTCGAACACAAAACATTGGATTTTACCATTCTGTTTGTCCCCATATTTGTCTGTTTGTCCCTGGCTACATATATGAAATGATTTAATGGAATATGTTCAAATTTTATATTCAGATGTTGGGCTTATATTTGTTTATTTTGAACCCAGCCCTCAAATTAATAGTAGTTTACTGATTAGTGATTTATTTTTTATGAATTACTTAATATTATACATATATATCTACATATATACATATAAGATACACATATATTCCTGCTAAGTGGATAGGATGGAATTTAGAGGAGATGTACCTGCATTTACATGAAGAGAGAGGGGAGAGACTGTGGAAACGACACCTTCACTACACCTTGTGGGATTCGAACCCTGACCTCACTCTCATCAATCCAGTCAACTGAGTGATTGACGTCTTAGACTTTGCAACCAGCGATGTGGATACTATCGATTTGAAGAGCCTGGCCTGTGTTTGTAGCAATGAATAGTATCATCGTCGTGGGCGCTGTTAATTGGCACACCTGTTGTTGGATTAGGTAAGAGCCAAATACGGGATTGTTTATGGAGGTAGAGGGGAGAGAGGATTGAAGTGGCGTAACACTGGGGTACCCCATGAAGGTTCCCAGTTCAATACCCCCTAATGAGCCTTCTAATTGAAACTGTCAGTAACAGACTATAGTCACTCGTAAACTGTGTTCGTGGGTAGTGGCTGAGAGTTTGGGTCAGGTGGGGCTGTCAGGAGATAATAAAGGGGAGCGTGCTTGATCTTCTCTGAGATAATAGGCGAGGACATGATGACCCAAATCTGTACAAGGTGACCCAACGGGAGATGAACTGCAACCATTGTCCGTGATAAACGAACAAGTTAGTCAAAACCAAATATTATAAATTAGTTTAAACGATGGAAATGATTGATTGAGTACGATTAATGGCAACGATTAATTTATTACGATTGATTGGTACTATAATGTAATAGTGTTGATTGAGTAAGGGCGATTGGGTATGGTATATTAGTTATTGTCGATTGGGTATTGTAAATGGGGTAGAGTGGCTTGAGTAGAGTGGATAGCGCAGGGTGGATTGGGCAGGGTATATAGTAGGGTAAATCGTTAGAAGAAGAAAGATTTTCACTTTTTTGGAGTTGATCTACAGACGTCGACCCATGAGGTTGTGTGAGCATGGTGTTTTTAAACCGACGCCTTTTAAGGCCGAAGTTGAGTGATTTTTCCGCGGATTACCAATGATCTTATACCGGTCTGTTTTTTTTAATCGTTAAATTCATAAACTTTTTATTTTAACGTAAAATCTTTCAGCCCTTATAGGGCCAAGAATTATATATTCCTTGTGCCGGTTCAACAAACGATTATTAGTGTATTCCTTCACCTCTGACAAGACATCTTGTGAATGTGGGGAATGCCAGGCCTCCACCGTGGTTCGGATTCCACGTTAAACTGTAGGTCCTCCATTTCATCTCACAATCAACCTACCATTACACATTAGCGTAAGTGCGTATAACCCGAACGAGTAGTAATAGGCGGTGCTAATAATAATAATAATAATAATAAATAATATAATAATAATAATAATAATAATAATAATAATAATAATAATAATAAGATTATTAGTGTCGTCGAGAACGGCCAGTGAACAGTGGGCCGACTGGCCGAACCCAGAAACGTGTGAAAGTGTAATAATTAAACATTAAAAGTTTAAAATGTCTACCGGATCCGACGTTGACGTCACCGAGGAGGAAGAAAGAAGAGGACACCATGGTCGAGGAGTCCCAGGATGGGAACATAGACACGCCATCCACAGTAAAAGGTACCACAGAGGTACAACAACCTGGACACTCACGTAATACAAAAAGTAACCAGCACCAATCTGTTTTAAGCTTTGAACCTGCTTCAAATCTAAAAAAGGAAACATCGGGCCAAACCGGGAGTTGATGTTCCAGTCCCAAAGGCAATTAAGCTAACTAATCAATTTGATGCACGAGCTAGTGGGCAAACATCAATAACCAACAGGGTGCCACTATGGAGTCGGCAGACGACACCCGATATGAAGAGACTTCAACAAAAAAGGTAAAAACCCTACCGATAGTGATTCCAAACTGGGCGGAATATAACAATATAGTCAAACTCCTAAAGTAGAATTTAAAAGACGACTACAAACTCTACTGCATTGCATAGTAGATCAAAATAGTTACTACCTCCCTAAGAGACTACTCCACACTCTTAAAGCTTCTAAAGGAAGCTTCCCTCGAACACTATACATGAATGTTGCAGAAAGATACACCATTTAAAGTATTGATCAAGGGCCTACACTCTACCATGCCACGTGAATCCATAAGTTTGGAGCTCACCAAAATGGGTTTCAAGCCCATAAACGCGAGACAACTGTTTACTAAATCTACCCTATAAACAGCGATACCTAGGCTACTACCAATCTTTGTTTGAACGATGGAAAAACCCCAATCCGTCGCAAAGATCTATAAGTCAGGGCCATAAATCACACCATTGTGAAGGTGGAAGAGTACCAAAAATGGCGAGCACCATACTTCAGTTCCACTGATGCCAACGCTTTGGCCACTCCAAAAACTGTTGTTATCAAACCCCTCGGTGTGTCAAGTGTCTCGGGGAACATTTGACTACAGCATGCACCAAGAAAGACAGAAACATGCTAGCACGCTGCGTAAATTGCAAGGGAGAGCATGCGGTGAACTACAGGAACTGCCCCGTTCTAGTCAGAGAAATAGAAAGACGAAACAAACAATTAGACAAATCTACCCAAGGGGTACATAAGTTAATGGAGCAAACTGCTCCACCCAGTCAGGTCACACGGTGACTTAGGGGAAACACCACACCAACGGTAACGCTCGCTCCCGTGGTCAAGCGGATAACATACTAGCGGCCGTTGTCAACCTTCCTAAAAAACTGCAGACGTATGGAGTTGACATATCTCTAATTTGCGAGACGCGTATATCACCAACTAAACGTTTGAAATTTTACTTACAGGACTGACAGGCCTACCGGAAGGGGCGGGGGAACTGCTGTACTAGTTAAGAAAAACCTCAATCACTACCACACAGTCATGCCGGGTATGGTTAACATAGACACAATTTCAGTGATAGTTCCCATACCATGGAGGGAGATAATGTTTAGTGCCATGTATAGGAGCCCTTCAGTCCCGTTCACAGCCCAAGACCTAAACACGCTGACGGCAAGGAAAAATTTCTTTGCCGTGGGAGACCTAAACTGCAAACAAACTCATTTGAACAACCGCATATTCAACCAAGCTGGCCATACCCTGATAGAACATGCGACCCTGAATAACTACGTAGTTTTGGCATCGGAGGAACCCACGTTATACCTCTTCAACTACTGAAATCTTCCGGATGTGCTCAATATCATACTTACAGACTTTAATCAACATCTTGAAGAATTACATACTCTAAATGAACTGGACTCCAACCACATCCCGGTTTTCTGCCGGCTACCAATAAACACCAATCCCTGGAACTCTTCCTTAGTAGAAATATCCCAAACACTGATTGGTCCAAATACCAGGCCACCCTAGAAAGGGCTATACCGCAAAAGTGGAAGGTAGAATAGACTGAAGAGGTGGACCACTCGCTCGCCCTCCTGACGTCAACGCTCTTTGAGGCTCATCGGACATCAACTACCTATGAAGCCCCGATAATAAACCTTAAGAGGGAGCATCCAGACCTCAAATTACTGGTAGAACAGAAGTGGGAAGAGAGAAATGATTGGCAGACATCTCGCTCTCCAAGGCATCGGGTAGTATACAATCGACTAATGGCCCTAGCTCACCTAGAGCGAAGCAGCTGAAAATAATCCATTGGAACGAGTTCATCTCAGAAACAGTCAATGGTGGGAACCTAAAAGGGCGCACCCAGAAAACTAGAACTTTGGCCATTCATGGATGGCAGGGGATGGCCTACACAGCCGTGGACAAAGCCGAAGCTATAGTGGAGTCTTTAGAAGACCAATTCAAGCCAAACTTCGTAACCCAGGATTAGAACTTCTCAATAGTGGTTAAGGATGAGGTGAATCTATTCCTCAAGGAAACTTCTGAGGTGCCACCACCCCCGGTCTCAGACCGGAAGTGGAACAGGTCATCAGTAAGCTGAAGAAGAAGAAAGCCCCGGGATTGGACAGAATTTCAAACTAGATGCTGTGCCATGCCCCTGGTAAAATCATTATCCTCCTGACTGCCATATTTTCCGCCGCACTAAGGTGGGGCTACTTCCCAGAAGTTTGGAAGGTGGCGGACGGTATATCCATACCGAAGCCAGGCAAGGGCCCCACATTTCCATAGAACAAGAGACCTATCAGCTTACTTGGCAGTCTTGGCAGGTGTATGAAAAAATCATTCTTGAAAGGCTGAAACAATTTGCCTAGGAACACCGTATACTCCCTGATACTCAATTTGAATTCTGGAGCCACTACTCCACAGTCCACCCAATCACCAGTCTTGTCAAGGAGACTACATTCACTGTTCTCACGGACGTGGAAAAAGCATTTGTATAAAGTCTGGCACGATGGCCTCCTTCAAAAATGATCACCTTTAACTTCCCTAAGGCATAATTTCACACGGTAAGAAACTTCCTACACGGACGCTACTTTAGAGTAAAAGTGGAAGTAAATAGGTCAGCCTTTCACAACATCAGCGCGGGAGTGCCACAGGGATCTGCCTTATCATCTTTTCTCCAAAGCCAAAAATCAAGGTTAGGCTCTTTGCTGATGACACTTTCTTCTTCACCTCGCACAGAAACATCAGATATCCTATTAAACATATCTAAAGGTGATTGGTTGGAGAAGTGTAGGATAAGAATAAACCCGGTAAAATCCATGGCCATCAGAATATCTAAAAGGAGGATTCAGCTGCAGGACCAGTTCAGGATTCTGGGTGAAATCATATCCTACTCAAACGAACTTGGCATCACAATAGACTGCCACCTAAATTGGAAGCCCCACGTTGAATACACGAGGAAAAAGCCAATGGGGGTTTTCGTAAGGAACTATTCACTCTTCAAGAGCCAAAAGACTGAACACCTCCAACAAAACTACTTCCCTCCATAGAAGTCTAATCCTGCCACTACTCGTTTACGCCTGCAAAGCGTGGAGCTATGTGGCATCAAATGTATTGAATCAGCTCCAAGTAGTTCAAAACAGAGTACTCAGATGTATACTTGGTGTAACAACAAGAACAAACAATACCTTCATCCATGCAGAAACTGGGTCCAAGACCCTAAGAGAGCTATACGAAGACCGGGACAGAAGTTTCTACAGCAAACCCTACTTCTGGAGGAAAACGAAATAGCCAGACACCTTGGGCAGTATAACCCCCGAGTACCCAGGAAATACAAATAGCCAAGACTGGAGTAGGAGGTCCATACCTAGCTCCACAAATTCCCAACTAGCCTGTCCTAGAGCCCATCAATTATATCCTTAGCTAACCCATCCACTCTACCAAACTTGACAAACGCCAAAAATCATTTTTCACAAATTCACAATCACTTATCCATCCCTCACTTGGTGTCTAACATGAATTTGTGCTTTATTTCAGCTCTTCGAGAAATCACACACCCCAA